>JAGFNQ010002001.1:221318-650477 GCA_024364735.1 Boesenbergia rotunda | reverse complement strand
ACCGATGTGGAATTCTGGAATCATTTGAACCTGGTTCATTTGATACATGCGAATCATGCTTAAAAGGCAAGATGACCAAATTACCCTTTTCCAAAAAAGGTAAACCAGTGGGAGAATTGCTTGGTCTAATACATACTGATGTATGTGGACCAATGTCAACTCTTGCACAAGGAGGCTATAGCTACTTCATTACCTTTATCGATGATCACTCACGATTCGGGTATGTGTTCTTAATGAAACACAAATCTGAAGCTTTTGAGAAATTCAAAGAGTTCAGAAGTGAAGTAGAGAAATAGCTTGGCAAAAGTATTAAGATACTTCGATCCGATCGGGGTGGTGAATACTTAAGTCAAGAGTTTCAAGATTATCTTAGGGACAATGGGATATTGTCTCAATGGACTCCGCCATATACACCACAGCATAATGGTGTATCTGAGAGACGTAACCGAACCTTGATGGACATGGTTAGATCTATGATGAATCATGCAACTCTTCCAAAATCCTTTTGGGGCTATGTGCTTAAGACAGTTGTTTACTTGCTAAACAGAGTCCCGACCAAGGTAGTCTCTACTACTCCATATGAGACGTGGAATAGTAAGAAACCTCATTTATCTCACCTAAAGATATGGGGTTGTCCTGCTTATGTAAAGCGGACTGTATCAGACAAATTGGATGCTAAGTCTGATAAATGTCTATTTATTGGATACCCCAAGGAAACGAAGGGTTACCAATTCTATCATCCCTTGGAACAAAAGGTATTTGTTCAAGGCATGCTGTATTTCTAGAAAAAGAATTTCTTTTACAAGAAATAGTGGGAGTAGCATTGAACTTGAAGAAGTTCAAGAAACTCCAATAGACATTACAGAGACACCTAGTCTAGACCCACAACCAATAACTCATAATGATGAGCTATCAGTTGAACCTAAAATGACACCACTTCTTCGTAGGTCTGATAGGACATGCAATATTCCAGAGAGATACGGATTTCTCATAAGTGAATCGAACGACGTGTTACTCATTAACAATAACGAACCTATCAGTTATGAAGATGTTCTGAAAAATTCAGAAAGGGATAAGTGGCTTGAAGCCATGAAGTCGGAAATGGATTCCATGTACAAAAATCAAGTATGAGACTTGATTAACCCACCTGAAGGGATTAGGCCCATAGGGTGCAAGTGGGTTTTCAAGAAGAAAACTAACATGGAAGGTAATGTTGTTACCTTTAAGGCTAGATTAGTGGCAAAAGGATATCGTCAGAAACAAGGAATTGATTATGACGAAACCTATTCGCTAGTAGTTATGCTTAAATCCATTCGGATGCTCCTGGACATAGCAGCTCATTATGATTATGAGATATGACAAATCGATGTGAAAACAGCTTTCCTTAATGGAAACCTGCTTGAGGATGTATACATGGTACAACCTGAAGGTTTCACATCGGTTAATAAAACCAAAGTATGCAAGCTTTGACGATCCATATATGGATTAAAGCAAGCATCCAGGAGCTGGAACATCCGTTTTGATGATATAATCAAAGAGTTTGATTTCTCACAAAATTTTGACGAACCTTGTGTGTACAAGAAGGTTAGTGGGAGTGCAGTCGTATTCCTAGTGTTATATGTCGATGACATATTACTTATAGGAAACGATATATCAGTCTTACAGTCAGTTAAAATTTGGTTGTCCAAAACATTCTCCATGAAAGACCTGGGAGAAGCAACCTATATCCTTGGGATTAGAATCTGTAGAGATAGATCAAAACGGTTGCTTGGTCTTTCGCAGTCTACATATATAGACCGAGTGCTAGAAGGGTATAGCATGTCGGAATCCAAGAAAGGTTACCTTCCCATCAGGTATGGGATCAACCTTTCGAAGTCTATGTGTCCGCTCACAAAAGACGAGAGGATTTGCATGAATAAGATTCCTTATGCATCCGCGATAAGATCTATCATGTATGCTATGTTATGTACTAGGCCCGATGTATCGTATGCTCTGAGCGTCACAAGCAGATACCAGTCTGATCCAGGAATGGATCATTGGGCGGCTGTCAAGACAATCCTCAAGTACTTGAGAAGAACTAAGGATGTGTTCCTAATATATGGAGAAGGTGATATGATAATACGTGGGTATATAGATGCCAGTTTCCAGACAGATAAGGATGACTCCAAATCTCAGTCCGGATACGTATTTATTTTGAATGGAGGCGCAATAAGTTGGAAGAGTTCCAAGCAAGACACCGTAGCGGATTCTACCACGGAAGCGGAATATATTGCAGCTTTGGAAGCAGTCTGGATCAAGAAGTTTGTCTCAGAACTTGGTGTGGTTCCAACCATTGATGAAGCAATATCGGTTTATTGCGACAACAATGGAGCTATTGCACAAGCGAAGGAACCAAGGTCTCATTAGTGATCTAAACATGTGCTTCGCCGCTATCATCTGATCAGAGAGATTATAAGTAGGAATGATATACAAATTGAGAAAATTCCCACTGAAAGGAATTTAGCGGATCCTTTAACTAAGGCCTTACCTCAAAGCAAGTTTGAGGGTCATGTTAGAGCCTATGGTATTGGATACCGTAGCGATTGGCATTAGGCCAAGTGGGAGTTTGTTAGTGATATGAGAAAAGTGTCCTAAGGCAATCGCCTTATGATTGTAATCATTTATTTTAATAAATGAATATTCACTATTTGAGTATACATGTTTATGTATTTGATTGAGATCTTAAACTCATTTACTGAATGTCCGCAATATAATTCACAGCATGAGAGAATTTGTGATGAATTCACAACTAGTGATTATCGCTACATGTGCAATTGTGAAGTATTGAAATTGTCCCTAGTCGATGAATTGATAAATACGAACACTATCAATTCTGTAGAGACTAGCATGGGTTATTCTCTAATCAGCTGATTCTCACTGGCTGGTGACATTGGGATGTCCGAAGATAAACATGAATGCTAGTTAAGGGAACTAGTTCATTGGAGTGACTGGCTGTAAAACTTCATATGGTAGTCTATATATAGATATGTCAATGAAGTTCTTACTGCAGCTTAAGTGCGATGTTCCTTTGACTTGCGGTGTTCAAGTCATCTTGGTCATGGAGACTTATACTTTGACATCTTAAGCAAGCATCTCCAAGGAGGTGTGGACCCAGGATGATTGGGTATAAGCCGAAGTGCCCGAAGATGTTTTAACAGCCTACAAAGGATTCACCACTCCTTGCGAGGAGATGTATACCTAAGGCCTATCGTCGGATTGTTACTCGAAGCCTCTGGCCAGAGCATGACATGTTCAGAGTATAAATCTCTTAAATATATGAGAGTAATTAGAATCCATAGGACGAGAAAATGTTACTTGGGCTAGGTGTGACGTAGTCAGCCTAGTGGGGACTGACACACATAGACCATGTCCTAAACCAAGTGGGTATAAGATGGTGAAGGGAATGGGGCACGATTCTTTATAGCTGCTGAAGGGTTTCAGAATTGTTTCTGAGGTCAACCGTTGATCTTTCGATTAATTGGGGATCATGATGTACTACTAGGTGTCACTCATGATCGTTCTATAATTAATTATAGACGGTCAGCATAAATCGAAAGCCTATTTAGTCACACGCACTACGAGTAATCTGAGGGATTTAAAACGAGTTGAAAATTGGATTTTCCAATCAAGAGAGATTAGGTTTGGTTGAGCCAAACGATAAGTCGAATCTGAATTTTTCAGAGACGCTTCGGAAGCGTAAAATGGCTAAGTCTTTTGAAGACTTAATAGATGAATTAAATAAGTTTAATTCATTGGGGCGTGGCTTGGATGGGCTGGCCAAAGAGGGTCTCCAACCTCTTTGCTTGGCCGGCCACAACAAAGGGAGAGAACCAAGTTTTTGGTTCAATTTATAAAATAAACCAAGTGTGGTTTGTTTTATAAAATTATGGATGATATAAATTTTTATATAATAAACCAAGGTTTGGTTTATTTTTCATGGAAATTAAAATGAACCATGGATTGGTTTATTTTATTTTATAAAATCAATCATGGATTGATTTACCATGATAAGAAAATTTATTCCATAAGAAAATAGGAGACTTGGTCAATTTTTTATCATGAATTAAAATATGATTTTAACCATGATATAAAATCAAGACTTGGCATGATGGAATAAGTCTCTTTTTTTTTAGTGGCTTGATGGTTGAGAGGTCACTATATAAAGGACCCAAGGCAAGGCTTGGAAATCAATCGAAGTATTCTTGCCTGGGCTCTCTCCCTCTCCTCCCTTCTTTCTCTTGGCCGGCCACAAGGCTCTTCTCCCTTCTTCTTGCCGTGAGCACAAGGAGAAGCACCGATGCGACAAAGTTCTTCCGTTGGGACGATCTTCCTCTCCGGCCATTATCACCTTGGGATTGGGCGCAAGTCATCTTCCTCCTTCTCGCCGGAATTGTGATTCCGGCCAACCTTGGTAGTGAGTTTTTCCGATGTGATTACTTCTCTCTTGGTTTTCTTGTCGCGTTCTCGGAGAATCTAGTAGTTCTCGAGAACACGAAACTCGTGGCTTTGCGAAGTCATCCCGAAGATACTCGGCGTGGACGTGAATAGAGGCGGAGCTTCCGAGGGGCGCTTACGGTTGGATCTCGTCCCTTCCTTCGAGTTACGCGAGGTAATACGTAAATTAGTTTACGTTTCTGTAAAATTTTAAATATATGATCATGTCTACACAAGATAAAGTTGCATGCTTAGATGTGTGGTTAAATAATTTGAGAAATTATTTATGCTAAACCTTCCGCTGCACGTAATTAATTTTAAAATTACGAACCCGTATCCATGTCAACATGCGCCCGGTCCCAACAGAACCAACCTTTGTTTCATTGATGTCAAGAACCCATGTTAGATCATCTAAGGTTCCTAGGGTTCAAAAGAAAATGATCAAGGCTTGGGTGCCTAAATCATGTGATAAAGATTCTTTAGGTCCCAAAATTTGGGTACCTAAAACCTCTATATTTCGAATTGTATAGCATTGGTTGAGGGGGAGCATCTATCAACGTGGATTATTGATAATGGGTGCTCCAAACACATGATCAGGGAAAAATTGTTATCCACATGACGAATTATGGAAAATTCAAATTAAATTTTTTTGATCTCCATTGTTTTAGTTTTTTTTGATATAATCCCTTGGTTAATGATTTTTATGAAGTTCATTTGTCAAATTACTTAACCATGCATAAGTATAACCTACCTTAGTATTAAAGTTCTACCATGATCAGATTTGTTTCCAAACAAAGAAAAAATTATCTAATTCAACTATACCAAATAGCAATATACATTCAATCCATGTGTAGTAATTTTCTGTTCGAATGTATGCAAACCTGTTTTGGGAAATACATTTTAGTTATGGGAAACTTTTTTTAGGATCAAAGAGATTAAATCTAATTGTATAAGGGTTTAGGAGTAGTTGAGAGTTGAAAAGAAAACTGGTTCTGAAACATATCAGAGTTTCTAAAATCATGATTCTAAATTCTGATGGTTTGTAAACCGAGAAACTCTCTGTATTGAACCTGATCGGTCCACCGACCGATCAGGACTCATCCTGATCGGTCACCATGACCGATCAGGGGTCCTTCTGATCGGTTTGGTGACCGATCAGATCAATTCTGATCAGCGAACTCCCTGACTGGTTCAAAATTGGTAAATTATCAAGAGTTAGGTTTATGGTTAAGACATACTTGGAACAAACCTGATTCAATCTAATTACAGTTGAAACATACTGATCATACTTGGAAGAAACCTAATACTGATTTGATACAAACCTGTGTTGGAATTTTTTTTAAAATCCATAAGAAAAGGTGGCTTAAATCATGACTCTTGTTCCTTGATGAGGACTAACCTCTAGTCAAGAAATTCATATTGTGCTTCAGAAATTTTTCTGAAATACTTATTTGTCTACACTCGTGTGGTGGAATGAGTTTTGGTTTAAACAAACCTGTTCTTGAAAATATCAGTTGTTAATGCAGTCTGATCTTGAACGTATCAGAGTCAGAAAGTTTTCTGAAACCTGATTGGTTCATAGATAAATCAGAAATTTTTCCGTATCAATCATCAATGAATCTAAAAAGTCAAGGAGACCAATCAGGACTATCTGTCTGATACAGGTGCATTAATTATTGACATATAATGCATATACATTATTGTCATGATATATTTATGGTATATGCCTTTTATATGCAATTCAAAAATTATCCTTTCATTATTTTGACTTTGGGGAGAGACCCTCATTTAAGGGGGAGGTATGTTGAAACTTAATAACCATACCCTTTTCGATGTTTGACAAAGGGGGAGAGAATGATTGATTAAGTTTAGGTTACAAATTTAATTATTGTAGGGGGAGGACATTGATTCCCTTGTGATAATGAAAGTTGATTTCATTTGATCTCTAATACTTAAACTTAAATTGGGTTGTCAAACAACAAAAAGGGGGAGATTGTTGATGCAGTCTGGCCCAATTGTTGTTTTGGTGTTGATACCGATTTAAGTTTGGTTGAGTGAATTCGGATTAAGTCCTGGTCGGGGACTGGGCACGGGTCCTGGTGAGTGAAGCCAGGTTACAGATGTTGGAAACGGATGGCTAGAGAGGGGGGGTGAATATAGCCAATCTCTTTTTCTTGGCACTTAACCAGTTATCTGCACTCAACTTATCAGTAGCACAGCGGAAGAGGCAAAATGAAACGAGCAGTGCAGTAAACTAAAACAAAAATGAAGACAAACAAAGACAGCTACCAAGATCGCTAACAAGAGGGTTTACAAGGTTCGGGGATAACTTGCCCCTACTCCTTGGCGTGCCCTTAAGGTGGGCGATCCCTTGATCGTCGGCAGATCAAGCCCCGATGTTCACCGGATCTAACGCAACCTCTTTCTCGGTGGAGAAACCTCTCCACAACGTTTCAATAACAGATAAATGTTTAAGCTCAATGAAACAACAAGAAGGATCTTACTCAAGCACTCAGCAAGGACAAGAACACAGCAAGCTTCCCTGAGCTCCACCCAGTGGCGATCTCACGCAAGAACCCCTCTTCGTGTCTTCCCACTGTCGGACTCCAAGCTCCTTGCTCTTTCCTCCCAGCACTTACGTAAGAGTTAGTTTCTTCACAAAATCAGTAGCTTGCTCAAAGTGATGAAGCTTCAAGAACACAGCAAGCGTATTGTGGAGAACTCAAAGCGCAGCAGCAAGACAGTATTCGAAAACCACAAAAACTCTGCTTCCACAAGCCAACTTCCGCGCTTTTGATTCTCCACACAGCACTAGGTGACAATATCCTCCGTAGCCTCCAGCTACCACGCTGCCAACGCCAGCTACCACTGAGCCCTCTCTGGTCTTCCTGAGATCCCCTCAGTCAAGCCCCAGTCCCGGCTCCAGTCTGCAGCTCGGCCGTTGCAACCTGAAACGGAGAATCGGACAAACCTGCTCCAAGGAAAGCCTCCTTTGACCTCTCCTTGAGTGTTTGAATCCTCCCCTGTCACCTGCAGCTTAATCAGACAGTTAGAGCAGCAAATCACACAGTAAATCAAGTATCAGATGTAAGTGGCAGCAAATCGGATACGTTCAGACGCTCTGACCAAGTCTGACAATGCAATTTGAATTAAAGTGATCGGTCACCGGACTGAACCAGGGCCTGTGGGTCGGTCACCAGACCGATCTACTGCTTCGCTGGGATTCCCAGCTCTCGCGGCTATACACGCCTGATCGGTCACCAGACCGATCAGAGTGAAGCCTGATCGGTCACCAGACCGATCAGAATGAAGCCTGATCGGTCACCCAGACCGATCAGGGCAGATGAACAGTGATTTTTTAATCAGATCCAAGATCCCTGATCGGTCATCGGACCGACCCAGGACTTTGATCAGCAAGGGAACTCACTCACCGTCCGCTCCCTGATCGGTCACCAGACCGATCAGAAGCAAGGCAGTGAGGAAGCAGCCTGCTCCCTGATCGGTCACCGGTCCGATCAGGAGCCCCACAGTAGGTTCCCAACCTCACTGTGTGCTCCCTGATCGGTCACCAGTCCGATCAAACATCGCTGGATCGGTCACCAGACCGATCCACGAAGGAGCAGCGTGCCAATGTCCCTGATCAGTCACCAAACCGATCCAGGGACTCAAACCAGCCCTCCAAGCTAGGAATTCATCCACCTTAGCCCTCCAAGCTAAGGATTTTTCCATCTAACCCTCCAAGTTGGGAATTTACACCTAACCCTCCAAGTTAGAACTTTTCACCTAGCCCTCCAAGCTAGGACTTTTCACCCAACCCTTCCGAGTTAGAACATCATCCAACCTAGCCCTCCAAGCTAGGCACCTGACCCTCCAAGCCAGGACTTTCTCACCTAATTCTCCGGGATGGGAATTTGCACCTAACCCTCCAAGTTAGGACTTTTCACCTAGCCCTCCAAGCTAGGACTTTTCACCCAACCCTTCCAAATTAGGACTTTTCCAACACCTAGCCTCCCAGACTAGGATTTTCCAACACCTAGCCTCCCAGACTAGGATTTTCCAACACCTAGCCTCCCAGACTAGGATTTTCCAACACCTAACCCTCCAGGTTAGGATTTTCCAACACCTAGCCTCCCAGACTAGGATTTTCTATACAATGTCTGATCCCCGACCAGGACTTAATCATAATCATCATAATCATCCACCTAAACTAAAATCGGTGTCAACACCAAAACAACAATCAGGGCCAGACTGCATCAACAACGGAAACCCCGGTGAGTGAAGCCGGGTCCTGGTGAGTGAATCTAGGTGACGGAAATCCCGGTGAGTGAAGCCGGGTCCTGGTGAGTGAAGCCAGGTGACGGAAATCCCGGTGAGTGAAGTCGGGTCCTGGTGAGTGAAGCCAGGTGACGGAAATCCCGATGAGTGAAGTCGGGTCCTGGTGAGTGAAGTCAGGTGACAGAAACCCCGATGAGTGAAGCCGGGTCCTAGCGAGTGAAGCTAGGTGACGAAAATCCCGGTGAGTGAAGCCGGGTCCTAGCGAGTGAAGCTAGGTGACCGAAACCCTGGTGAGTGAAGTCAGGTCCTAGTGAGTGAAGCTAGGTTGAATGGAGTCCCGGTGAGTGAAGCTGGGCACGGAGTCTTGGTCCGGGGGACTGAGCATGAGTTAGAGAAGGCTAGGGAGTCTGTTCTCTGGACTTAGGGTTGAATTGGTCGGAACTGGATTCGTCTGGGGACCGATCTGGGAGTTGGCACTAACTCCTGGTTGTGGATCGGTCTGGTAACCGATCCAGAGCGTCTGATCGTTCTGGTGAACGATCAGAAAGGGAACAGAATGATTCTATTCGGTCTTTGATCGGTTTCTGATCGTTCTGGTGAACGATCAGAGAAGAGATAGTGGCTTTCTGGAGAGAAGCCTTGATCGGTCAGTGAGACTGATCAAGGTTCTCTGGACCGATCAGGCTGGGTCCTGATCGGTCCAGAGGTGGCCTGATCTGTTACTGTGACCGATCAGGACACAACCTGATCGTTTAGGTGACCGATCAGGCCAGGGATTCACAGAAAGCTAAAGTTTTCTCCACAATGTGGTGGATCGGTCACTATGACCGATCCACATCCCTGATCGGTCAGTGTGACCGATCAGGGAGACACTGGATCGATCAGAATGTGACATGATTGATCAGGGTCTTCACTGATCGGTCTGGTGATCGATTAGTGTCTGATAACTTTAATTTGAATTGCTGTCAGACTCTCTGAATCGGTTCTGAATCTTTCTGATACCCGCTGATTCCTTTCGATATGCTTTGCTAATCATCTGATGAGGTTGCAGGTAAGACAGGGATGATTCAAATGAAGGAGGAGGGTCAACTGGAGACTTTCTGTCCGACAGGTTTGCCTGTTTTCTCTTCTCAAGTTTCAACGGCTTCTGGCGCGGCTGGCGACTGACCGGAGGCTCAACTGGAGAGGTCTTCATTGGACTGAGTGCTCAGTGGAGGTCAGTGGGTCAGGCTGTGGCTCAGTGGGTGCTGACGAAGCCTGGCGACGATGAGAGGAAGCTTAAGAAGAAACTGGGAAGCAGAGGAACGGGGGAGAACAGACAGAAAACGAGAGAAGTTTGGCTGGGTTGTTTGAGCTCTCTGTAAAGCTTCTTGCTTGAGCGTTCCTATTAGATTTTTGTGAGTTTCCTTCTTGTTGTCTCATGCACTTAACTACTATCCTACTGAGGCGATTGTGGAGAGGTTTCTCCACCGAGAAGGAGGCTTTTATATCCAGAATTCCGGTGCTTGATCTGCCGACGATCAAGGGATCGCCCACCTCACGGGCACGCCAAGGAGTAGGGGCAAGTTCTCCCCGAACCTTGTACATCCTCGTGTTAGTGACTGGTTTGCTTTGTTTATTTTAGTTTAGTTCTTTCTGTGTTTGTTTCCGCTGCTAATCTCTAATCGCAGAAAGTTTTCGAAGAGGCGAATAGTTTGTGTGTCTGGCTATTCACACCCCCCCCCTCTCTAGCCATCCACAAGGTCCAACATCATGTAGAGAAGGAAAGTCTTTGGGTTCTATCGATGAATAAAGTTGATTGGTTGACTGAATAACGTGATTTACATGATCGAGCAGATCAGATTGACACAAATAAGGAAAGACACAGAAATTAGTCAACGGATAAAGGGCTCAGTCGACCGAAAGGATCAGTCAATGGAACGGGATTTTCAGTCACTGAACGACGCCTCAGGGTCCAAGCCGACATGAAATTCTCTCCATTCTCCATCTCGTTTCTGCTATAACTGCTTGTGCAGGATCTTCTACTAAGAAGCCGAGAGGCTCTCTGACAACCAGTGCTTCATCTTCTCCCTTGTGTTGTCAATATATTTAATCATTGCTTGCACTCTTATTAGGAGATAGTAGTGTTGTTACTATCCTCCTTCATTGTACGAGTTTACTTCTTCTTCGAAGGTTTTGGAGAGAAGAGCTATAGTGGATTTCCCATCGAAGTAGTCAAGGATCATAGACTTTGGAATAGTAGTCGCTGAACTATGAACCAAGTAAAAAAGAAATTTTTTTTTGTGTTTGTCTTTTAAATATTCTACTACGATCTGACTTTGAGTTATGAGAAAAGAAAAGATTTTAAATCATGAAGATCCCCCCCCTTCTCAACTTCTTCGATTTTGCAATTGGTATCAGAGCAAAGATATTGCTCTAAAAAGACTTAATGGTTTTTTCAAGTTTTTTAAAATCTTTTTCTTTTCTTTAAAGAGTTTATTTTCTCTATAAAATTCTTTTTATATCATTAGTAATCGTTCCATTACACTGCTTACCCATGACAGTAAAAGGTCTTGGAATTTAAATTTTTTTGTTCAAGAATGGTGATGTCTCACCAAGAAGGATTAAGTATCACCCAATCACCTTTCTTCAACGGAATCGACTTCAAATACTGGAAGGGACCAATGGAAATCATTCTAAAGATGGCGATCAATACATGGATCGACATCAAAAAAGGATTTACACTACCGATCGACAAGTTCGGATTACTCTTGAAATGGAAAGGTGGGCATTGAACATCCTAAGGAAGGCTCAAGATGATGCTTGAGCCACATACACTCTTTAGTGTCGTTTGGCAAATGAAGAACTTGATCAAGTCTGTGCCTTAAACAACACTAAGGAACATTAAGATAAGTTGGTCAATCTTCATGAGGGAATCGACGCTTCAAAGGTAACAAAAAGCAAACTTAAGTTAAATAATTTCTACCAATAAAATGCATAATAACGAATCATTCTCGGAAGAGTTAGACATGGAGCAACCAAAGCTAAGAAGCTTCATGGCACTAATGATAAAAGAACAAATAGCCAAATCTGAATCCAAGTCCGATTATGAGTCCGAGTCAAGTCACAGATCCGTATCTAGTTCAGAAGGACTGGATGAGGTAATCTCCCTTTTCGAAAATAAAATTCTTAAAATAATTGCTTGCTTATATGAAAATTAGCTAAATCTAGGATCAAATTGACTTGCCCCTCAAGGAAGTCAAACACCTTAAGGAACAAAGCAAAACTTGAATCTCTCGACTAACCATGTTCAAGATAGAAACTTAACTCAAGTTGCAAGACTTAGAAAGAAAATTCCATTTTGAAAGACCAAGTTGAGAAACTCAAACAAACATTGGAAAGGTTCAACTTAGACTTTAAGTATTTAAATAAGATGTTTGGGTCTCAATGATCCGTGTACAATAAATCTTGACTTGGATACAAAGCTAACACAATGCACAAATCTTACTTGTCTTTTCTAAGTCAAAATGTTAGAAACCAAGTCCAAACATAGGTCCCCCAAACATGTTTACTTAACCAAAATGGACCAAACCAATATTGGCTCCCCAAGGATCAAATTAATTACCTAGATAGACTATATCAAGGTTATGATTCAGAGAGATCTAATAGAAAAATAATTTTTTTTGATGAATGCATGATTGTTTGATTTACTACTTTAAATATGCATGCTTAGTTTTTAATTGATAAATTAGAATGGTTAGAAATGAAAAAGGTTAACCAACCTTGACAACATAGTATCAAATGGATTGAGATGATAGTAGGCTATGGAAACTCTATTGAAGGTATGTCTAGACTGAATCATATGTGTTCTATTTGGTGCACTAGACTTAGTGGATTTAGTTGAAATTACCCGTTAAACATGAGCTAGTTAGACCAAAACCTAGTATTAAATTATTTGGGTCAGTTTTGAGAAAATTTTATCCAGTCACGTGGTTACTTTAATAATGTCTTTTGTCACTCATCACGGCTCGGAAACTTACCATATAAACTTGTACATGAGGAACTTAAAGTTGAGTTTGATCAATCTGACAAAGATCAAACAACCTATTTTAATTCAAATAAATTAATCAATTCAAATTCAATTAATTAAGGTTAATTAAAAAAATGAATTTAATTCAATTCAATTAATATTAACAAATTATTAAACCGTTAATTCGAAATTAATTAATCCTAAGTTAATTAATGTTAACAACTAACATTAATATGAATTTAATTCAAAATAAAACATAAAATATTTAAATCATAATTAAAACCTAACAGTTAACATTAAATCTATACTTATTTCAAAATCAATTAATCTAAATAATCAGAAAATTAAAAGGAATCAATCTTAATTTAGACAAATTTTATTTAACAAAAATTTAATTAATTTTTATTTAACTAATTTAATTAATCAATTAAATTAATAATTAATTTAAAATAATTAATAATAATTAATTTTAACTTAAATTTTAACCAAAATAAATTTAATCTTAAATTATATAATCAAATTAATTAATCATTAATTAGTTAATACTTAATTAATTTTAACTTGATTAATTTAACTTAATTTTAAAAGTTAACTTAATTATTAATTAATTAATTATGAATCTTAACTTAATCAATTAATTAATCAAGCAATGTTAATCATAGTTATTTTAATAATCAATTAAACTAATTCAAAAATAAATTAATCATAAATTAATTTAATTCAAAATTAATTGATCAATTTTAAATATTTTATAATACAATTTAATTATTCAAATTTAATTCAGTTTAACTTCTTCCAAATTTAATTAATTTTAACTTATTTAACTGAATTGTAACTTAAATAACTTAATCCAAACTAACTCAATTAATTCAAACTTAATAATTAACTTATAATTAGTCAATTAACTTAAACAATTGATAACATTAATCCCTAAATTAAATAATCAATTAAATAATAATTATGAAAAAAATGTTTTAATCTCATGATTAGCTTATTCAATTCAATTAATCCAAAATTACTTAACATAATCTGAATTTGATTAACTTTAACAATTAACCTTAATAATTTGAAATTAATTTCAAAATCCAAGTTCATTTTAAATTCAAAATCAACTAACAAACTCAATTTTAACTCAATTCGATTTCTATCATTAATATGTCAAACTCAAAATCAATCTGATCATCTCACACAACTATAAATTATCATATTTAATTGGTGGGTCTTATCATCATGAGATCTGGACGTCAAAACCTGACAAAATCAGTGTGTTCGCCCTTCTCATGCACTAGCCACAACATCCAGGCTAATAGCCTCTGTGATTTACCTCCTCCGTATTGACCCTTGGACGAGTTAGCGAAGACGCTGGGACAAACAAATCACCTTTTGCCACCATGTTTGAAAATCAAGGTGAAATTATACTATTTTCAAAAGAAAGTAAATGAAAAATATTTTTGAAAAGATTTTCAAAAAATCATAAATCTATTTTTTTAATTTATTTTAAAAGTTTTATACTTAATTCATGACTGATTGAGTGCAATTATGTATACTTTTCAAAAATCAATATGTTTTTTGGAAATGATTTTAGAGTATTCCCAATTTTGTCGAAAGTTGTTTAAAAGTGAGATTAGAAGAGCATTATTTATGCATAAATAAATGGATAGTGGGCTTCAATCTCAATCATGAGTCATTATGTAATATTCATTATGCGATGTGTACCTATATTAGTTAAAATTAAAAAAAACAATTTGGTACCTCTCAAATTTGTGGGCCTAAAGCACTTGCTTCACATGCTACATAAAAGGTCCGGGCCTAAATATTAGAGTTCTTAGCAACTCAATAAAATAGGAGAGCCGGCTCTGTCCTTTGTGATGACTTTTTGCAATAACTCGTAGCAATTTTGACATCTACAATGATATTAATATGTAGTACTTGTAGATGATTAATACTTTTATAGTGGTCATGACAATCAAGTTAGAGATGTGGACACCACATGCCTGAGGTAGGATGTTGCGTAAAATAGGGGCAACAATCTCTCAACCTCTAATGCGCGGAAGAAGAGGAAGAAAGAAAGAAATCACGTAGAGCAATGATGCAAAGACGTATAATAGAGAGAGAAAATACGAGGAAGAAGTATAAGAGGAGAGAGAAGAAGGAGAAGAAGAATTATCATGGTTCAGCGTCGTGCCTTCTCCAAAAATAAAAAAAATCGAAGCTTTATTAGAATTCTCTCTACACAAGAGAATACACCTTATTCTCTTGATATTAATAATGATGATGATACAATAGGCTTACAATGATCCCTATAAATAGTACCTAAACCCAAATCCGGTAAAACCATAACAAAATTTTGTTAGAAAAAATCTTAACAAAATTCTATTAGAAAAAACCTTAACAGAATTTTATTAGAAAAAATCTTAATAAAATTCTGTTAGGAAAAATCTTAATAGATTTTTCTTCTATGACATCTACTAAGAAGATATGAGTCACCTGTCAACAATCTCCACCTTAACGAATATTCACCCCTTCGAAGAGCACGAGTATTTGAGCAAAACTCGACCTGGAACTCTAGGTTTGAGCTTCCTTTCCTCTAGCATCTAGAGATATGAATCAGATTCTCTGACCAACCTTGTAAGCCATAATGCTTCTTTCTTCTTGAATACCCACTCACACCCTATAGCTTATTTTCCCTCAGGAAGTTCTACTAGATCCCACGTTTGGTTCTTATGCGGCGACTCCATCTCCTCCGCCATAGCACCCATCCACTTGTCCTTCTCAGATCTATATACTACCTCTTGAAAAGATGTAAGGTCTCCGTTATTGGTGATGAGTGCATAAGCCACCATGTCCTCAAATTCGTATCTAATGGGTGGCTTTATGACTAGTCTCATTCTGCCACCAGCTATAGTGTGATGCTTTGTGTGTTCTGAGCTTGAATCATCAAATTCATGAGTCTCTAGCTCCACCCGCACAACCTCTTTCTCCTTGTTGCTCTATGGTGTTTCTTTTCCTTCTTCATGAGTACGTTGTAACATGACTGTCTTGTCAAACACCACATCTCTGTTGATCGCCACCTTGTTTGCCTTAGGATCCCAAAGCTTGAAGCCTTTAACTCCTTTATGATATCCCAGAAAAATATACTATTTTGATTTCGCATCCAGTTTTGATTTTTCCTCACTAGATATGTGAATATAGGCCGGACATCCAAAAACTCGAAAATAAGAGTAATCTACTGGATTCCCTGTCCATACTTCCTTTGATGCTTTACTTTCTAGTGCTGTCCTTGGTGATTTATTAATGAAATAACACATCATGTTTACTGCTTCCATCCAGAAATTCTTTGCTAGCCTTGCATTCATCTTGAGACATCTTGCCTTGTCAATGATTATCCTGTTCAACCTTTCCGTCACACTGTTCTGTTGATGTGTCCTGCGAACTGAGAAATGCCTTATTATTCCATGCTTCTCACAAAATTCTAGGAGCTTTGAATTAGTGTACTCTGTCCCATTGTCGGACCTAAGGCATTTGATCTTCATTCCTGTCTGATTCTCCACTTCAATTTTCTATAGTTTAAACTTTGCAAAAGTTTCTGACATATGACACATGAAGTATGACCAGACCTTTCGTGAGTAATCATCAATAAAACTCACAAAATATAAGTGCCCTCCACATGATGCTCGTCTCCAGAGATCTGTATGTACATAATCCAAAATCTCTTCCGTCTTATGTATTACTGTCATGAATTGCACTTTTTGTTTTCCAAGGATAAAAATTTGCAGAATTCAAGCTTGCACATCTTGACGTCCTTCAACAAATCTCTCTTGTGAAGCTCCAGCATCTCACGTTCACTCATATGCCCTAACCGCATATGCCACAAGACTGTATTTTATGATTCAGACTTTACTGAGATGACTCCACCTACAATTGTAGTCCCTATCAACTTGTAGATATTCCTTGCTACCTTTTGTCCTTTCATATTGTCAGAGCCCACTTATTGACTTTCATCACCCCGCTCACTGATTTGTAATCGCAACATATATCATTCATTGTGTCTAGTGAAATCAAATTCTTCCATAGATCTGGTATGTATCTGACATCACATAAAGTTTGATTACATCATCAAACATCTTGATTCTAATGTTTTCTATGCTAATGATATTGCAAGATGCATTATTTCCCATCAACACTGAACCAGAATCCACTGCCCTATAAGTGTTAAACCACTCCTTGTTTGGAGTCATGTGATATGAACATATAGAGTCTAAGATCCATGCATCTGTCAACTGCTCCGAACTCAACATAACTGATAGCATATCTCCATCACCGCTCTCTGAATTTCGTTCAACTATGTTTGCAGACTTTGTCGAACTACCTTTGCTCTCTACAACATGTTTCTTTTATTAGGATGTATACTAAAAGTTTTGCTTTCTGTATGGACATCCACATTTTGAAAGAGAATCACAAGATCACTATTTGCATGTTTATATTAGTATATGCATATTGTCTAATAATTTACATTATAGATAACATGGTGTGTGATGTCGGACAGAAGATCATGTTATTAATCCCTTGTAAAGTATAAGTAGAGGCTCACAACCAAGATGGATTTGGACAAATCATCAGGATGATTATTGTGTAATTTGATGTTGGTTTATCTTGACCATAGAATTACACTAGTACACTTTGTGTGTATTGAGCAGGACTGACATAGAGGTGATTAAATTTATACTGACTTCATAATTGAATCAGACCTCAGTTATTATGGAGTACATGCTCTTAATTCCGATATAATAACGGGCACACGTACTTAATATTTATTTCCTTGATTTACCAATGGGTGAGATTTATTTTGTTAAATCGATAGGCTCGGTAAGTTGAGAAATAATATTATTTACATGGTGTGTCGTTAATTATAGACGAAAACTGTGTCCTGGTGAGTCGGGTTAATGATGTCCCCTTGAGGAGCTCATAAGGTTCATCATGTTAAATCCTGTAGGTGGACTTGGTCCAACATGATGATAAGGATGAGTAGTACTACTCAAGGAGTTAGATGTTGATTAATTAAAATTGTCAGTAATTTAAATTAATCAACAGGCCTTCGATATCTTAAACACGGAAAAATACTTGTACTCATAATAGGTGGAGCCCATATTTAAATATGGAGGTTGGTGAGGTAGATCAATAAAGATCCTTTAGTGGAATGGATCTTCATTAATGGATCGGGCCTTGATCCATTAGGTGGCCAAGACCCAACTCCTCCTCATGATCCCTATTGTAGCCCTATATATACCCATGGAGTCATGAGACCAAGGCATCCAATTCATAGAGAACCCTAAAGCCTCTCTCTATTTTGTCCTCTCCCTCTCTCTCTCTCCTAGGGTTGGAGTGGCGCCGGTGCAAAGGAAGGAAGAAGAGAAGATTTTCTCCTCTTTTCCTTTGGGCGTGGGACTTCAACAAGGAGGGCACCACTTGGTGTTGTTTGGCGCATAAGAGAGAAGGAGGAGAAGTCGCCGGCGGTAACCACAATAGGGTGGTTTCCGGCGCAGGCGACAAGAAGGAGAAAGTCTTGAAGAAGTTGCTTCATCTTCTTCTTCTTCTTCACTTTCTCTTCATCTTCATCCCTTTCTTCTTTCTCCTGGTTGTGCGCAATAGAGAAGGAGGGAGTTGAAGCAAAGTGGTGGTGCTTTGGAGGCACATGGCGTCGGAGGCAAGGGAAGGTAGAAGATAAGGGAGCGGTTAGGGTTTGGATCAAAGGGAGAGTTCTTTCTCTCTTTCATTTCTTCTTCCTCCTTCCTTCTCCCTCCGTAGGGTTTGCTAGGGTGAGAAAAGGAGAGGGGCTTGTCCTCTCTCTTTTGGCCGATGGCAACTAAGTGGAGGGTGGTGGCCGGAACCCTAGTGGCTAGGTTTTCCGGGGCAAGGAAAAGGGAAGGAAGAAAAGGGGATTGGTTGCTTGAGCCTTGGTGACTTCGGTTCTCAGTAGATCGTCGCCCACACGACGTCTAATCATACAATAGAAGATCGCGAGGTAAAAGGGAAGATATAACTTCTCCTTTGGCTCCTTTTACTTTGATTTATTATTTCTTGTGATTGGTTAATTACATGTTGATAATTAATTATCATTTTATGTTGATAATTATTTTATGTCATGGACTCGATGATAAACACAAAAACCGGTGATCCACTCATCGTCTATTCCGCGACTAATTGGTTAGGCGAGTTACAAGGCTTGAACAACAAGTTTGGTCAAGTAGTAACTCGAATCAATTAGTACGACGATGAGACGTTCGTTTAGGAAATAGGTCTCCATTCGGATTGAAATTTTTTAATCCATGGACATGGAGAGGTTTCCCATGCGTGACCCGGCATCCCCTTTGGTGAAAACCAACAATTGGTATCAGAGCCAATGGTTTTCAATTTTGTGTGTTTTGATTTCGGTTACTTTTTACACTTTATCATGTTTTTTATTTTGTCGGATAATAATAGGATGTGCGTAAGCTAACTCTTTGGTTCCAGGCACGAGATTTCAACTGTTATGGCTAAAATATGTGTATGTGATTGGTTGTGCATGGTTGTAAATTTATTTGAATCCTCGGGGTTGACGAGGCTAAATTTGTATTTGATTTTTGTAATTAAATACGACACTTGTTTAGCCGCGCTTTTTATTTACTTTCGATCTAGATTTGATGTACACTTCTTTATGAAGTATATGATCGATGGATTTAAATAAATAGCATTTTATCTCGGCTCGGAGATCCCTTCATGGTGGCTTGCGTATGGAGAGGGAGAAGCGGACGAGGTGACGACACGACTGGAGACATATTGAAGACTAAAGTCATAATAGTTAGAAAAATTAGATTTTTCTTGTTTATTGCTTTTAGTTTATGTGCTTGTCATGGATGCATGAAACTTCCTCAATTATAAATAACTAGGTAGGAGAGGGAACCTAAGGGTCCCGTGGCCTTCATTACTAATTTGACAAGTGATGCGAACAAGGTTGCGCGTTGGCTCTAAGTGCCTTCCTCCCCATCGGATGGGTTTGTTCTGCAGATCACTAGGTCAAACATGATTATAGAAAATTATTTAGGAGCGTGTAATTTTCGCCATCGGACGACATATGATCCAAGATAATTTTCTTAGTATCATGTAATGGTAAACACTTAGATGCAAATAATAGTATCCTCCCCATCGGAGTCACTACTATTATTTGTAGGGTCAAAGAGGAACCACCTATTTATTTTATTTATCAAAAAGTTAGGTTAACAAGATAATAAAATTAATGGGTAAAATCTCCTCTTACAAATGTAGAATTCGTATACGTCCACACTATCGTGGCATGTGAAATTCTCGATGTTTTGAGGTGTTGGTTGATTTTAAAATTTATTGTTTGAGGAATCAATATTTTTTGAAATCTATAGTTTGTGATCGTTGTGATTCTCAGGAAATTTTTAAAATGACTTTCAATCTGCTTGCTTTAAAAGAAAACGAACTTACTGTCCCTAACTTTAATAATTGGGAACCAAATCTGGACATTGTCTTGACTGCCGAGAAATCCAAATCTGTACTTTTCAAGTTCTGTCCTGAAAAGCCTAGCGTAAATTATGATGAAGAGGAGAAGGAACGTTTTAGGTAGTGGATAAAAGTAGACGAGATGGCACAATGTCATCAACATCAGGCTTCTTCCACTACTAATGATATAACGTTCAATCTCAAAGAACTCTTCGGACATCATAATCGGGCCGCTAGGCAAGAGGCCATGAAGAACTTGATGACGACCACCATGATTGAGGGTATGCCCGTGAGGGAACATGTTCTCAAAATGATGGCTCGATTAAATGAGATGAAAATCCTTGGAGCAAAGATCGATGGGGAAACCCAGGTCGATATCATTCTCCAATCTTTACCAAAGAGTTTTGAGCAGTTTCTCCTATGATACAATATGAACAGAGGTACATATTCGTTGGAAGAACATCTGACAGAACTCCAGGCGGCAGAAGGGTTTTCTCCTCAGAGTGCACATGCCTTCGTTGCTCAGGAGGTTTCTACTTCTAAACCAAAAGGCAAGAAGAAGAAGAAACAAGCTGGATCAAAGAAGGTGGCTGGATTACAGGGACCTCAAGATGGCGTGAAAAAGTCGAAAGGCAAGTGCTTCACATGCAAGCAGACTGGACATTGGAAGGTGGACTGTCCCCACCGTCAGAGGAATAATCAAGGTATAGCTTTTTGTTTAGTTGTTGAAACATGCTTAGCGGTGTTATCTACCGTACCTGGTGTGTAGATACGGGAGCCACAGATCATGTCTGCAATTCTTTGCAGGGGTTCCAGGAAACCCGACAACTAGATAATGGAGAGATTACCATATACATGGGCAATGCTACAGAGGTGGCGGCTATTGCAGTGGGAGATGTTTATTTGTCTTTTGATAGAAATAAAGTTTTGGTTTTGAGAAATTGCCTTTATGTACCTAGTTTTAGAAAGAACCTTATTTCGGTTTCTAAAATAATAAAGGATGAGCATTTTATTTCTTTTAATGACAAAGTTGTTATAAAAGGAATAGAGAGATTATCTGTTCAAGTAAATTGGTTAGCAATTTGAACACTTTAGAATCAAAATCTCCAACGATGGAAATAGAAATAAATAAGTCATCGTCTAACCATAAGAGAAAAGAACCTTCGAAGATGAACTAAACATATCTTTGGCATCTAAGACTTGGTCATATTAACCTTAGTAGGATTCAAAGGTTGATAGCCGATGGGCCCTTGGGTTCATTGGTGGTGGAAGACTTCCCAACCTATGAATCTTGCTTGGAAGGTAAGATGACCAAGAGGCCTTTCAAGGCCAAGGGGTATAGAGCCAAAGATGTATTAAAGTTGGTTCATTCTGATTTGTGTGGTCCCATGTCTATCCAGGTTAGAGGTGACTTTGAATATTTCATCTCTTTTATATACGATTATTCAAGGTATGGGTACATTTACTTGATGCACCGTAAATCTGAATGCTTTGATAAGTTCAATGAATTCAAAGCTGATGTGGAGAAACATCAAGGTAAAAGTATCAAGACACTATGATCAGATCATGGTGGCGAGTACCTCTTGGGAAAGTTTAGGACTTACTTATCAGAGGCTGGGATTCAGTCCCAATTGTTTGCACCCGGTACGCCCCAATATAATGGTATAGCAGAGTGAAGGAATAGGACTCTTATGGAGATGGTTAGATCGATGATGAGTTATTCCGAGTTGCCAGATTCGTTCTGGGGATATGCTCTGGAAAAGACAGCGTATATACTGAACTTGGTAACATCTAAGTCAGTATCCTCTACACCCACAGAATTGTGGACTGGGCGAAAGCCTAGTCTAAGACATATTCAGATTTGGGGCAGTCCAGCACATGTGCTGAAGGGAGATACTGATAAGTTGGAATCTCGTACAGAGGTACGCTTGTTCGTAGGCTATCCTAGAGGAACGAAGGGTGGTTTATTCTATAGTCCTAAGGATAAGAGGGTGATCATTAGCACGAATGCTCGATTCTTAGAGGAAGACTATGTGATGAACCACAAGCCCATGAGTAGGATTATTCTTGAGGAATTAAGAGGGGGCATTCCAACCTTAGTACCAACATTACAGGAGGATATACCACAAGTCACTGCACCACGTGTCACAGAAGATACACAGGTGGTGCCTTGTCGTACTGGGAGAGTTGTTAGATAACCTGAGAGATTCATGTTCTTGGGAGAGTCTTCGGACTTGGTCTTTGGCGAACATAAACCTCATCCCTGGACCTATGACGAGGCACTCCAAGATAAAAAATGTGGTATCTTAGCAAAAGGCGATGAATTCTGAGATAGAATCTATGGATTCTGGATTAATTGCAAGGAGCAAAGAGCATCTTGTGTGTAAGCTTAATCGGTCCATTTATGGTGTGTAAGCTTAATCGGTCCATTTATGGATTAAAGCAAGCTTCACGACCTTGGAACAATCTGGTTTGATAAGGTAATCCAGTCATATGGATTTATTCAAAGTCCGGATGAGTCATGTGTATACAAGAGATGTGACGGAAACGTAGTGGTATTTCTTATACTATACGTAGATAATATATTGCTCATTGGCAACAATGTCAAAGTATTATCAGACGTAAGGGTATGGTTATCCAAACAATTTGATATGAAGGACTTGGAAGAAGCGGGACACATCCTTAGGATCAAGGTTATAAGGGATCGCCAGAAAAGGATGTTGTGTTTATCTCAAGCTTCAACCAAAGACACTGTCCTAGCTCATTTTAGCATGGAACCCTCCAAGAAAGGTTTTCTACCTTTCAGGCATGGAGTTCCTCTATCTAAGGAGATGTGTCCTAAAACATCAAAGGAGATAGAGGAAACGAAGACGGTTCCTTATGCTTCGGTTGTAGGAAGCCTCATGTATGCTATGTTGTGTACGAGACCGGATATCTGCTTTGTCGTGGGCATGGTTAGCAGATATCAGAGTAACCCAAGTCAGGGACATTGAACTACGATAAAGCATATACTGAAGTACCTAAGAAGGACTAGGGATTATATGCTAGTTTACCAGGCAGACCAATTACTCCCTATGGGTTATACGGATTCAGACTTCCAATCAGATAGGGACCAATGTAAGTCTAACCTGGGGTATGTGTTTACTTTAGAAGGTGGAGCTATAGTATGGAGGAGTGTCAAGCAGAAATGCGTGGCGGACTCCACCATAGAAGCTGAGTATGTGGCAGCCTCAGAGGTGGCCAAGGAAGCTGTATGGCTCAGGAACATCATGATGGATTTGGATGTGATTCCTGGTTTGCCCAGAGCTATCACAATTTATTGTGATAACAGTGGTAGCAGTTGCAAACTCGAAGGAACCACGAGCCCATAAGGCGAGTAAACATATGGTGCGCAAGTACGACCTAAGCGAGGAGAAGTTGTTGTCGCTAGATTACATCAGAGGACAACCTGGAAGATCCTTTCACTGAGGCCTTTCTAGAGAGAGCTTTTGATAGACATGTGGAGAATATGGGAGTCAGAGGTATGGTATTGTGAGAGCATTAAAGTCTTTTAGTATAAATGGAAGATTGTTAGAATGTATACTAAAAGCCTTGATTTCTATATGGACATCTACATTTTGAAAGAGAATTACAAGATCACTGTTTTGTATGTTTATATTAGTATGTGCATATTGTCTAATACTTTACATTGTAGATAACATGGTGTGTGGTGTCGGACAGAAGATCATGTTATCAGTACCTTGTAAAGTATAAGTAGAGGCTCACAACCGAGATGGATTTGGACAAACCATCAAGATGATTGTAGTGTAATTTGGTGTTGGTTTATCTTGACCATAGAATTACACTAGTACACTTTGTGTGTATTGAGCAGGACCGACATAGAGGTGATTCAATTTATACTGACTTCATAATTGAATCAGACCTCAGTTATTATGGAGTACATGCTCTTAATCCCGATATAATAACGGGCGCATGTACATAATATTTATTTTCTTGATTTACCAATGGGCGAGATTTATTCTGTTAAATCGATAGGCCCGGTAAGTTGGAAAATAATATTATTTACATGGTGTGCCGTTGATTATAGACGAAAATCGTGTCCTGGTGAGTCGGGTTAATGATGTCCCCTTGAGGAGGTCATAAGATTCATCATGTTAAATCTTACAGGTGGACTTGGTCCAACATGATGATAAGGATGAGTGGTACCACTTAAGGAGTTAGATGTTGATTAATTAAAATTGTCAATAATTTAAATTAATCAATGGGTATTCGATATCTTAAACACAGGGAGATACTTGTACTCATAATAGGTGGAACCCATATTTAAATATGAGGGTTGGTGAGGTAGATCAATGAAGATACTTTAGTGGAATGGATCTTGATCAATGGATCGGGCTTTGATCCATTAGGTGGCCAAGACCGAACTCCTTCTCATGGTCCCTAAGCCCTATATATACCCATGGAGACATGAGACCAAGGCATCCAATTCATCCAAGAGAACCCTAAAGCCTCTCTCTATTTTCTCCTCTCCCTCTCTCTCTCTCTCCTAGGGTCGGAGTGGCGCCGGTGCAAAGGAAGGAAGAAGAGAAGTTTTTCTCCTCTTTTCCTTTGGGTGTGGGACTTCAACAAGGAGGGCACCACTTGGTGGTGTTCGGCGCACAAGAGAGAAGGAGGAGAAGTCGCCGGTGGTAACCACAATAGGGTGGTTTCCGGCGCCGGCGACAAGAAGGAGAAAGACTTGAAGAAGTTACTTCATCTTCTTCTTCTTCTTCACTTTCTCTTCATCTTCATCCCTTTCTTCTTTCTCCTGGTTGTGCGCAACAGAGAAGGAGGGAGTTGAAGCAAACCGGCGGTGCTTTGGAGGCACATGGCGCCGGCGGCAAGGGAAGGTAGAAGATAAGGGAGCGGTTAGGGTTTGGATCAAAGGGAGAGTTCTTTCTCTCTTTCTTTCTTCTTCCTCCTTCCTTCTCCCTCCGTAGGGTTTGCTAGGGCGAGCAAAGGAGAGGGACTTGTCCTCTCTCTTTTGGCCAGCGGCAACAAAGTGGAGGGTGGTGGCCGGAACCCTAGTGGCTAGGTTTTTCGGCACAAGGAAGAGGGAAGGCAGAAAAGGTGATTGGTTGCTTGAGCCTTGTTAACTTCGGTTCTCGGTAGATCGTCGCCCACACGAAGTCCAAGAAGGAAGGGTCATACAATAGAAGATCGCGAGGTAAAAGGGAAGGTATAACTTCTCCTTTGGCTCCTTTTACTTTGATCTATTATTTCTTGTGATTGGTTAATTACATGTTGATTATTAATTATCATTTTATGATGATAATTATTTTATGTCATGGACCCCGATGATAAATATAAAAATCGGCGATCTACTCATCGTCTATTCCGCGACTAATTGGTTCTTCTATCTTCACATCAACCTACTTTAAATCGCTCACATTTGGTTTAATACATTGATGTGCTGGCTCAAATCAGTGCCCTTTGTTATCTTCAGCCTGAATAATTTTTGCTTAAGATACAGTTTGTTCGTCAATGACTTTGACATATATCGACTTTACAGCTTTTGCCAAACTGCCACCGGTGACTCTTCATTCATGACATAATACATCGCATCATCCGTAAGACAAAGCCTGATTGTTGCTATTATTTTCACCTAGAGTTTTTTCCAATCTGATCTCTCTATGCTTTCTGATTTTCTTTCTCCTAGCATCTTCGTCATACCTTATTGCACCAACAAGTCCTTGACCCTCCTCTGCCATAATTCGAAGTTTCTGATCTGTCAAACTTTACCATATCAAACTTCACAGAAGACGTCCCTGACATGTTGAAAAAAATCCGTCAAACCTTGCTCTAATACCAATTGTTGTGTAAAACGGGGGGCAACAACCTCTTAACCTCTAACACACGAAAGAAGAGAAAGAGATCGCGTGGAGGAACGAAGCAAAGACGTACAATAGAGAGAAAACACGAGGAAGAAGTAGAAGAGAGAGAAGAAGAGTTACCATCATTCGACATCATGCCTACTCTACAAAAAAAAAGGTCAAAGCTTTATTAGAATTCTCTCTACACAAGAAAATACATCTTATTCTCTTGATAATGATGATGATGATACAATGGACTTACAATGATCCCTATAAATAATACCTACATCTAAACTCGATAAAACCATAACAGAACTTTGTTAGGAAAAATCTTAACAAAATTCTATTAAAAAAATCTTAACAGAATTTTTTTAGAAAAAATTTAATAAAATTCTGTAAGAAAAAATCTTAATAAATTTTTCTTCCATGACATTTATTATTCAGATATGAGTCACCCATCAACATAGGATTCGATCAAAGTGTGATTAAGCTAGTTCTACCAAAGTGAAAATGGTTTCTCGCAACTCATTTAAACTATGATGTGTTTGGACAAAGTGACTAAACCTTCTAATTAAGAATCGCCTGATCAAGTCCCTATCTCGTGTCTCTTAGTCGATCGATCAAAGTTAAGAAGTTGAGTCAAAAATAGTGGCACAGATACATCCAACATAATACAACTTGTCTTTATTTATTTCCCACTTCCCCCTTGCTGCAATAACACATTGGTTCGGCACTGATGGCGGAGAGAAAGATATATACAGCTAATAATACTCCTAACTTTGATTAAATTATATTACCACCATTGTATTACGATCCAAAATATATGAATTTTTATTTCCAAATAGTTTTGTTGGAATGAGAATGATTCGAAGAAATGTTATTTCTCGACACGTTTAAGACAATATTGTCATGTATTCTTTGGCAGCTTATAAGTAGGTAAAATTCACATGATTAATTTTGGCCAAATTTAATTTGACCAATTAGTTTCAGCAGTACGTAGATGTTTCCGGGCGGCCGGATCCTCTGTCTTGGGACAGGGGCCTGTCCCGGAGTTTCGCTCGTCGGCGATCGTTGGCGAGCCGTCCGATCGACGATCGGACTCCATCAATAATTTTTGATCGTCGTCCCGAATAAGAGGATATCCTCGGAGAACGGTGAATCGGTCGGAATCGTCGCATTGCAATCTCGTCGGATTTCGACGGTGAATACGAAAACATCACAATTGCGACGATACCCGATAGGTTCACCATACCCCGCCCAGGGTATAGTTTTGTTCGGGGCGACAGTCGGAGGCCGCCGATGATGTCCAATCGTCGATCGGACGGCTCGCCGACGAACGGGATAGAGGCTGGATTCGGGACAGAGGATCCGGCCTCATGTTTCCCTTGCTAATCACACAAAAAATATGGAATAGTTAATGTTGATTACCTTGTTAATATTATTCTAAGATGAAAAATGATCTAATTAATTAAATGCAAAATCTCTAATTTTGAAAGGGCAAAAAATGAAAAGAGTCTCCCTGTTTTTTTTTCCTAAATCATCACATGCGCATCCCTTTTTACTTTTTTTTTTATCAAAAAGAGCATCCCACTCAATCATCCCTTTATATATAAATAACACAATTGTACTAATTAAGTACATTGTTCGACATTATTATTTCTATTACAAGTATTAAATCTTGAATTGGTCGACAAATTATATAAAGTATAAGTCTGCATTATAACAATTATAAGACTATAACTGCTACCACATGAATATCATTGAACATGATAAGCTCAAGTTGAAGTATTATGACAATTTGTAACTTCTACAATATGAATTTTATTAAACAAAAAAAGTATGAATTGTAGCAGTTACGATTTCGTAGCTATTATAATATAAATATTAGGTGAACATATTAAATTTATACTGTAACAATTATGAAATAATATTTATTATAATATTTATAGCAATTACGATATTATAATTACTGAAATATAGATTTGTAATGTTCATGTAACTAATTTAAAATTTAATATGCACAAGAGAAGATAATAATGTCGAATAGTT
This sequence comes from Boesenbergia rotunda, assembly GCA_024364735.1. Classification (NCBI taxonomy): domain Eukaryota; kingdom Viridiplantae; phylum Streptophyta; class Magnoliopsida; order Zingiberales; family Zingiberaceae; genus Boesenbergia; species Boesenbergia rotunda. The sequence goes on along the minus strand of JAGFNQ010002001.1, from coordinate 622,316 downwards.
TATTTGAGGGTAACTATGTAATTTTATAAGGGTTGAAGAAGTGAAACGTCCTTTAAAAGAGATCCCTTTTGATTATTGCCCATTAAAATTTGTGTGTTGGATCCATTATCTTCTAGAAATTACTAGTTAGTGAAAAAAAATATTAGATCAGGTAATAGATAAATCAGGGATGATTAATTTAGTTCCACAGAAGTTTCTTACTGGTCACTAGGATAAATCGGGAAGCGCTCGTAGTGGCAGTCTAGAAATCCAACTTCCTAGGATTTACGTCATAGGAGAAAAAAATTTCTATAAAATATGTCAAAGCTAGAAATCAAATTATGAATATGTGACATAGTAATTAATCATCCTACCGCTACACCATAACCCAGAAGACACTAGTTAGTGAGATTGGACTGTTAGTTGAAACGCTGGCGACTTGTTAGGCATTGACTCCCTCTATCATTTAGACAATGCCTGCTGCTTAACATTCTCCTGCTATTAATTAATGCATGCATAATTGAATGATTAATTAATTGCTAATTCTGCCTATAAATACGAAGCTTTTGAGCACCATTTTCTTCATGCCCAGCACTCCATCCCTGATGATTAAGATTGGTTAATCAATTAGCTTAATTAATTAAATGGCTTTTTTGTGCCCTAATTCTCCTCGAAGTATTCTCTCATTGATAGGACTAGTTTTCATGGCGACGGCGTCCATGGCGGCTGCTCAGCTCTCGTCCACCTTCTACGACTCCTCGTGCCCCGGCGTCCTCACCACCATCCAGACGGCGGTGCAGGATGCAGTCAACCAAGAGGCTCGCATGGGCGCCTCCCTTCTCCGCCTGCATTTCCACGACTGCTTCGTCAACGCAAGTCAATTGATCATTTAGATTCTGCATCATATATCAGAATCTATCTATATATCCTTACGTCTGCATGCATGCTGGCATTCATTCATGCACGTGCTTTAATTGCAGGGGTGCGACGGGTCGGTGCTGCTGGACGACACCGCCAACTTCACCGGCGAGAAAACTGCGCCGCCGAACAACAACTCCATTCGAGGCTTCGACGTCGTCGACGCCATCAAGTCCCAAGTCGAAGCGTTGTGCCCTCAAGTCGTGTCCTGCGCCGACATCCTCGCCGTCGCAGCTCGAGACGCCGTCGTAGCTGTAATCATATATCGATCTAATACTTGAATTTTTTTTCAGGGATCGAATTCTGATATTAATTTAATTTGCAGCTGGGTGGACCTTCATGGACGGTGCTGTTAGGAAGAAGGGACGCGACGACGGCCAGCTTCAGCACGGCAACCAGCGATCTCCCGTCGCCTCTTTTAAACCTCAGTGGTCTCATATCAGCCTTCTCCAACAAGGGTCTTAGTACCACTGACATGGTAGCACTCTCAGGTATCAAATAAATTAATCAAGGCCAAAAATTAGGCACTCCTTTATCATTTATTTCTTAAATGTGGACATCTCACCTTATTTTTTTAATACTTTTATACTATAATTATATTTAACTTTTGTTATATTTTATTAGTTATAGTCTATAACTATTCACACGGATGTATCACAGACAGACAGATCTTAAGTAGGGTTTCTTAAGCAGTACTAATCCAACCAAAACAAGTTTTTTATTATATATCCATATAAATTTTTTTCTTAGCTCACTAAAATTCATCTCTTCCACACTCAAAGTCTAGTTAGCCCACGTGTAATTCTTTGATTGGTCCCTAACTATGAGAAAATTCATTATTGCCTTTTTATTTTTGACTTATAAATCAATTATTTCTTCATTTCGAGATCGAAATTTTAAATACATATGCATATATACGTCGGAAATAGGAGGGCATACCATTGGGCAAGCGAGGTGTGTTTCCTTCAGGAACAGGATCTACAACGAGAACAACATCAACCCATCATTTGCCACCTCCACACAGGCAAACTGCCCGAGTACGTCCGGCAATGGTGACAACATACTATCTCCTTTGGACGTTCAGAGCCCGACCACCTTCGACAACTTCTACTTCCAGGGTCTAGTGAATCAAACAGGGTTGTTGCACTCCGACCAGCAACTCTTTAATGGAGGGTCCACGGACTCGCTTGTCACCACCTACTCCACAGACATGGCCGGATTCTTCAATGGTTTCGCAACTGCGATGGTGAATATGGGAAACATAAGCCCTCTCACCGGAAGTAATGGCGAGATCAGGATCAATTGTAGGACGATCAACTGATTGATGATTTGCTAAATCATTTAATTTGTATGCGATAGAAGCTTATTCATGATCCTAATAGTTGAATAAATTGATATATGAAGAAATAATGGTGCCTAATTAGAACTCTCAATTTGGGTTAGGTCTGTCGGGTTGGCCAGTCCTGCCAAATAATTTAAGCGAGTTGGGTTAAAATTTTAGCAACCCAAGCCCGCCGCGGGCCTACCAACCTAGGCCCACGATCCGCACGGGTCGGCCCTCGACGGGCTTGGGTTGACCCGCGGATTAAGAACTACATGTTAATTAAATTTTATGTCAATTTATTATCTTTCTTTGTTATAATTTTAAAATAAAAAAATACTTTTCATCAAATATGAGTGCTCGTTTGTATCTATTGATATTTACAATGTATATTTCTTGATAAATGTTGAATATATGATTTTTTTAATTTTAAAAAAAAATTAAAATTTTTTATGGGCTCGCTGGTTGGCCCACCTAACCCGCGACCCGTCTTGAATTGGGTTGGGTCAAGGATTTACCAACCCGCTAAGATGATGGGTCAGCCTGCCCCGACCCGCCAAATAACCAGCCCGCTATGGACCGACCCACTCCATCATGAGTTGGCCCGTCTGACAGCTATATGCCTAATACATATCTTAAAACTTATTACAAGAAAAAAACAACTATTTCTATATAAGAAAAAAAATCATGCATGTTTCAACTACCAAGAACAAAAAAAAACAAAGTAATTATCTGAGCTTAAAGGGAAATAAAAAATAAATCATTTTTTAAAAATTAAAGTGATTAATATTTTTAACATTTATAAAGTAAAAAAAGAAACCTTAATGCAACAGAACACTTGCTACTTTATGATCGTATGATCACAGTTTTAAGTGAGAAAATAACTTCGTAAAATAGAGACTACGAGCGATAAATTCAATGTGATACGATCTCTGAAATCCCACATTGACACCAGACTGCCCTTTTGAAAGTGATGGAATGACAGTTTGTCTATTTACAACACATGAAACCAATTTTAGTCCCCCAAAGGCCAAAACTGACTTCAATCGGTCATCCCCAAAGACAATTCCTGCAAGCCCTGGAATGGAATGGCTAGGAAGGCAAGCCAACCTTAATAATAACACATCCATAAGAATTAAGAAGAGGAACCTTTTCATATGGAAAAAAAATGCATTCATTACAAGTACAAAATGTTCATAGGTTGAACCATATGTTCTTCACTGGCTTAGTTTCAACAGTGTTGGAAGCTTGAAAAATGAGTTCAGAACACAACAAAATATGGACACTACTTCCTTATTTGCCAATTGGATACAAAGTGAACAGATAATATGTACTTTAATTACTGTTATGCATATGATGGAATACTCGAGCAGATCCTAAGACTGTTAAAGAATTAGAAAACTGCAAGCGACCTAACTGCCTACTGATACAATATACAAAATCTCTTCATTTCTTTTCGTCTCTCTCTAAGGAACTTGGTGTCGGATTTGAAGCAGTTCACGGTTTAGATTTCTTCAAACATTGTTGATGTGCTTGTGCATGTACAAGTATTCAAAACTGAAAGATGTTGAAGCAATTACTTGTATCTCAGGGGTTCTTCTACTGACATTGTGTTGAGAATACTTCGAGAAGTTGCTCTCTTTTTTTTTCTCAATGCTTGCCAGATATATACAGCCTAAGCCTAATAGTAAAAACTTGAATCCTCGTGAAGCGCTGCATCCTTACAAAGCACTGATCGCACCTCCATAATGGATCTGGGAGGCTCCAAATCCTTCTCTTGAAGAACATTGCCAAGTAATTGTTGCATCTGAGATGCAAATGTATCACTCAGAATCTGCACCACCAAACCATTATGCTAAATATTGAAGAATATTCAATGCTAATTATGAAGTTGAAATTTAGAACCATGTTACTCACTGCAATTGTTATTCGTGCACCTTTATACAATGGCCTATTTTCCTTTCGGTTCTCCAGGAATTTGAGAACATCCTGTGTGCCAGAGACAGAGCATATTTACAATTACCGATCAATAGGCATAAATCCAAACAAATGGGTTTCATGAAGTCTTACCTGGCCCATCCTATCCCAAAAGCCTCGGCACACTGCTACGAAAACTTGCACCTCGAGTACTTTATGGAGCTCATTAATAGTTTGAATCAGAAGATCCCTCAATGGTTGCATTCTACCACGGATATCTGATTCCATTGCAGCATCTTTGGAATCTTGAATGATCTTCTTAAGTTTTGTGGTGCTTTGCACTCGAGTCTGAATAAGAACATAAACAGAAACAAGGTTCTTTGTTTCAGAATAGAAAAACAAGGGGCAATGATAGTGGTCAGAAAGACATTAGGAAAAAATTTTATAAAGAAATAGAATTCCTAGATTTCACCAAGACAGAGAGGGGAAACTATTGATTCCATTAATCACAAATTAAAATTACCACGGTCAAAGAAATGGATCTCTCTGTCAGAGACAAGTGTTATGGCTGTTCGGAAACACTTTCACAGATGTTCTGCCTTATATAGTTGATAAACTCTCCAGCCCCATAAACTTTACCAAGTGCTTCCAAGCATCAATTTTTTAAAAAGTAAAATATTAAATAATGCTAACATGATATCATGCAAATTTACAAGTACCAACAACTTGCAATAGTTCATGAAAAATGGGATATAGATTAAAAAAAAGGAAAAAAGGTGAAAGAACTTACATTCTCCACAAGTTTTTCAATTACTGCCTGCAGAAAATTTCTAAATTTGGCTCTCAATGTCACGGTTACTTCACTAAGCTGTTCACCAGGCACTGCATTGCCACCATCAGGTATACAAGAACCCCAAGATTTCAACTGCATTTCTATCTTGGGTCGCAAGACTTCAAGTAGTCTTTTCATGGTATTTAACAGAATCCCTAACTGTAGTGTATGTATAAGCAATCATTCTATAAATCAGAAACTTTTAATGGAATTTTGAAGCATCTCAGGAGAACTTACATCATCAGGGACAGCGTATGGGAGGCCTGAATTTCTTTTAGCAAATTTTTGAACATATTTCAGGCCAAATTTCTTTGGTGTCAAACTGTCCTTCAATGGAGCCAAGACATCCGCATACTGCTTTTCCAGCGCTTCAATCACTGCCTTCTCAATATCTGCAATAGCCTTTGTAATTGTAGAGAAAAGTAAGAGCTCAACATAATCTTCAAACTCGCAATTCAGATTGAGGCAATGTTAAAAATTGAAACTTCGTTGAAACCTACATTTTCAAGAACAAAACTATACTCCGGCCAGCGGCAGATAATAACATCATACTCAATCAGTGTGTCTTTTAATCGGTCATACATGTCATCCACAAAAGGAGTGGTCATATGCTGTGTGCGAACACCAGACCATTTCACCTGGTAATGAATAAGATGAACAAGTCAACAAAATTTAAAAAGAACGAGCCACACAGTTGTGGGAATCTGCAGGATCAATATAATTCTGACTCAACTAAGTGACAAGACTTCCTCATTTATATTAGAAAGTATCTATAGCAGACATTAATTTGTGAGCGAGCAAACAGTGTTTCAGTTGACACCAATAAAAAACATGACTGGTTAAGTTTCATTCCAGGACAAATACATATGATCCTATTCAGCAAAGCACAGGATATGTTGCAGGTAATCACATCCTATGGAGTACCAAGTTGCAAAGTCAAGTTGGAATAATCATCACTATACCAAGTGCTTTACTTTAATAGGGTAGGTGCAAATTCTCACAATTTCAGTTTACAGTGTCTTTCCTTTGGTTCCGTGAGCAAGTCTAAGTTAGCTTTACATGTAAGGAAACTTTACACTATACATACACACAGTCACCAAACCAACTTTAATGTGTTCCATAAATCCACATGGACGCAACAAGATTCCGTGGGAAAAAAAACTATTAGAATATATGCAGGATGTAAATGATTCAATCTCTCCCAAGTGGACAAGATCATCATTCACTTGTTGGTGCTGAGAGCACAACATTTAATCAAAGTTTTGATATATGATTAAAGTTAAAGTTAGGTTTGTTGTGATCTTGTGTGAAGTGTGTAGGAAAGTTCGAGTTGGAGACCAGGTAGTGATTAAGTGCTAGTGGAACTAGGCAACTGAAGACTGATCAGGCAGTGTTAAGTCTTGATTGGAAACCAAGCAAGAAAGTCCTGGCTGAGATCTAGGTGAATCAAGTCCAAGTGGAGTCGCCTGGAAACTAAAGGTTTGGCAGACAAGTCCAAGCGAAGTAAGCTAGGAATTGAAGCTTGGCAAACAAAGTCCAAGTGGAATCAGTTGGAAGTTGTAGCTTGGCAACTCAGTCCAAATGAGTTAGCTGGGAGCTGAGCATCTAGACCCAAAGTGCGAGTAACTTTACATTTTCTATTATACTCATTACGCAAAACAATTGCAGGGAAGCAAAGTTCAACAGATCCAAACGACCGAAGGGAATCCGGGCTAGCTAGTGATAACTCTCGACTAGGGAATTTGGAGGGTATCGTATCTGGGTCGGGGTGACCAGTGTAGCTTCTAGGTGACCAGGAGATATGTTCTCCAGCGATCCAAGCGAGTCGGTCAAGATCACCGGGGGTTTACAATCGACTAGAGAACGCAATTAACGTTATCTATCGGATAAATGTTGCAACCACGTCTGTAGGTCCCGCGCAGACTGGCTAGAGGGGTGGGTGAATAGCCCTGCAAATTTAAACTCTATCTTTTTCAAATTCTTTAGTAAAGATAATTAATTAGCAAACAATTAAAATAATTACAAACATAAACAACTATAAAAGGAAGAGGCTACGCTTTACTTGGTTGCAACCAGGGAGGTTGCTAATCTAAGGCAGTTGAAAGCTCTACTAAAATTCTCCTTCATTGTCGGCGGAGAAGTCTCTTACAATCTTTGAAAAGCTCGTAGAAAGACTAGAAAAATGATTACAAGTTGTTCTCTTTTAATCCTAGCTCTAGGGGCTATTTATAGCCCAAAAAGATAAGTTACCGTTATGCTAACATGGCTTGGAGGCGCCTCAGTTGAGACCTGAGGCGCCTCAGTTGGATAAAACTTTATCCACGCAAGCAACGTTCACTAATGGTAATTCTGCATCTGAGACGCCTCAATTCTGACCTTAAGCGCACTCCGAAGTTGGTTTTCTTCAATCTTCGATCACTTGGGTGATTTCTGACCTTCCAAGTTGAGCTCACCCGAACCCAACTCCGGCCTTCTCCTCGAACGGACTTCCTCTCCGGCTTCTCGTCCCTCGGACATCGCGCAGATCCTTCTTGTCCACCGGTGTATTCTTCCGCAGCTTCTTCGTCCCTTGCATGCAGCGAACCCGTCGACTCCCTTCCCATACCATCCTTATTGCTCACTGCTTCTTCCGCTCGACTTTTTGTGCTCTTAAGCTCCTGCACATTTAGACATAAGGATCAAACCAACCAAAACCTAATTTGTCTCAATTGATCATATTAAAACCAATCCGGAATACTTACAACGTCAACCGGGGAGGCTCCAATCGATCAGGGTTTGCCACGTCAGCAACAGAAGAAGGTTATATAAAGGGTCTCGAGGTAGAGCTTTCAAATCACTCAATTACTCATTCAAGTTGTTCCTTGCATTCTTGTGTTTGTGCTCTAGTGCTCTATTGCTTTCTCTACTGCAACACGCTGCAACCTCGCGCTTCATTTCTGATCGACAACACCAAGAGTAACCTTTCTTTATTCCTTGTGTTGCAATAGAATCATATTTTATTATTGATATAATTGATACACTGCTATACAAGTTGTGCATGCTTAAATTCTTTTTGCTCCATTAATTAATCTGTGCTAAGTTAAGTTCTATAATATTTCCGTTGTGCTACTTTGTATTTAGTTATTTTCAGTTCATAAAATTTGTAACGCTATTTATCCGCCCCCCCCCCCCCCCCATTTCTCTCTCTCTCTCTCTCTTTAGCATAGAGTTCGATCCTACAATTTAGAATCAGAACAGGTTGAGCTGAAAGTAACTAGGAAATTTTGGTTAGGTGCATGTCTAGATTGGGTAAGGAGTACCCTACATGGTGCATCAAGTCTAAACCAGTTAGAACAAGGCATTGTATTAAAGTTGATTTAGTGCTAGATTCTCAAGTTAGTTTTGTCTTAGGAAGTGGTTGTTGTTCCGATCAAGAAGCCCGTGTCTCGCCACTACCTAAAAGCTAACTTGGAAAACTCTTGCGCAATTAGCCCAAAGCAAAACTTGAATCTAACATAGGGAAAACTTTGTGCTTTAAGTTTTAAATTGATTAATATAATCGAAGCCTAGCCCGAACTCATTCCAAACCTTAATTAAAACCATATCAAACACAAACCAAACCCAATACCTTGTCCTACCTTAACTACAACTTAAACAAATTTGTGTGATATATTATTTGTGTAACTAACCCAAGGTTTGCAAGAATCTTGGAAAAATATCTCTGCACAAAGGATTCCAGCACAACCCGCCCTCCCCTCTTTAATGACGACAACTTCGTCTATTGGAAGGGGAGAATGGAATATTATCTCATGAATGATATAGAGTACTCCTTATAATAAAAGTGATTTTGAACTACCAACAAAAGAAATAGCGACCCAGTTGACTTCAACAACTGATAATAAAAGAAAGACTTAAGACAATACTAGAGCCACAACCACACTGCAATGTGGGCTAAGTCAGGAACAACTGAGTGAAGTTGGACAATTAACTTTGGAAAAAATTGAGTTGCACGAAGGTTCAGCTAATTCACAAACTGCTAAAAATGATCTCTTACTAAGTCAACTCCAAAACATCCAAATGAACATAGTCAATTCAAAGAAATCTTGAATGACATCCAGGAATTGGTGAACAAATCAAAAATTGTGACTTGATCAGGTATGCACTTAAGGCATTTCCAAGGATCACGTTGTGGGCATCAATGGTTGATGCTTACAAAGTATCCAAGAATCTATCAATTATTAAACTAAATGAATTCTTTTGTGATTTTGAACTTCATTAACAAACTAACCTTGATCAGAAAGAAAAGGGTATAACTTTAATTGTACAAAATCCAAGCCTAAAGAAAAGACCGAGTTAGAATCCGAGTCTAAGTTAACAAGTGAAGAAGATGACCTGTCTTCAAAAGTTGCGCACTTGGTCAAACGGATGATTCGTAGAAAGTTCACCCAAAGATTCGTGAAAAAGGAAATCTCCAAAAAGAATCTAGCGAACGTTCGATGCTTCGAATGCAAGAAGAAAGGTCATTTCAAAATTGATTGTCCTCTACTAGAAAGGGAGAAAGAATCTGAAAAAGAAGAGAAGAAGAAAAAGGTCTTAAAGGCAACTTGAGACGAATCATCATTAGAACCCGAATCAAACTCAAACCAAGTCAACCTATTGGTATTGACAGCAATCAAAGAGCATCAAATTCAAAGTCCGATTCAGACTATAATTGAGAATCAAACTCAAGTCAGCTAATGAGGTAACAGAACCACTCACTGAAAAATTGTATGCTACCATTTCATATTTGACTAAGATTCTAGCTAAATACAAATCTAAATTTAAGACTTTACTTAAGGAGGTCAAAGACCTTAAGGAAAGGACTAACTTGGAATAATTGACATAGGTTAGTCAAGTTAGAACCTCAACTCAAGTGTCAAAGCTTGAGGAAGAGAATTCTAAATTGAAAACCCATGTTAGTAAGCTAAAAGTCCATGTTGACCAAGTTCACATCTGAGTCCAAGTATTTAAATATGATGCTCGGGACCAGATGTATTGCATGCAACAAGACTTGACTTGAGTTTAGCTCATGTCAAAATTATATTTCTTACATTCCCTTAGTCAAAAATAAGATGGCTTGGGGTTTCAAGTCTTATGTAATCAATCAAATAGGTACTGGTATGGGATACGAGTCTCACAATTTAAGAGAGATCAAACTCTTCTTGGGACTTCTCAATGGACGTACCAAAAAAAATATATTTTAATGGCAAATTTTTGCAGTTCTACCTCCTCAAAAACATAAATAAAAACTAATGATCAACTAAACCCATACAAGCAGAAAAGAGTGAATCTTTAACCTTTCTTTCTTCTACAGTGTTGTGTAGTTACTCGCACCAACTTCCCAAATGTGTGGTCTTTCACTAAAGAAATTAGAAGATGGTTTGTAGGTGATAGGCTGGAGCAAGAAGTAAAGATCTGTTCTATAGGAAGATGAAGAGGAAGAAGCAAACATAACCCTAAACCTAAAGTACTAATGTTGGATTAAACCCACTACACAATACAAATTAAACCTAATACTCTTACTAGTTTCTGTCAATTGCAATATGAAGCAAAACGAAAAAAAAAAACATTGTCCAGAATTACTAATATAAGAATTTTTTTGATGTAGCACAACCAGTTTAGATATATAGGCATTAGACAACAAGTACCGACAAACTAAGAATTATCCACTGACCAATTAACTGTAAGCATGTCGTGTTTTTGTTGCTATGTGCTCTACAAATCATCAAAAGCACAAATAACACAATGCATAATGCAAATGAAATTTAAGATGGACATCTCATAATTTCTTTAACAAGGAAGAAATCAATGCTTTAGGAGCAAGAAAGAAGTAAAGATAGAAAATGTGACAGAAGCTTCAAATGTACTTGGCACCTTATCTAATTTGCAGGACTCAAGTAATGCAAGGCGCTTATCCTGAATCCACAAGATAATATACAAGTGGAATAACTCCTTTGCATCAACACCTCCTTTGACAGGGCTAAGTAGAACAAAACAAGAAATAATTAAAAGGTATACAGAAAGGAAGAAATAAAGAACAACTCGATACTGTTTACCCGATATTCCAGCTTGTTAAGTTTTTCTGGAAATCTGCAGTAGCAATTACAAGATCTGCCACAGGTTGTGAAGGGCCACTAGGTGGGCATGAAACAAGGAATGACCGCAATCTACTAGAAAGCTCGACATTATAAATCGATGCAGATAGATTTGGTAGATCTAGAAAGCTGCAATAAGGAGGTAAAGTATCAACATCAATGTAAAGAAAAGCAACAGAAGAGGAAAAGTCCCACAAACATAATATCAAGAGGCATTCATTACAGGAATGTGAGTTAGAAAATCTTCTGAATGCTATTAATTGCCTTTAGATATTAAAACTTTTGAACTGTTTTTTTTTTTTTTTTTTTTTTTTTTTTTTTTTTTTTTTTTTTTTTTTTTTTTTTTTTTTTTTTTTTTTTTTTTTTTTTTTTTTTTTTTTTTTTTTTTTTTTTTTTTTTTTTTTTTTTTTTTTTTTTTTTTTTTTTTTTTTTTTTTGAACTGTTAAACTATTCAGATGTCTTGTGAGATCACAAATATAGCAATAGGATAAGTTCTTAATAGCATATTCTATGAAATTATTGTACAACAGTAAAATTTTAAAAGAAAAATCCTGTCTCTTATTTTATTTTCTAATTATTCATTTACTTGATTCTCTCTCTTGAATTTATATAAATAGACTTATGCCCAAACAAGTTGAGCTTTGGGGTTATGATAGCCCAGTCAATCATAGCAGAAAGAAAGAACACTATAACTCAAATAAAAATTTGGTAAGACTGAAACTTACACTAATATCATGTTTGATTGCCTGAAATGTTAACATTTCCTGCAAGTAAACAACTTTTTACTGTTTGTTGGGTACATGCTAGAACTTCATGAGACTTTCTCAAATTCCATTTTCTTGGTACTTTTTTCATAAAACCAAAAGGAATTCGTCAAGAGCTCCTCATTTGTGTTCAAAAATCAATAAAAAGAAACCAGATTTCTCTTTATTACTAGTAGCCTGGTTGAACTTGATAATTTGAAGTATTTATACTGGAGAAGAAACCTCAGTAGCCAGTTGAGTTTGTATGTAAAACAGATATTGACAAAACAAACACGAGTATAAAACTCGGTTTGATGAATGAGGCAAAAAATCCAAATCTGTGGAAGCTTTAGGAAGTGGATATGTATGGAGCATGGGATTGGATGAAGAGAGATTTTGGAAGGACTTCTGGCTAAGTAGAGCAGGGACACTGGAGGATATTGCAGAATACCTGACGGGCAAGATGTATGGAATGTAGGGGATTTAGTGAATGATGATGGACATAGTAATGGGAGGTTTCAGGCAGTGCTACCAAGGTTCTTAAAGAGTTTGCTGCAAACAAAATTAGGAATGGCCCTGAACAGGAGGATATGAGTTATGAATCTACTGGTCACAAAGAAGATACAGCACACAAGAAGCATAAAATTTTACTTTTTGAAAGGAAACATCCAAGAGGGGAAGAGCAGATCCAGAAGAAAAATATGAAGATAGGAAGGGCCAAGAGGAATATGACTTCCTAGGGAAAGTGACAAAACAAAGGTTTACTTGCCAACTCTGAAAGATGTAGGAAATACATGAGCATCCAAGCAAGCTATCCAAGGTGCCCTGAGCTGGAGGAAATCATAATGAATGGAAAAAGTGGCTGTCAAGCTGCAAGGATGATATGGATCGAACTAACTGGGAGACTGCAGAAAGAATTATTTGAGGAGAGCATTAAGGAGTGGATAGAGAAAAACGTATCCAGGAAAGTAGAAAGAATTCTGATGGTGGAATGAAGTACTCTGTTTGGAACAAGAAGCTGGAATTTTTGGTACAGAGAAACAAGAGAGTTCTAGAGATTAACTTTCAAGATCTGAACCATCCATGCAATCACATAAGCAGAATGGGACTGGATATTGTCAAGTAGAGATATATGGTTTTGATACAAAGGTGGAAATGGTGAACAATGAGTGAAATACTAAACATAGCTGGAAACTGAAAGTTGATGCAGTACCTGATCCACTCTATGGAGCTGCAGGGGGGCTGAATTTTAATTTCCTCAAGTCAACCTTCACAGCAGAGATGGACATTATAGGATCAGAGGAAGTGGGGAAATGAGAGCAATCAAAATGAGGGCTGAGACTGATAGAATAAAAGGCAAAATGCACATTGGTTGGCTAAGGAAGCAAAGAGTGCAAAATGCAGGGATACAAAAGTCCAGGAGATGAAACCAGAGCGGAGATGATTTTTAGTAGGAAGGAGACATGAGAAGAGGCATGTAATCATTTGGCATTTAATAGATATAGGTCTGAGGGCATTTCTTTTGACCAAAACAAAGACATGAGTGAAGTTCTCTTACAAGTGTTTTACATGATCTATAGTGGGTGTTGTATGTTAAACTACAAGATCATCTAAAATTTTGCCAAATATGAGTACAAGAAAGGGAAAGATAGCCACCTTGGAAGCACATGCTGTTTATGGATTTCAATATCAGTAAAAATTTCCCTGTGTATGTTGAAGCATAGTGTCCTCATTTTCTGGTAAGCATTAGCAAAACCAACAACATCCATCCTATTTGTTTCACTGTTGTTTGCTAAATATTCATCAGTTTCGAGCAAGTGTCTTCTTGAGCGCCTCTTAGCAGCAGTCTAGAAATAACAATACGATATTATTATAAGTAATATAACTGAGGTATCAACTGGAAATCTATTTCACAAACCTGAAAATAACCGCATAGCTTAAGCTGAGCCTCTGGAGTCAGGATATCATGAAGAAGAGTGAATAGCTTCATTGCAGGTATCAAAGCAGGTGCAGGAGATCCTGTGGCATGTTGAAAAACTTCTGACATTCCAGATGTTAAGGATTCATCAAGGGACTTGTAATTCTCAAATACAATGGCAAGAATTTGCTCAATCTGGTCCTCAATGTCACCTAGAATACGATTCTGACAGTCCAAAGATAGTCAAGTCAGGAAACATAAATGGCAACAATCAATTGCTCAGAAAACTACTGATCAGAAAAAGAAGGAAAAGAAAAACATGCCTATCCTACACAGCAAACATTGCCACAAGACCCTAGATTTAAGTAAACTAATATCCCATTCAAGAATGCGCAATATCTGGCAACTACAACTACACCTTTTTAGCTCAGAGACTTTGGGTTGAAAACAAAATTGGATATGAATTTATTCTGCTTCAATTGATAAAAGTGATGTGAAAGCCATAGCATAACATTCCTCTTATTATTTTGAAGAAATAGAATAAGATCACATGTTGAAACTTTCATGCCGAAGAGTATTTACAAAAACATTCTTAGAACATGTATGTGTTTGCTAAACACAACTTAAAATACAAAAAGTGTTTGCTGTATCTGTATCAGGTTGGAGTCTTTCTTTAACAAGTTTAGTATTTCCCATTTTCTGAAGGAGAAGTTCGCACAATGGAATTAGAAATGCTGTAATAAGAAAAAATGTAATCTTCAGACCCAAAAAAACACTTTGCAAAATAAAGGACCTCTTGATGACTTAGTGGGTTCTTATTGCGTCTCTTCAAAATTACAGGTAGCAGCAGATCATGAACCAAAGTGAGACAGTCGGCTGTTGGGGTTGCTACATCCATTACATAAGAAAGGTACCTGACAAAATACGACCCAAGTAAAGCACAGTTTACTGTAAAAGAACCCAAACATGGAATTCTAAATCATAATAATGCCTTCAGCCATTACAAAATTCATGACAATAATCCAACATGAAACAATTCACAAATAATATGAAGTCCAGATGCATGATTTTTTTACAAGAACTTTATATTCAGTACCTTAATTTTGTGTAAGAATCTGAAACCCCATAGTAGGAGGCAAATTCTGTCAGTAGCCATTTCCATGATCCATGCAACACTAAGCTCCTTTGCTGGAAGTGTTGGGCTTTCATTGCAACTTCCAGGACAACATCATATGCAACTGTTTCTGCGACAGAACCACACTGCAAAATAAATGTAGCATCCTCACAATTGGTAACTGAAGGAAACAAACCTATGCAAATAAGAATATAATTGAATAAGTAGTATGCAAATATGGAGCATCAAAAACTAATTATCTAGCACTCTGCAACCTTGCAGCAAAGCAAACTTCAGCAGTTGGATGATATTTAAACATCTAGTTCCACAAACTATGCAAGCAAATTATCACTCTGCATCTGATTATCTAATAACTGAACATCAGTTTTACCATAAGGGCAACCTTCCAAGTATCTCCCTCGATTTTAAATCATCAAACTACAGTTATGTTATTGAAAGTGTTTTTTTTTGTTCCGTTCTAATTCAAGCAAACAGTTAAAAATGATGTATGAGAAAGATCATCATTCATCAATTATCTTTTATGTATTGCTACCACCTCTCAATCATCTTCATGTGAGTGCATGTTCTTTTTGTTATAAAAGTGAATACCACAAACATAAGAAAGGGCAATTTGCACCCAAAGATTTCAGATTGAACCACTTTGTTATTCTTCCTCTTTGTTAAATAAGAGGGATCAGGCAGCATGTCTTTCAATTGGTTTTTTATTTGGCTTAAAATAAAAAATGGAATCACTTCAGTGAGGTAAAAAGGGTATCTGTCTATAACTGTATTTATCATTTAGAAGTAATTTAATGATGTTTAAGTGGAACCAAACTAACTGCAATTGTCAATGATGCTGACAATCAATGTCAATGTTTTCATTTTAAAACCTTCAAATGTTCTGTTCACGTCATCCATGTATCTATCACAAATGTGCGAAATCATTTTCCTCGAAAACACACCTCTTCCTTTGTGTACAAATAGTTTGTGTCAACACTCCATAGTTATTTAGGATGTGAGACGCCCAAAAGTGCATAGGAGTTGTGGGGCCTGAGGCGCTAGGCGCAAAGTGAGATGCACGCCTTATCGAAGTAAGACGTTTAGGTATAAATTTTTACGATTCAAACATATATAGAAAATTTCTATCAAAAATTTCACTAATAAAATCATGCAGAGAAATATGTTAATTAAAAGCATGGGATAATTTTAAATTAATATATATATTAATAGGATAATTTTATTAGAGTTTAATTAAGCTTATTTAAATTATCTCTACTGTAACAAGAAGTTGATTGAAATTATTTACTTATGTTTTGTTTAATTAAAAGCTTATTACGGGTCGGCCATGACCGCGGGGCTCGTGTGATGCCTCCGTTGTCACAACTGAGCTAGCACGACGCTTGCTCCGTGGTCTTGGGGCTCGCGCAAAGACTCCGCCACTGCCGTGGTGCTCGCGTGAAGCCTTCGTCGTGGATGTTGGGTTTACACGACAAGTCCTTCGTAGCCGCGGGGCTCGCGCGAAGACTCCGTCGTGGTCGTGGGGCTCATGCGACGCATCTTCCACGGCAACAAGGCTCACACAACGCTTCTTCCATGGCGGTGCTCTCGTGAAGCCTCTGTCGCGGCCACTGGGATCGCGCGATGACTCTGCCACGGCCGCTACATGGGGATGACCCAACACATCTGTCACGGCTGTGAGGCTCACGCGATGCATTCACCACTACTACGAGGGTTAGGATTCAATCAGGCAAGCAAAATTGCATCTTACGCATAATTGTCGCCTCTTAAAGGCAGGCGCTTAAGCACATTCTTTGAACCAGTGCACCTGGGTCACTACCCAGGCGCAAATGACATGGTGGTTGCGTACCCAGGCGCAAATGGCGTGCCTGGCTGCGTTGCACCTAAGCGCGTACCTTTCACAACAATGCAACACTCTAGGATATTCAGAAACGATAGTACTGTTACAACATGTAGTACTTTAATTGTGTTTTGACAACTGGAGTTAAAATCTGTAGAACATTATTTCCAAGCCACTGTACTGCCCTTCCCTTGTTTACCCAGCATAGATGATGAGTGGAATCTAGATCTAGTGTATATGAAGCCTCCTCTCTCACAAGACTGACAGTACCTTCAATCCCTTATTGGCCAAGGTCACCCTCCATGTTGACTCCTGCGCCACACCCACACCATCATGTCGATTCCTTAGCACTCTACATCCTTGCTCCTCAATTTCAGTCATGTTTGTAAGTACCCCAGATAAGTTTTGATGTGGTCAACCGAGTTAAGTTAGGTCCTGTTGTGTTTGATCCCTGTGTCTAAGTGTGCAGGAGCTTAGGAGCGAAGGAAGTTGAGCAGAAGACGCGGCGGTCGAAAAAGGATAGCACGGGAAGAGAGCCAACGGGCTCGGTGCATCCAAGACGCGGAGTTCTACAGAAGAGTACGCTAGTGGAGCGAGAAGGACGCATACGATATCCGAGGGATGAGAAGTCAAGGGGAAGCTAGCTCGAGGAGAAGGCCGGAGGAGGGTTCGGGTGAGCCCAACTCTGGAAGGCCTGAAATCACCCAAGAAGACCTGCTGGAGACTGGTCGGTAAGGAGCTGACCAAAGCCACTCGGGCGCCCGTATGCTTTAGGGCACATGAGCTCTCAAGCGCTAGTATGCTTTAGGGCGCCCGAGAATGAGGGCACCCCTATTCCCAGGCGCTCCAGTGCATACAGGCACCCGAGAAGTAAATTTTATCCACAGCTTAGCCATTTGCAAACGTTGCAAAGAGATAACTTCCAAGCCACGTGTTAGGCGCCCCCAAGCACTCGGGCACCCTTGTTGTGCCACGTCAACATTCGGATAAAGTTGACCGGGGCTATAAATAGGCTCCCAAAGCTCAGTTCCAAAACAGCAATCAACTATACTCGAATTTCATTTTAGTTTTCCACAATTTTCTAAGTTTTTCATTGTGTAAGAGGCTTCTCCGCTCGAAGGAGTTATTCAGGAGAATCGAGCTATAATTTGCCTTGGATTAGCAACCTTCCTGGTTGCACACCAAGTAACTGTCTGGCCTCTTTCTTTTTCTGTGTTATTTAATTTTGATATTATTTTTATTGTGAACTAACTTCCATCTTTGTTCAGCAAGAACAAAAGATAAGTTTTATTTACAGGGATAATTCACCCCCTCTTGCCGACTGCATGATCACCGACAAGTGGTATCAAAGCAAGGACGCTCTAAAAGGACTAACCGCCATCTGAAGCAACTTACAAAATGGTCGGACTTATCATCTACCGGCCAAAGTCCGAGGGGGAGTTCGGTAGTTGGAAGCGAAAAAATGCAAGTATTCTTTAAAGCCGATTTTGAATTACTTTTAATAATGAAAAATGATTTTGTAACTCCCAAAGACGCCGACGACAAACCTAAAGACGAAAGCCTCTGGACAAAGGAGCAAGCAGATTTTGTGGCAAACGGAAAAGTAGAGTTCTATTTGCTGACCATACTACCTGCGCAAGAAGTCAACCGAATCGAGAACTACCGATCGGCAAAGGAACTTTGAGAAAAGTTCCTGGAACTTCACGAAGGTACCTCCAAAGCCAAACTAGGAAAAAGACACATACTTCAAAATCAACTCAACAATCTCCGAATGGAAGGAGAGTCAGTAGCCCAATTGCATGCAAAACTTAAGGAGCTAATCACGAAACTCAACAATCTCGGAGAGTCAGTAAGTAACCGGGACGCACAATGGTATGCATTAAACGTCTTCTCGAGGACCCCAAACTGGACTTCTATAATAGACGCTTACTACATCTCTAAGGATCTTAAGGTAAGTAACTTACAGCAACTCTTTTCGACTTTAGAACTTTTCGAATCTCAATGCGCAGGAAAGAGTAAAACGAACAACATCGCCCTAAGCACGAGGAAAATCCGACACGAGGAGAAATCTTCAGAAGATGAAGAAGACACGGCATACATGGTAAGGAAATTGTCTAAGTATTTCAAAGCTAAAAGATTTAATAAAGTGCAGGGTAAGAAGCAAAGGAAGATTCGTTGCTACAACTGTGAGGAAGAAGAGCATATAAAGGAAGACTGCCCAAAGCTAAAAGCAAACAAACCCAACAAGGCGAAACACAAGAATCTGAAGGCCACATGGGACGAATCATCATCAGATGAGTCTAATATCATGGAACACGCCGACTTGCACTGATGACTTCACACCAAGAAGAAGAAAGCATCGAAGAAGGGGAGTCACGTCAGAAGATAGCAGCGACGAAAGGGGAGCTTCAGACTTTGAAAGAGATATGGTAAGTGAGGTATACCTCCTGATCAACTCTATTCAGGTATAAAGGCAATGATGAAGTCAATATGCAAATTAAAAAATAAAAATACAGACTTGAAAAAACAACTAGCTTCTACATGCCTGCTTGAGATGTATGATAAGCTAATGTTAGAAAATGAAAACTTAAAGGCACAAATCAAGAAATTAGAAAGTACTTACAGAAATTAAAATTATTGTCAAAATTCAAAATTTCAATGTTCTAGAAAACTTAATTGGTATTTTAAATATCACAAGGGTCAAATTGTAAGAATTCCTAGAACATACATTCGATCTAGATTTTTGATTAATCCTGTTGGTAAGAATTTATTTTGGGTCCCAAAATCTGTATTGAACTGTTAGATGTTATTTATTACTTATTTGTCAATTTTTTTATTAATGTTTTATTTGTAATCCTGTTAAAATTTTTTAGATATAACTATTGCAGAAAAATTAGTTTAATATTTTTCGATGATAGAGTCTGCTGTGTACTATCTACAAAAAATTTTCAAAATTATTAATAGTTAAACAGATTTATTATGATTTTTTATTCGAAAACATATTTTTAAATTTTAAAAATACTTAAAAATTAATTTCGTCAAATCCGATTTTTCAGAATCTTTGGATTATGTTTTGAACGTTATGAAAAATTTTCAAATTTATTTGAAGTTGAAATCAAATTTTAAATTTATCAACTCGGATTTCAAATTATTTTCATAAAGATAGTAAATTTATTTCACTTCAACAATTTTTCTCGAGATGAGTCTGCCCAAATTCTAGCTTAGATAAAAATTTGATTAATTTTCGATTAAAAATAAATTTTGGAAAATTGTTTTTCCAAAATTAGACTTTGCATTTTAAAAAATAATTTTCGAGTAAAATTTGAAAAATTAGATTTTCTGAAAACTAAGTATTATGTTAGACATGTACTAAAAAATTTTCAAAAATTTTAGATTCTGGAATAATTTTCCATAAATTTTTATAAGTCATTCTGATTAGTTTAATATTTCTCTTAACATGTTTTAAGTTTTGATGTGATCAAAGGGGAGAAATAGGATTAAGTTAAGGGGGAAGGGTTAATTTCAATTTTTTTTTATGTTTACATTGCGAAATAGGATTAAGTTAAGGGGGAAGGGTTAATTTCAATTTTTTTTGTGCTTACATTGTTACATATTTATTTTTTATTTTTCATTTACTCTAACTTAACTCGGGTTGATGCACATCAAAAAGGGAAAGATTGTAAGTACCCCAGGTAGGTTTTGATGTGGTCAATCGAGTCAAATTAGTCCTGTTGTGTTTGATCCTTGTGTCTAAGTGTGCAGGAGCTTAGGAACGCAGGAAATCGAGCGGAAGACACAGCGATAGAGAAGGATGGCACGGGAAGGAGCCGACAGGCTCGGTGGATCCAAGGGACCCGGAGTTCTGCGAAAGAGTACACCGGCGGAGCGAAAAGGACACGTGCGACGTCCGAGGGACGAGAAAGCCGGGGGGAAGCTCGCTCGAGGAGAAGACCGGAGGAGGGTTTAGGTGAGACCAACTCTGGAAGGTCCGAAATCACCCAAGAAGACCCGCCGGAAGACTGGTTAGCAAGGAGCTGACCAAAGCCACTCGGGCACCCCTATGCTTTAGGGCTCTCGAGAATGAGGGTGCCCCTATTCCCGAGCACCCCAGTACATACAGGCGCCCGAGAAATAAATTCTATCCCCAGCTTAGCTGTTTGTGAACGTTGCGAAGAGATAACTTCCAAGCCACGTGTCAAGCGCCCCCAAGCACTCGGGCGCTCCTGTTGTGCCACGTCAACATTCGGATAAAGTTGACCGGGGCTATAAATAAGCCCCCAACACTCAGTTCCAAAACAGCAATCAACTGTACTCGAATTTCATTTTAGTTTTCCACTGTTTTCTAAGCTTTTCATTGTGTAAGAGACTTCTCCGACCAAAGGAGTTATTCAGGAGAATCGAGCTACATTTTGCCTTGGATTAGCAACCTTCCTAGTTGCAAACCAAGTAACTGTCTGCCTCTTTCTTTTTCTGTATTATTTCATTTTGATGTTATTATTTTTATTGTGAACTAACTTCCATCTTTGTTGAGCAAGAACAAAAGATAAGTTTTATTTGCAAGGGCAATTCACCCTCCTCTTGCCGACCGCACCATCACCGACAATGTCAACTCCTTAGTGCTCTGCATCCTTGAGATCATCAATGCTCGCTGAGTCGACTCCTTCACCCTTGTCCACACCACTGAGATTGCCTTCATGCTCTCCCACATCAACACAACAGCAAAGTTAACCACAGCAAGGTGTTCATCATGCATGGCAATGCAGCGTGTGCAGTGCTCATTGATGCAAGTGGAAGTGGTGTGCCCGGTCATCACAAAGGCTGGGGGATGCAAGGAGGGAGGTATCAAAAATCGTATGGCCAAGCATTGGGGACAAGGATGTGGCCGGAGTGATGACAGAACACAATATAGGTAAACAGTAGAAGGAATTTATTTCCTTGCCTCTCTTTGCCTTCCTTTGACTTTCCTCACTTTCTTTTCCTTTCTTTTCCCTCAACACAAAAGTAGGAGTACTTCTACAATCTCCTGCCTCGCTCAAACACCACAAATGCATCTACTGTTTCTTATGCTCCTATATGAGTTCCTCTTACATCGCTACTCCAAGCTCCCGACTGCCCTTGTTTGCTGACTGGTAAAATCATTTAGCACAAAAAACACCTCACTTGTTTGTCAGTCCAAATATCTTAACACAGTTATCTTTGTTCTTTCCTCACATTGCTAGCAACTTTATGCGATCTTGACAGCAAGGAACTCAGTAAGACCGATAGGTTGAACCCTGACAAGCAGCACAAATAAAAAAGTAGGTACTCTCAGTCTCAGTTAGGGTGGACACTATGATCTTAATATGAAAGAAAGTTGGTCCGAAGTTAGGTTCAAAGTGAGAATGCAAACACAGAACCACAATCTCTTAAAGTTCCAATGTTCAATTGAATAGATAACTGGAGCAACATAAGGAATATCATTCTTAAAGCAGAAAAGGGCATCAAGACCAGACAACCATTAACTCTATTCGTATATAAGACGGGGAAGAGCTGTATTAGATTTTAACATAGAATTGTAGGCCATAATATCACCCTATTGAGATATTGGTGTAGCACAGAAAAAAAAAGTGTTAACAGGCATGTGACTGATTTAACTCCTGAAGTACTATGTTCAATAGTTGATATATTTCGTGAGAAACTTCCGTGGGGCTAGGCGGTCACCGGTCACCTCCAAAAAAGTCAGTGTAAGCTAAATGCTTGGTGCCAACTAAAAAATATAAAAAATAAAAAATAAAATAGTTGTATGTCAGAAAAAAATTTAGAAACTAGTCCAGCTAGTTTTTGCCTACAAATGTATGAAAAATAAATGTGTAACCCAGGAAGAGATACGATAACAATGACATTATCTGATGAATAATTTATACCAAAAAAACAATTCAATGTTCAAAAAGAATCAAGAAGGGACCCAAAATCAATGCTGGGCAGGTATCTTAAACCTTGCTGAGCAATATATTTCAAGCTTTCTAGTGCATTTTTCTCATATTAGAATGGTTCAGCAATCCAAAAAGCACCAAATTATAATAATTGCAGAATTAATCATGATTCATGACTACATAGCATTCAAGAAAGCACTTAAAACATGGTTTGTAATCCATCAAAACAGTTAAAAGGATGATTATCATAGATCTTTTATATTGTTCAACCAACATAAGAATAATCAAGCCTTTATACCTTCAAGCCATTGTTTTCATCAGGACTAGTTGTGTAATTTATGTATAACTGTACACGCCCAACAAGGTCATGCTCTGGTTCATGATAGATAGGCCACCATCGAAGTTTATCACTCTGCATGAAATAGAAGGGTCAGTCTGGCAATCATGCAGAAGCTGATAAAATGAACATGGGCATAGTTACGTGTACAGGATCATCTGCAATGCAGGCCACTTGTGCTACTACTCGACCACAAGATTTGCCTTTGGAATCATAGACGTCAATGATCAAATCGTCGCCTAAGCTATCAGGAAAGCTGCACATTGAGGAAAATACATTAGAACTCCTATTCAATCTTTTAAGATGCAGGAATAATTTGATGTATGTTTTGATCAGTGATATTTCACAAAATATATTTCAAACGGAAAAGTACATACAAGACATGTGTGTCACCAGATCCAGGTTGCATCTTGACACAATCATCATCAGGTGAACTTTTTAGCTTTAACTGACAAGAGTATGTCTCTGAGAAACCAACAATCGATGAGATAATATCACATATTTCACCAATCAACTTATAGTTCAAATTTAAAACACAAACCTTGCATTACTTCATATGAAGAATTACTACTACGCAAAGTACTAACACCAATTTTAAGCAGTCCAGACACCTGTTTGATATACTGTGAACTAGCATGCATGTAAGCCAAGCTGTGCCTTGAGAACGAACTATTTGCTGGTAGATTTGGCATAACTCGAACTTTGCGAAGTGATTCCCATCCTGATGAAAGAGTTGATTGCAGACTGGACATGCGGAACCGAAGCGACTCCAGTTTTACAATTGGTTGTCTAAATGATGAAAAACTGCATCCAGAGGGCATATCTAGTGTCATTCTGACCTTGCGGACTACAGAAAAAGGAACAAACGCCATAAGAAGCATTTTCACAAGGAAGATAAAAATAAATTGATACAAATTTAAAATAGCATATGAAGCATAATAACCACACCTTGGACCTTCATCTTGCCTATGATCTTTTTTGGCTTTGGACCAGCACCTTCACAAACAAGCTCTGATGACCTTTTTGATAGAAGTTCCTCCTCCGATTGTAACAAAACTTGGCGCACACTACACAAATATGTGTAGAAAGGAGAATAAATTTTGTTCTTTGTGCAAAATAAGTTTATTTAGGTGTAGTAATATTTAGCATCATTGCAATGATGTGGCAATTGTCTAGGTAGTAGGTAAGATACCTCGGCTTGGATGTGAAGCATTGTAGGATGGACTCCTAAGTCTTATTCTATCAATCAGTTCGAGTCCCAGAGAGACTGCCAGGTTGTTAATTGACTAGAGATGATTTTTAATTGACTACCTATGTCAATCAATTCAGCCACCTGGCAATTGACTGATCAATTGGACATTGGACAGAGGTTCTAGGTAATTTCCAATGCCCCCACAGTGTAGCCGAGTTGGTAGTCAGGTGGCAGAGTTGCTTCATAGGCAATTTCCAATCAATCGATTGGAGGCGATTTTTAGTTGACTGGCTGTATAGTTGTTGTCTTCCAACTGTTACATTTGAGGCGATCAAAATGTAACAGCTAGAGCACTTTCTATACAAATGTTAGAAAGACTTGGGGCACTAAGAACTTATTGTTTCCCCTCAAAATTTTATGTGCTTAAGCAAATCAAGTGCTCAAAAGGATCCAAGAGCTTGGATAAAGATTAAATGCTTCAACATCTCAAGCTCTTGGCAATTTGCTATCTCTTGCATTCATTGTCCTCTTTAGGGAAAGTGAGATTTATTATTTGTAAGTGAAAACCTTAAACATCAGGATTGTTATAGTTAGTAAAACATCATTGGTTAGGTCAAGGCTTGAGCTTTAGATTGTAGAGGCTTACCCTATTGCCTCTTGTCAAGGGGTGATAATAGTGGGACTCTTTAAAGTGACACATTGAATACATCATAGATCGTGGAGTATGAGCGCATCTTTGAGCCATATAATATCTTCGTTTAGCATTGTGTTTATTTTCCTTCATTTCTGCCACGTATACACCTAACACAACCAACCAATCAAACACGGGCACACAAGCACTACTAATTAGTGATATTGTTTGTGTTTGGTAAAAGAATCGAACATTTTAGTGTGTCATCTATTCAACCCCCTCTAGCTAGACCATACAACTGGTTGATTCAATGGAAAAAAATTCAAGTTGCTTATTGCTAAAGGATTAAGATTTGTCCCAGAATCTGTCAAATCTATGGAAGCAATTTCAAAATGTGTCTTCCTACTTTTGGCTTTTTCCACCAAATGTCATTATACAATTCCAAAAAAAAACATTATATATTGTTTAAAGAGTTGCATCCATCAATTATAACAAGAGTCCTATCAGAGGAATTCTCCTTAAGGTTTCCAGAAGTCATTCTCATAAGTTTTGAAGAAAAATACTTTTCGTTAATGAGTTTTCTTAGTTTTGTCAGTGCCTAAGATAAGAAGTGGTTTAGGTCCCATCAGGCAACAATGATTCTGACTATAACTGTTGAAAATAGACATGCAATGAATGAGATGACTAGTCCTTAATTAGAATATTGCTTTGAGTATGATGATGAGCTTGGTTGCTCTCTCTTCTCTCTCATTTTCCTGTTTCATGTTGGCTTGTTCTACAAAATGCAAATTACTTCTAAGTAGTAAATGCCTTCTTGTCCAATCCTAAACTAGCATCTTCCATAAAAGCCACCTTGTTTGTACAATTGCCTTACCCTTCTTATAACAAGTTCCACTGACAATGTAAGCATGATTAAAGATATGATTTCTCAAAGAATTAAATCTGATAGAAGCCAATATCCTTCACAATCCATCAAGATACACATGGTTCAAAATGTTCAATCCATAATTTGTACATCACATCCAATTAAATATTCTGAAGGGAGTGGAGAAAATGAGATTTCTTAACAAAGAAAATCTGAAATAACTCATTATCAAGCTCACATACTGAAAGGGAAAAAAAAAGTTCAATGCATATTAACTGATTTAGTATACTACATCAAACATCAAATTGTCCAGGAAACCAGAACTTCCTTTAAGAACCTTTTGCATAATAAGAAAATACTAGCTTCAGATAACCCAAAATTGTAGAACTCACCAAAATGAATCTCGTAGAAGAGCACATTCATTGTCCAAGAACATGGGAGCTTCCATGCAACCTCTAGCCCATGAATGAAGGCATAGCCGAACACAAGCATCATAAGCAATTACAGAAAACCAGGGGCCTTGAGAACTAGCATCAGTTTTGAGGTGGTCAAACAATCGTCCAAGAATTCAATTTTTATGCATTATCAATTTTTATGCCAGACACAAAAAAATCATTAAATCTGAAACACTGAAAACATCACTAGCAATAGTATTGAAACAGATATACCTTGCATGAAAAGTTGGAAGACGAGCTGGCAATAAACTAGAGGATCTAGTAGCTTCAGTATTTCGACAGCTCCTTTGTGGTAAGCTGGTTATTGGGATACATAATATAGATAGCAAATTAGGCATGATTTCATATGAAAAAACATTTCAACAGTAAAGATAATTTAACCTGGTAGCTGCTTCAGACTGATTGGTTCTAGCATTGGCAGGGAACACTGAGTCTTTCATTAAAATTGAACCATTTGATGTAGCAGGAGATCTCACACCAGTAATTTGCTCCAAAGCATCATCAGCTATATCCTTGTCATAGCCATGAATAGGAGGAGCACTTGGATAGTCAGAAAGACCACCCTGCATGCATTACATTGACAAAAGAATCAATCTGAGTCAGCTGTCGTGAACAATGCATGCAATAGATGACAAAGGAAAAAAAAACAACTTCATAATGTGTAGGGCTTTGAACCTAAATCGTCATATCAGCCAAGAATGAGAACTAAATATGATATAAACAACTAGAAGAGTAGAGGTCACTAACGGCATATAAAATGGTATTTATTACCTTAAACATAACCAATAATGACATATAAATTGGTACTAATTATCTCAAACATAACCAAGAATGACATGCCAGAGATGCAATTTTGAGAAAGGAAAGTTCAATATGGACATTTTTTAATAGAATAACATTCAATATCTCTGATGATTCACAAAGAGGAAAGCTTTTGAATGATCCATACAGAGTCATTTCAAACCAATCAATTGATAAAGAAAGGGTGGCAATCAACAAAAAGGCATAGAAGGACATACAGTTCAAGAAGTGTAGACACTAGAAATGAAGTCTACAGAACTTATGCAATGCACATTTATTTGTGAGTTTCCAGATTATTCTTATAATCAAGAAAAGAAACAATAGTATCAGATTAAAATTAAGAATCCAAATCAAAGAACATTAATTGGACAAAATAGCAAAGAAGAGACAGATGTCAGAATAAAGGTATTTTTACTTTGTACATCTTAGATAAGTCTAATTTCCAGAGATCAGAGTGACTTACCATAAAATAGCATGTCACTTGGCCATCTGTGGAATAAAGAACACAGATGATGTTAAGTGGAAATGGAATTAAGGTTCAAGAGTTCAAATTGTACCAAGATCATTTAGTTTTATAGAGATATACGAACTTCTAATATCATACCTGATTTTGAAACTTGTAGCAAAATTTTGGTGACCATTTTGCATAGTGTATTTATTTAATGTTTGGTTAGGTTGGATTTTCTTTGCAATGTAATAAAATCTTGGATATATTTCACTAAGTATGATATAGCATAATGGCAAGTTAGATAATCCATTTTACTATGCCTTTATCAAGAAATCAAGGGAGTTGATTGAGGACAATGCCACTGGTTCTAATATAAAAACTGAAAGAAATAATAATAATAATGATAGTAGCACAAAGAACCAAACTGAAACCTTTTGTGCAGGATCCTCCACAAACGGAATATGTTGTGAATAGCCATTTGAATGATAAACAGTCTGTGGGGCTGGATCAAGCTTATCAGAAGGCGCACTAACCCCTTCCATATAGGGAACATTGAGAGTGAAGCTAAATTTTGAATGAACGCCACCTTTAGCAGCATTTTCATTTGCAATTGATCTCTGGGGCACATTGCGTGAATAGTTTTCGGAAGCATAGCCACCTCTCAACGGCACAGTACAACCATCATTGCTCCTTTTTACCTGACTGGAAAATTCTAAGCTCTGACCAGAGTCTGAAAGTCCGTCCTCTTCATCCACCTCCATCATATACTCTGACTCAGTCATCTTCCTCATCTGATGTGGCTGCTTCCTTATGGTGTCGACTGAAGAGCTGACGTCTGAGTATCCATCACTAGAATAGTAATTCTGTGTAGAGCCAGGACCTATATGCCTGTTGCCAAAGGCAGCTGGTCGGAATGTTCCATTGGGGACTCTCCTACCAGAGACCTCATCCACGGGGGATGAATCAAAAGAATGGTGTATCTCATAGATCTCCACTTCAGTATCAGAGGTTTCATCCATGTCGGAACCAGACTGGCTATCTTCCCCAGTCGGGATGGCATGAGACATAGAAATGCCGCCGGGCGGAAGGTGGCCACTTCGGAATTTCTGCGGCGGGGCTATCCCAAACCCTCTTCCACTGTCTCGGAGGTTGATGAGGGGTTCCATCCGGGGATGCACGCTTGTCGCCGAAGGATGGCCCTGCAAGAACCATCTGAGTTAGAAAAAATCAACGAATGGTGAGGAGAATCACAGGGAAAGAAAGATCATTGGGAATGCAAACCTCGCCAAGCCACCGGAAAGCGTGGGGGTCAATCTCTTTTGTAAACATGGCCACCACGGCCGCCGATTACTAACTGGAAAGCTCGCCTCACCTGCACAAACAAAGAAGCAAATCTTGAGAGAACAAAACGTGCAAATAACCAAATCAGTAGGTGCCGAGGACGCCCAAGAAAATTTCAAACATTTCTCCATAAAAAACAAAAATTTAGGAAGAGAACACGGTCTTTTACCAAGAACAAACAAAAAAAAAATCAAGAAAACAGCATGGGAGAGAAACGGCACCGGGCAACCGCAGCGGCAAAGCTTGAGATCGCCAACCACATAAAGATGAAACCTCGTCGAATGCGATGAGAAGTTAGAAAGTAGAGATCGATGACAAAAGCGATTCGGAATGCGGAGCGACGGAGAAATAGGGCAGTCGGAACGAAGCAGAAGACGAAGAGGAGGAATCAATCCAGTGCAGTGTATCTTCTTGTTATTTTACCAATTCGATTTTTGAAAGAAAAAAAAACGCTCCACGTTCAGTGGGCCCCAAACGTCGTCGCCAGTAAACCAAGCGGGAACAAATTGGACCTGTCTACACCTGCGTCGTGGTTGGTGGCTTCGTGGTTCCCATCCAATTCTGCTGCCAGTTGAAAGTAGGTTAAGAATGGGGTAGCGTCGAACAATAGGGAAACGGAAGATTTTGAAATCGGACCGTTGATCCCGGTTTCCACAGACTCGTGGAAGTGGGTTGTAGGGATTGCAAGATCTGTCGTTGAAGGAGAGTGGAGCGAATCTTCCGCTCACGTGGTCGGGTAGTTCGGCGTTGCTCACCGCCCACGTCCTCCACTTCCCTTGATGACGAAACTGCCCATATACTTTTACCATAATCACGAGATTGGAATTAACGGATTTCTTATCATAAATTCATAATTCGTTCTAGATTATAAAGAAAATTTCGGAAATTGATTTTAAAAATGAAGTGCTTAGTGGTTAAGCTAATTCATCGACTTTTAAAAAATTAACTTAATCACCTCCAAATTAGTATGAACATGCATTTGGATAATTGTTTACTCTTAGCACAGGAAAATGGACAAGCTTTGTAATCAGTAAATAATTGAATTTTTATGTCAAATTACCTAAAATTTTATAGGCTTTAAATGAATTTCATGCTCGTTAATTAAGTTTTCAAGTTTATTTACGTTTGTTCGTCAATTAATTAAGATTGAATAATTTATTAAATGAATAAATAAAATGTATATATATATATATAAATTTGTTAATGTCAAAAAAAATTAAAATAAATAAATAAATTTACAATATCAAACTCACCAATCAACCATGATGGGTCTTCTTAATAGTTATCTTATGCTTTGGTTCAAAGAATTTTTTTTATTACATATTGTAAAATTAATTTTATTACATAAAAAAATTTATAATTTTTTTTACTTAACTCGTCGCTTTACATTCAGAAAACAAACTTAAAATTATAAATAAATAAATAAGTTTGAATTGAAAATTCTATAATATTTAAATAAATAATGTTCGTGTGTTGAAATTTAACTAATCATTTTAATAATTTAATCCATTTTAAACGGTTAGGAAACCAACTTTGAACAATATAAAATTTAATGTTACTTTTCTCATTAATAATCATAAAAATGTAATTTGCTTTTAAATATAAATCTAGCTTTGAACTCAACTCAAATTTGGAATCGATTCAAATGTTACTCCGTAACAATAAAATATCCGAAAAGATAGGCTTTACAAGCTAAAAGCTGACCACTACACACCTCTTTTGCACTAGTAGTCGATCAAAATAAAAGCTAAGAAAGGTTGCAAATATATATATATATATATATATATATATATATATATATATATATATATATATATATATATATATATATATATATATATATATATAGAAAGAAGATCGGTGATGGAAAAGCCAAAGTTAACTTACAAAAGCATTGAAAAAAAATAATTAATAAGGATTTTTTAATCTCGGATGATCGACCCGGCCTTATAAAAGCATCGAGGAGCATACATAAGTGTTAGAGGGCATAAATTTGAATTAATGAGCAAATTCGATCAAAACTACGTAATATTAAAGCAGATTTGGCAAAAATAATTATGACTATGTATGATTTAATAAATTAAATACTTTAGGGAAGAGTGCTTGATGATCTAATAAGATTCGAATTAAAAAATAAATAAATAAAACTCATGTCATTAGGCTATATTCTCTTCTATGCTATTTGATCCAAAATCTTGCAAAAAAAAAAACTATGATTCATACCTACGTTCTTTAAAATGCCAAGACAATAAGAAAACACCTAAACAGAACGCTAAGCATAACAATAATTTTTTTTTCCTTTCTTCTCCGCAAACCCTAGCCGCGTGCCACCATAGTCACCACTGACGACATCACCTATAGGTCACCTCCCATGAAGGCTTTTGATTCACCTTCCAATCCTATGGCTCTTAATGTCAATGCTCAAGCACCGTTGAAACTCATCACCTCCAACTATTTTGCCTAGCGCTTGCAGTTTATGTCTTTTATATTAGGGTATGACTTACTTAGATTTGTTGATGGCTCGAGTCCCTACCCCCTGCACAGATAATGTCTACAGGCTCCATTCTCCCTCAGGGGAATCCTGATCATATTATCTAGCTCTGCCAAGATCAATTTCTTCTCAACGCTAATGTTGGATCGATGTCTTCTACTCATACAGTTTATTTTTGCATTCACTTCATTTAGAGAGCAGATGCTGGAGAGAATCTACATTGCTTCCTTACGTAGTAGAATTATGACTCATTGTCAGATCATTGTCAACCCTCAACAGGGTAACAGATCTAATATCACTGATTATATGCAAGACATCAATAGCAACATTGATGTTCTTGCGCTTATGAATGTCAAAGTTGACTTTGATAAGCTCTCCATTCGTGTTCTAAATGGTTTAGTCAAAAATACTACAATATCTCACATGTCTTGCAAGTTCGTGGCATCCCTATTACCTTTGACAAGCTCTTCGAGTAGCTCCTCAGCTATGAGGCCTAGTTAAAAATCTCGACATCATCTCCATCATTGACACCAATGACTACTCTTGTGGCTCCAACAGGGAATGCAAGTAACTGATATTCAAACTCTCATGGTACTCGCCAGCAGACTTCTAATTCAACCTTTGCGCAGCTACAAGCATGGCAGTTTCTAGTGATGTCTTATCAATGACACCTGCTTGCCCTGGTGTTGTTTGCTCTCGCCTGCACAGCAAGTTGTGTCCGGTCCCAATCACTATCTTGGGCTTGTCAGATTTATAGTGTTACAGGTCACTTTACTTGTTAGTGTGCTTATATAATTGCCTCAATGTTAGCCTGCTTCCACCGGCTTCGCTGCGTGCTCCGATTTTTAGGTACAATACACCGTTTGCTCACACTATTATTCATTTTGCACCTTCCTCTGATCCTCAGTAATGGGTGGTTGACTCTAGTACCTCTCATCATGCTACTAATCTCACTACTCTTTTATTGCATGAGACGGAATGATAGTGTCATTATTGGTGATGGTTCTAGACTACTTATTACCTATATTGGTTCTTTCTCTTTCTTCACTCCATCTTTGCCTTTAGTTTTCTCTAATGTTTTATGTATGTCAGCTATGTCAAAAACTCTATTTCTGTCATTCCACTTTATGCTATTAATCCCAATATATTTTTTTCTTTGATTCCTATTTTCAGGTGTTGAATCGTCATACGAGGGCAACATTGGTTAGTGAGGTTCATAGAGATGGTGCCTATTACTGACCGAAATTTGTGTCTAAGCTATCGTCTTCTATTACCCTTTCTACATCTGTCTCATCATCTGTGTCCTTATAGTATAGACATTGAGGTCATCCAAGTTAGGTGTTTTGCGATAATTTTTGTCTTTCTTGGGTTTTTCATTTCCTGTGAATATCTTGTCTAATTTTTCTTATACTTTGTGAAATATCATTAATAAAATGTGGGTACACATTATCATTAATAGGGATGGCAATTTCCTCTGAATCTGACAAAGGATCTGATATCCGACCCGAATGGAGAAGGGTATGAAGGGACTACCGATACCCAATATCCGACGCGAATACTCGATTAAATAATATATATATACACACAAACAAAAGAATCCCCCCCCCAAAACCTACTAACAATTTGTGCTGATATTAGGGATAGATTATATAGATATTTAATCTATTTTTAAATTTATAGATATATATGTTTTTAAATATGATGTTGATTCTAATATACTTTTGTTGAATAATATAGTTGGATAGAAAGAAAAATATTAGTATACAAGATATCCGATCTTTTAATGGATATGAGTATTTAAATGGATATCCGATACCCGATGGGTAGGGATGGAGCATATAGAATCTGGCCCCATTGTCATCCCTAATCATTAATAAAATGTGTATATATTTGATTCTCAACACTCTCTTTCTTCCATCTTCCCAAACACTAATCTCATACTCCATACCCCTCACATTATTTGGTCAGAAAGGATCACGTTTATTTTGTGTTTTCTTGATCAATTTGTTATGGTCTTTGTTCTGATCCATATATTTTCTTAGGGTCTATTTGGATGGGGTGAGGGGAAGATTCATTAACAGAAGAGAAAGGGAGTGGAAGGAAGAGAAAGTAAAATATTTAGGGGGCGTTTGGTTTGGAAAATATTTTCTATTTTCTATTTTCCATTTTCTGTTTTCTGTTTTCTATTTTCTGATCTAGTTTTCAGAAAACGGAAAATGCGTTTAGTATGATATACTGTAACTCTATTTTCTAGAAAAGAAAACTAGAAAATGCGTTTGGTTTGTTATATTGAAAATTATAAATAAAATAATTTTTAAAAAAATAAAAATCGGTGCAACATTATAATTCTTTTTAGAAATAATATTTTTTTAATCAAAAATTTTATAAATATTTTTAAAATAAAAATCGCTTTCATTCGGTAATTAGGAAGCAACCAAGTCCATATCTAAAAAGTCGCCTACTCAAAAAATAATGAATAAGGATACACTAAAGGTCAATGCGATAGGGGCTTTCTCAAAGCAATATCAGTCTGCACATATACATTTCAGCTAAATCTTGATCATAAACAAAATAAGAATAGCAAACAAACTACTCTGTAGAATGAGCCACAACCCAGTGATGTTCCACTAGGCATACCTAGCTCGAATAAGCATGATTTTTTTGTTCAAACTTCAAATCCATCAAAGGAAAAGTATTTCAGTTTGGCATGGACAAGGCAATCAAATGCAAGTGATGTTTCTTTTGCATATGTCATTGAACTGCTGTGAAATTTCAAGTGTAACTAAAAATCAGATCTCAATTCATCTCCTTTGCTAGAGATTTGTGTCAGAAAATGCTGCTTGATACAGATCATCTATTTTTATTTTTATGAGGCAAAGGACCTTTTAGAACACAAGCAATTGCAGTTGAAACAACAGATAAGAATTTGACAAACATACTAAAACACAAGCAATTGCAGTGCTCCATGGAACATGAAATCTAATAGAAGAATGCCCAACTGAAACACAGAAAAACAAACAATTGTGTCCCAAATTCCCTGCAAAGATACTTCATTACAAAAACAAAGGAAATAAAAACTATTGGCTAGGGATATTCCTATACCTTTCAAATTACTATAGTATAACAAGAGAGTTATAGGTTTCTTATTTACAACACATAGATACATGACCTACAAGATATCACTGTGGATGTACAAGTCAATTTCAGTATGGTATGATACCCTTCTCTCGTCCTTTTCTTCCAATAATCATCTCGATTTCAGAAAGTCTGCATTATAACATCATCCTATTTGGTATGCTACGGTCCCCATAATATGCATTGACAAACTTATTTGATGCCCATCATACTCTGGAACTCCAGAGTAGGAACATTTTCCTCTAGGTATGCTTCTTGAGCTTCATCATGCTGCACAAGGAGATGAAGAAAGAAACAGGAGTTTGCTGCAGAAATAATATCAGTGATGTGCAGAAATAATATCGGATGTGCAGAAACAATATCAGTGTTATATTATATTCAGAAACATCCCACAGCTTGTAATATCACAGCTTGTAACAAAAACAATATCAGAGATGATGTGCAAAAACATATCAGAGATGTAAATAATATCAGAGATGATGTGCAAAAACATAGAATTTTCCAAACAAAAACAAGTTAAACAATCATTCATAAGAAAATCCATCCCACAGCTTGTAACAAAAACCTTCCAAAGACAACCAAAATTCAAAAACAAAAACAATCATTCATAACAAAATCAAAAGCCACAAAATGCTAAACCAAACATTAACTAATTACGGATGATGCTCGACATAATCATTCCACATATGACTTGCAATTTCATCACGTATGCGTCCCATCTGAGCTGTTTGGCTTGGATCAATTGGAATCGGCTCTTGATTATCAA
This sequence comes from Boesenbergia rotunda, assembly GCA_024364735.1. NCBI lineage: Eukaryota > Viridiplantae > Streptophyta > Magnoliopsida > Zingiberales > Zingiberaceae > Boesenbergia > Boesenbergia rotunda. The sequence continues at coordinate 587,229 of JAGFNQ010002001.1, read as the reverse complement.
AATCATCTTCAACTCCAGACATGAGCATATCATCAGAAGAGTATTCCATAAACAAATTATCCATTGCATGATGCCGACGTATGAAATTATGCACCGCACAACATGCAACTGGAATTAATCTTTGCCTAGTAATTGGATAGTTGGGCATATCTTTCAAAATTCGAAACCTTGCTTTGAGTACTCCAATGCATCGCTCTATAATATTACGACATGTGCTATGCCTATAATTGAATAACTCCTCCTTCCCTCTTGGTCTGCCTTGGCGCCGATAATCTCTCAAGTGATAGCGTCGACCTCGATATGGAGCGAGAAACCCCGGCATATTTGGGTAACCAGAATCAACCAGATAAAATTGATCTGTGAAAATATTCCCATATTAATAATCTAAAAAACAAAAAAAAATGAATATACATATAGAGTTTTTTTATTACTTACCACCGTAAGGCTTAGGAAAATTATTTTCATGCCTTGTCAGTGCGTCTATGAAAACTCTAGAATCATTTGCGGTCCCCTCCCAACCCGTATACACAAATGTAAAAAGCATATCGAAGTCGCATGCAAGCATCACGTTTTGTGTAACAATCACCTTTCTACCACGAAAAGATGTCTGAATTGATGTCGGTGCCCATGCCGATACGTGAGTCCCATCGATAGCTCCAAGACAATTCTAAAATTACACAACGTCTTAGTAAGAATATATTATTTATGTAAATTGACACAATAGGGTACAATACGTACCTTAAAATACGGAAACCACTTGTGATTGTTCAATATGCGAGGATGGACATCATTGGCTTCATATGGTCGAATTATATATGTGCCCAATGTACAAACAGCTCGTAAAACTCGCTTGAACCACTTGCTACAAGTGTACAATGAATGTTGAAATCGATCGGCACATATTCGATGTCGTGTGTTGTGCCCGATGATTAGTAAAAACATAGCAACACCTTCTTCAACTGTAACTTTCTTTCCATCTTCCAATAGATTCATTTCTTTTAATGTCCTACAAAAATTCACAAACACATGTTTTGACATACGGAAATTGTCAAAGCAAACTTGGGGGTGCCCATCAAGTATTTCTTGAATATACATCCTCCCAGTAAGAGATGAAGTCCGACACGGCATCCGATCAATATATCCAAGAAATGGAGTCATGTCATGAAAAAAATCATTTGCGAGACCCAAAACTATAAGTAAATTATTATCCGGGCCTAACTCATCATATTCTTCATCAGAGCTTGACATGATCTGCGACACAATGATATTAAAATCAACACACATGCATAAAATTAATTATAGATTTATCTCAACACACAGATTTCAAAATATCAAACATGTCTTAAACATAGTCTTCAACATTAAATTTCAAAGCATAGTCTTCAACATTAAATTTCAAAATACCAAACATGGCTTAAATATTCAAGTCACAAAATCAAACAAACACCAATAATGAAATAGTCTTCATCTAGGTAATAGAAGAAATCCCCATGAACTTGTCAACATATAACCCTACACACGATCAAGATTGAGGCAAACCAACCATTCAGCCCTTCTATTTGATGGAATTTTCAGGAAAATTTCTCGTAGACCAGGCTTAAGGAAAGCTTCTGTAGCTTTTGTGTACACTTGGGTAGATAAATTATCCACCTCATTTAAAATTTGCATGCACTTGTCTATAGAGTAAGGATCATTGAACACGCTAGTTTCAGAAGAGCCGGAAATATCTTGTTCACGTTCTAACTTAGCAGCCCTCAAATCCAGGTATTTTTGCCTAGCAATAGATTCTTCACTCAGTTGTTGCAAGGTATTACTCCACTTGTCCATACAAGCCTCATATTTATCAGTTTTTGAAAGTTTAGGATCTTTACGTCGATGACTATAGGATGATTCTGTAGTACGACGCCTCCGATTATTAAGTTCTCCTCCAACATCCTCATTCTCGTCATCAACAACTTCGACATATGAGTTAACACCTCTATTAATGAATGCATCTTCGAGCTCTCTCTCTTCATCAGATATGGGAGGCAATTGAGTAGATGCCCTATGCATATCACCTGTTGCAGTTGTCCCACTGAAAACTTCACTAAGAATGTGGAAATGATCACAACCTTCCTTTCGTATTGACTTGTACTCTTTTTTATTTTTCTGTACAATTGATTACAAAAGTTAGCATTTGATTAAATACAAACATATAATAAAAATATATATTTGAATGGATAAAAATATTTACCACATAAAATTCTGCCCATACTTCCTCTGGAGCATTCACTTTACCGGTGTCTGGATCCATTGTAACACCAGTATGTGCAAGCAATGCAGCAAAAAGTCGATGTCTAGTGCGTAGACGATTCCATTTACCTTTGAGCCTCTCTACACCATAATTCTTCTTTGTAATTAGGTATAATTCTTTGTTGATCTCGTCCCAAACCGTATTAGTGAAGGTAGATGTTTGTAACTTGTTTTGCTTCACTTTTTCATAAATGATCTCCACAAACATGGCAACATTAGCCTTTGACCACTCATATTTCTCCATTTCGACACTTGGACTATGCCCTCCCATACTGTATTCTCTAAAAAATTACCTTAATATTTAGGGAATTTTAATGTAATTCAAGAGTAAACAAACCATACAAAAATACAAAAATATTGTCAATGTAAATTGCAAAAAAAAAACTGTGAAAGAGGAGGTAGGGTGATGGATACCGTTTGAGTGAACGACACTGGCGAGGAGGGAATGAAACACTGCTGAGCAATCGGCGAGCAACCTTTTGAGTGAAGCACTTGCGAAGAAGGGGCGAGTTAAAAGTTGATACATATTCTGATCAGTTGCAATTTGTTGGTAATAATAAGCATGCAAAAAAAAGACTATCTAAAGCATCCTTGGAATGGAATCAAAACATGACCACAGAAAGGTCTAGATATCATTGATAACTGATGCGTAAGTTCAGGTCTCGAAATGTATTGGAAATCAGGTCTCGAAATCATATGGAAACATGATTCTAACCGGCAGAAAAAAAATATATTGGAAAGCTTTGAAATGTAGCCTATGCCTACTGCTCAGCTTTGAAGAAACTTAAAACTATAAATACATAAAATCAATATTGTTGGCAACCAAATAATGAAGCATTATACTGTTAATTTGATATTTTATGAAACCTACATAGTCCAGAAAACTCTAGTCATTTGCATTTTATCTTACCATATTCTATTATACTGAAAGTGCAACTAAAGAAAATGCAAAACCTGCCATATTCAACATTATAATACTAGATTATGCAACCATTTAGTCCTACATTAGAGTTTCCTTCTGATTTGGGTAGAACCAAAATAGTGATTTATAGGGATCCCTTATCCATCAGGTTTTCCATCCTTTCTAAATTTCCGGATAAATTGTAGTAAGGATGGAAGGTTTTAAAGTGCATCCTTTTCATAATCCACTTTTTCATTCAACTAAACAAACTCTTAATCTCACATCATATATTGTATAAACCCTTTTTTTCCATTCATAAGCACTCGTCTTTATTCAAGCCCTTGAGGCTTTCAAGGCCGTATGATTTTGTAACTATTCATGGGTTTTAAAATATCTACAACAGCAAAGGTGCATATGTGATGTCTGAATTGCAGATTAATAAGATATACATGGGTAGAAGAGGCCACCTATGGTGGTGATTGATTGAATCTTTAACCAAATTGGATTTTCATCGCAAACACTGAAAAATCAAAGTGTGAAGGAGAATAAAGCTATCAATTTTCAAGAATCTAGGAACCACATGCTAATCAGGAACAATTTGCAAAAGACCGATCAATGAAAGAGGAAAAAGGAACTGCAAAATAACAAGCTCGTGAATAATATGTGTGAAATCGAACTTACCACGCAACGGGGCGACCTCCGCCGAATTGAATCAGATCTCAGCTCGCTCGATCTCACAATCACCCATCGCATCGAGTTGCAGGAGGAGGAGAAGAGGCGTGCAAAATGAAGGACCTAAAACGACAGAGATAGCGCAGGAGAAAGGGTTCGATAGGTCTGATGGAGGAGATGAAGCGGCGGCGATTTTTCCTTCCCTTTTTTTTCGATGAGGCTTCGAGGGTGCGAGCGGCGAGGGGCTAGGGCAGAGACTTTCAAGCGGCGAGCGACTCGACCGCATTTTCCACTTTTTCCACCGCGTTTTCCACTTTTCCACTGCCGCATTCTCCCTTCTCTAGAAAATGACAAAATGTCATTTTCTATTTTCTCAGAAAATGATCTCTCCTTTTCCAGAAAATGAGATTAGAAAATGACAAACCAAACAACATTTTCTAAAAAATGGAAAATGAAAATGGAAAATGGCTAAACCAAACACACCCATATATATTTTCCTTGTTTGTGATTAATGTAACATGTGTTATCCTGTTTGGAGGAAAAGGAGGGAAATGAAGATTAAATATATAAAGTTATAAAAATACCCTCATTTCTTAAATTATACATTGATTTAATTTTCAAAATACGGCTAAGATTGTAAAAAAAAATATTTTGAGTTTACTTTCCCTTCATTGTACTCTAAATTAGGGTGTAATAAAATCTTCCTTTTCATGGGTAAGGAAGGTTAAAGCTTACCAATCTCTACCTTTTATTTCCTCTAGCTCACTCCTTTCCAAACAAGATTCAACGTTCCCCTTGCCCTTGTTTACCCTCCCCTTCCCCTTATTTACCCTTCCCTCCCCTTCTCTCCCCTCCTCCCAAACAAATCGTTAGAGAGAAAAAATGTTCCAGTGAGGATGGGGAGCGCACCTCCTTGTTGTTTTGATCAAAATTGAATTCTTTTATTTTTCTATATGGAAATTTTACTTGGTTTGTCTTTCCTTGTATGCTCAATTTTGTCCTCTTCTAGTATATAGGTTAATCACAAAACCCTGTAACGACCCGACTCATTTGACGGCCCATTTGGCGACCCCTTATTTTTCTGTGGGTGGTCGACCGTCGACCGTGCCGTTACCTTACTTAGGTCTTCTCACCCCTGGCCAGTGGATTTTTGCCTTTCCCAGAATTCGAACTCTAGACCTCCAGGCTAAAGTACTAGAGTTTATGAATCTGGTAACCAATTGACTTAGGTCTTCTCACCCCTGGCCAGTGGATTTATGAATCTTCTCAAATCACTAAAGAGCTCGCTATTTAGTGAGAAATCTTCTTAATCAAGTGTTCAAGCTCCCAAAACTCAACTCTTCCTCCTAACCCTAACTCTCAATCTTGTAAAGGGGAAGAGTGTCTTATGAGAGATTGTTCTCCATCGAGAAGGAAAAAGCTCTAATCGGAGATTACCGAGGACTAATCCACCGAAGGATTAAGGGATCGTCCACCTCAAGGATACGCCGAGGAGTTGGAGCAAGCAATCTCCGAACCACATAAAAGGTTAAGTGTTAGCATTGTTTCTAATTGTTTAATTTGCATTTCTGCTTCCGCACTAACTTGTAGGAAAAGAAGACAAATTGAGTGAGAAGCTATTCACTCTCCCACTAGTTGGATCATCAATCTTCAATAAGTTGTATCAGAGTATAAGGTCGCCCTTCGATGGACTAACTGCCTAGAGGAGCAATTTCATCAAAATGATTGGCTCGTACATCCAACCACCCAAATTTGAAGAAGAATTTTCTTGATGGAAGAAAATGATGAAGGTATTTTTCGATATCAATTTTGATATAATGTTAATTATGGAAAACGGTATTGAAGTACCTAGGGATCAAGAAAGTAAGTCACTCGAAAATATAAGGTGGAGCAAGAAGCAAAAGGATGATCATCTAGCAAATTCAAAAGCTTTGCATTATCTTCTAAGTGTGCTTCCCCAATAAGAAATAACTCAGATCAGAAGCTACACAAGTGTAAGACTTATGGGATAAGCTTGTAGAGCTTCATGAAGGCACATCAAAAGCAAAATTGGCAAAAAGAGACTTTCTCCGATCTCAACTCAACAACATCAAGCTTAACAAAGGAGAAAAAGTATCTAGTTTACATTCTAGAATTAAGGAAATTTTAAATGAACTAACAAGTGTAGGTGAGCAAATCTCCAATCGAGACATCGTGGTGAAAGCCATCAATGCCTTCCCAAGAACCACAAATTGGAGCTCAATAATGGACTCATCTACATATCAAAGGATCTAGTTAAAAGTTTTCTAGATGAATTTTTCTCAACCATAGAGCTCCATGAAACTCGGATGGGAGAATTAAATAGAGAAGTCTACAAACCAAGAGGAGTAGCTCCTGTGACAAATAAGTCTAAGGGTAAGAAGAAGAAGACCTCATCATTCGATTTGGAAGAATCAAGTGCCTCTATGGATAGCGATGAAGAGGCATACATTGTAAAAAAAATGAGAAAAACTTTTAAACATTTTTCAACTAACAAGTCTTATACTAGGAAAAGCTCAAGGAACTCAAGTAGGAGAAGGAAAATAATATTCTATAATTATCAAGAGGAAGGACACATAAGGGATGATTGTCCCCTTTTGAAGAAGAAGGAAGAGAAAAAGAAGGAAGAAAAGAAGAAAATAAAGAAAAAGGGTAAGAAAGTCCCAAATTTAAAGGCAATATGGGATGGTCCTTCATCATCGGAAGAGGATGAACATCATGTGTCCCATTTTGCTCTAATGGGAATTGAAGACATTGCCTCTACGTCATCCAAAGTTGAAGAAGAAAAGAGCTCAAGTAAAGATGAAGGGAGCTCAAGTGAAGGGGGAGGTCAAACTTCGGACTCGGACGTCTCGGTAAGTGAGGTATAAAATCTACCCACTACTACGTTAGTTAAAATAATTTATAGCACTAATGATTATTTATTTAAAGCTAGAAAGAAAATTAAATGTTTGAAAAATGAGATTTGCATGCTTAATGAAAAATTAGAATCCATGACACTTAGGGATGGTATGCATGCTTCTTCTTCTTCTAGTCTAAATAATTCATGTTTAGAAGAGAAAAATATGGAATTAAGGGAAAAGGTGGATAACCTTACTAAAACCCTTAGGAAATTTGAAATTGACTCAAAAACCCTAGACATGATCATTGGGAGCCAAAGAGTAAGTTTCAAGAAAACGAGTTTAGGATATAATGATTCTAGCAATGAAAAAGCCCATCATTATTTACTTGCTAGAGGACAATTAAAAACTAAGACCCTAGATAGGAAATGGATCCCTAAGGAATATTTGGTCAACCTAATTAGGAAGCATTTCTATTCGGTGCTAAAATCAATCCTCAAGGATTAGAGGATTTAGGGTTAAGTCAACCATGAGTGTTAAAATTTTAAATTTTTGAAAAATTAGTTGATTTAGTACATTAAGGGGGAGCACTTAGCCTAAATACATTCATAATCAAATGGGCTAAGTAGAGATTATCTTTGTTACATCTCATAATGACTTGATTTATGATTTTATTTATGCATATGAGATGTTAGAATGATACAAATAATTCACTTGTGTTTATGACATTTTGATGAGTTATTAAATGTATCAATTTAGTAATAATAGGTCAACTATGGGAAAATAAATATTTAATTAATGAACATCTTATCCATAGATCATAGTTGGATATTTTAAATATTTTGAAAATAATTCTATATTTATTTGCTAGTGCATTGATTTAAAAACATATGGTTTCAAAACTAGGGTTTAAACTTGATATAAAATTGAAGGTTTCTCAAGTTTTTGAGTTTTGGTCAAAAAGTCAAAAATGTTTTGATTTTTCATGAAAATATATTTTTCCCTATTAGAGGATATTAAAAAAAAAATATGTTTGTCAAATTTCATGATTTTTTGAATTTTTGACGCATTTCTGAATTTCAACTCAAAAGGCTAAAATTTGGAACAGATTAGTACCAATTGACTAGTACAGAGACCAGTCGACTGGAATTCTGTGGAAATGTTTTCGTGGGAGACAGTTAGCTGATATATGTCTCAGTCGACTGGTACCTTAATTTTCTAATTTTTGCTTGTTTTCAAATTTAAAATCTTGTTTTACTTTGATATCATAGGTTAGAATTGATTGGTACAATCTTTTTGATGGTGTTAAAGGGGGAGCATGGAAGGGCTTAAGTTAGAACTTAACTTATTTCTTCATGTTATGCAAAATTTGAAAATCATATGATAGGGCATAGGTTAAGGGGGAAGTTATATGTTTATGCTTCATATCATACTATGCTTTGAATTTTCAAATTGTTATTTATGCCTAACTTAAATATATTGTCACACATCAAAAAAGGAAAAATTGTTGGTGCAATCGACCTAAGTTTGGTCGGTACAATCATGGGTTTTGATATGTGTATCAATATGATTAAGTTAGATTTTCATATTAGTTTGATGTATGTTTGAGTCATCAGGACTTGATGAAACACACATATGGGAGATCTCATCCTGGTGCTCAAGTCCTTGAGTCGGTGAATGATAGTGCAGACTTCAAGGCATACACGAAGGATGACATCGAGATAAGCCGAGGGCTTGGATGCATCTGAAGGATGAGAGCCAAGGGAAGAGAGCTTCAAAGAGCGACTCCAGAGAGGATGAGTGTGAGTGTGTAACAGGACCAGTCGACTGGTAGGGACACCAGTCAACTGATCCTTTTATAAGGTTCGAACAGCAAGAGCAGTCGACTGGTCTGGATAGCAGTTGACTGGTCTGTTCGAAAATAAACCTTGGCTGAGCACCCGATTGGGCTTGGCAGCAGTCGACTGGTGTTGGGGCTGAGTTGTTTTATTAATAGTTCTCTACTCTATTTAAAGGGAGGCTTTGAGACTTGAGAAGAGCTAGCTTTTTAGTGAGAAATCTTCTTGATCAAGTACTCAAGCTCCCAAAGCTCAACTCTTCCTCCTAACCCTAACTCTCAATCTTTTAAAGTGGAAGAGTATTTTGTAGAGGTTATTCTCCACTGAGAATGAGAAAACTCTAGCCGGAGATTACTGGGGAATAATCCACTGAAGGATTAAGGGATCGTCCACCTTAAGAAAACAGCGTGAAGTAGGAGCAATCAATCTTCGACCACGTAAAAGGTTTAGTGTTAGCATTGCTTCTAATTATTTAGTTTGCATTTCTGTTTGAGCACTAATTTATAGGAAAAGAAGACGAATTGGGTGAGAAATTATTCACCCCCTCTTCATGTTTCATTATCATATTATTTTCTTTGCTTTGACATATCTTTTTGTCATATCATATTCTTTATTTTCTTTATCGTGAGTCATAAGTATCAAGTCCCTCAATTTTCTATTTCATCTCTATCACTGCATATATCTTCTTTAACATGTTCTAATAAAGCTTCTGAAGATGTGGATCCGAATCATAAATAATGGTGGAGAGTAGATAACAAGCACGCCTATAGTAGTGCAAAAAGCATGTGTGTTTGAGTGAGCTCCATTTTTATCATGAACTTAGAACTCAAGAAGAGAGCCACCAAAACTTCCCTTGAAAGACTTAGTGAGTTAAATTCAGCTCAATGAATCCATGAAGGATGAAAATGCTAAGTTGTTGATTTAAGGACAAGTCTCTAGTCCATTGATCTTAGATTTTTTAGAATTGACAACCCTAGGTAATTTCCTTTCAATTGTTTTTAACTATGATTGAGAATAATCTAGGGGGATACATCCTTAGTTTACTAGTTGGCTTATGCGAGATGCCCAAGAATAAGTGTGGGGGAGTTTGATAACCACCATTTTGTTGATTATTTTCGGCTCTAAAATCCATGTTTGATCCACATTTTATATGCTTAAGTTTGCAATTGTATTAGGTTTCATGTATTTCCTCTATTTTGGTTTTTAATTCAAATCTTTGTATATTTGGGATATTTTTTGGCACTAAATTTGAATATCATTTTTTTTAGGCTGCAAATGATCATGGACCTAAGATCAAATCGGGTCAGACTTGAGTCAGCAATGGATCCAGATCAAAGAGATCAAGCATCGGATTAATAGGAGCCGTCCATTCTAGAGAACGGCTAGATCTGATCCATCGGTCAACTTCTGGTCAATCTGCGTTCAAGATAGAGTCAATCATGACCATAGATCAAGATATGAAAATATCAACCAAAACAGAAGTAATCTGACCGTTGGATCAAGCTCAAGATGTTCTAGACCATCCATTCAAGAAAAGGGAAGATCTGGACCATCCGCCATTGATCTGGTTAATCCGAGCTAGGGACAGGTAGATCAAGACCATTAATTGGGATCTGTGGTGTTTGGTTCAAATATGAAGAGATCCGACCATTGGATGAAGCCAAATCGATCTCAGCCATCCGTTGCTAATTTCCTTCTGAGTTGTGAGCCCTGAACCAACTGTTGGGTTGAAGAAACTGAACCCAGGCCCAAACACAACTGCTGAACCCAAGGCTGGACTGTATCAATTGTTAAGCCGAACCAAGCAGATAAACAAAAAAAGACTCCAATCGATCAAAGGGGGGGATCTCATCTTCTCGACGCGCGATCGGGAACAGGCGACTCCGACTCATTATCTCCACTTCACCGCCGACGACTCTACTCCATCTTCATCGCCGCCGGCCGGTCTTCAACCTCACCATCTCCACCTCTTCCCTTCGGGTTAGAAGGGGAGAGAGTAAGGTTTTTCTTCTTCGGGTTCGAAGAGGAGTCTCCTCCATCTTCATCGCCGTCTGGATTCAAGCTCCATCAGGGAACCCTTGATGCCAATTCCAGTAGCCAGCAGTTTATTTCTTCACAGCAAGTTCTTCATAGTTCCTTCATCAGATTAGATCCGGCAGTAGCTTCATTTTCCAGCCAGTAGTTTCTTCCTTTGCAGTTTCCCCTTCACAGCAATTCAATCCCAGTTTTTTTTCTTCACAACCGGCAGTTTGTTCCAATACCGGCAGCAGTTCATCCAACCATCATTGGATTCTTAGCAATTCTTCTAAGCCATAATTTGAAGCAGTTCTTTTGTTAAGCCGTTTCATCCAGCCTTCTTCCAGCATTTGCTGATTGTGTTGATGTTTGAGTTGTTTGTGGTAGATTGTTGAATTTTTATATTGGATAGATCTTCCCATTTCAAATTGCATGTTCTTGAAGCAATTTCAATCATGCCCATATGGTGTTTGGTTAAATGCCCCTTAGAACAATTACTTTCAATTGTGATGTTTCTCAATTGCTTAACTTTGATTTTGTAATGCTTTTCCCATTGCTTTAAGTATTATGTCTTCATTACATGCAATTAAGTTAGGAGATTAAATTTCTTTAATGCTGTAGGTTTTGTTCCGTGTCTAGTTTTGTTAATGCTTAATTTCTAGTTACATTTTCTTTGCTGCAATAGTAGTAAGGTTAAATGAGATTTCATTACTTGCACTGTCTTTCCTTAATTAGAACTAGATTTCATACCTGCTTGCTATTTCTTTTCGTAGTCTTAACGTTCAAACCTAAACCCCAGTTTGATATCAAAAATCCAAAAGCAATAACATACAATCCTGAGATTTATCAAGTACCAACTACATTCGTTGGGAGACGACTCGAGTTACTCTATGCTACATTATTTTAGAGGAGTTCGATATTTTAATTATATTTGATACTCACGGTACGACACGCGTGCATATCAAATTTGGCGCCGTTGCCGGGGAATGTAGTGGTGTATGATAATTATATCCTTTGATTCTATTCTTGATTGCTTTATCTTTTGTATACGGTTGCTGCCATTTTGTTTGTTTTTTGCCAGGACTGCAGGTGGTTATCTTGAGAGTTTGAGAATCTATTGAAAATTTTTTCTACTCATTCAAGCAGTTCCATTGCAGAGTATCAGTATTTACAGAATTTCCAGCAGCCTTGTCAGAATTTTCAGCAACCGAACCAACAATTTCAGCAAAACCAATCTCTGAATCAGCCACAACAACAGTTTCAGCAGAATTTCCAAGATTTCCAACAACCATTCCATTATGATCAGCAAGGTTTTCATCAAGGCCAGCAAGTATTTCAACCCTCACAGCAAGGTTTTCATTATTCACAGTTTTCAAATCAAGATTTCTAGTTTCAAGGTCAGAATTTTCAGCAAGACACTCAGAATTTTCACCCTCAAGCATTTCAACCTCTTTAACAATTTCAGCAACCCTATAATAATTTTCAGCAAAACCAACCTTTCAATCAGCTACAACAACAATTTCAACCACAATTCCAAAATTTTCAGCAAGGATACAACTCTAATCAACCATGTTTCCAACCATACAATCAGAGTTTTCAGCCTCCACAATTTCAGCCTTCACACAACAATTTCAACCTCAAACTCAAAATTTTCCAGAGCTATGATTTTCAGCAGTTTCAACCAAGCTCCCAGCTAAATTTTTAGCAATTTTCACAGCCAAATCAACAATTCAATCAGCCTCAACAGCCCTATTCTCAGAATTCACATCCTAATTATGATTTTGAGCTACAAAGTCTTCAAAACATTGAAAGACGCCTTGGACAATTGGTTAATCAAATGAATCAAATACAAGCCCAAAGATCAGAACAATTATCTTTTCAAGCCACTTTTAATTCTGAGGGGCATGGTGAGGATCCTCCTAGCATTAGCATGGATATGTCAGATGAAGTTGTTGAGGGAGAGTTTATCGCTGATGATGTTTCACTTGACATAGTAGGAGGGGATTTTAGCTCAGATAAGGTTGAAGATGCAGTAGAGACAGAGGCATTGGAGGAGATGGATGGAAAAGCTTGTGACCACCTTGGACTTGATTCTGAAGCACTACAGGACCCTTCTCATTTTTTATTTTGTAATGATAGTGTTATTGATGGTCCTAATTTTTCTAATATTGTTGTTGCAGATATTATTGAGGAAGCTTGCATTGGGGATGATTCTACAGGTGTAGGGGATTGCACAGAGCCCCAGGGACCACCATTGACTGATATATTAGAAAATTCAGAGGAACAGTATGAAAGTGTAGAGACTTGCATGGTGGAAGCAAGAACCCAAGAATCACCTGTTTCAATTGAATGTCCACCAGATCTTGAGCCTGAGATGGAACCTGTTCTTGACCAGGAGGAAGCTATGGATACATCTACTCTTGTAGAACCTCGAGGTATTTTTCAGTATGATCAGGTAAGTATTTCTCTTTTTCCTTTGGAAAATTTCAGGGAGGTGCCTCAAACTGATTTTATTGTTTGTGACACACTTATGGATACATCTTTTGTAGAATTTGATTGTGAAAAATTCATTGAGGTACCTAGTGTTGAATTTCTTGAATGTGAAGCAAGTTGTGATACATCTCATATAAATGCTGATTGTGAAAAATTCTTAGAGGTGCCTAAAATTGATGTTGTTTGTTGTGATGAATTTATTGACACATCTTCTGTAGAAATTGTTTGTGAAAAACCTGTAGAGGTACCTAAAATTGATTCTGTTCATTGTGGTGAATGTTTGGATACACCTAGTGTTGAGTTTGCTTGTTGTGATGATATTTTTGATACATTATTTGTGGAAAATAATTGTGAAAATTGCATAGAGGTACCCAATGCTGATTTTATTGGTTGTGATGCATACCTCGATTCTTTTTATATAGAGATTGATGGTATTTCATTTCTTTCTTACCCTGCACGCTTGAGAGAGGTACTACATGGTTTTGCAGGGTCACGTAGGCTTCTGGAGTGGGTGCTCCATCTGAACAGACTCCAACCTCCTGGAAGGACTTCCAAAAAGCATCAAGAGGGAGGAGTTGCTTTTATTTTGACTAGTAGCACTTCACCTCTAAAGTGGATTCTGAACCTTAATTGTCTCCGACCACCGGAAGATGCTTATGCAAAATTAATAAGGGAGAAATCTGTCCACTACTAGATTGATTACATGAGGATAATTCTCCCAACATGGATGCTACGTGCTCTTTACCCTATTTGAAGGGGAGTTATTTTCTTCTTACCCTCCTATTTCATTGTGAATATCATTTTCATATTTTCAAGTAGTAATCTTTCTTTTCAAATTAGTTCTTGCTAATAAATACTAGAATAGAGTAGAATGTATAAGAGCCATTGTAGATACCATGTTAGTCTTTTTGGCATTTTATTTCTTGCGTGACTAGGAATAAATGTATTTATCTAGATTCCCTTATATCATTTTAGAGTCTCTTGAAAGCAAATTAAATTTCGTTGTTAAAACTTAGGATTTGAGCCATTGGATGAAAATTCTTGGATGCTTGAGTACTTCTTAGTATTGGATTCTAAATTGATGAATTGAGATGAATTCTTTTCACCTAGTGAGGAATTGGCCAAATTTTTTCTGATACACACATGTGATTGTACTCTAGAACTTGCTTAGGTTCTTTCAAAGCTATATTTCTATAATTGGACGACATTTATAGAGGTAAATCACTTTGTTTCTTTTCTTATATCATTTTTGCAATTTCCTTGTTGTTACACTCTTATTCCATATTTCCTTTCTTTTTTTCATGTTCATCATAATATTTTGCATGGATTTGGATACCTTAATGTTTCTTATTGTTATTTTGCCCGAGACGGACAAAAGTTTAAGTGTGGGGGAGGATGTAGCATATTATCAAATTTTGAGACAATTGAAGAAATTTTTGATGCAACCAACAAGCAAAAATGTGCCAAGTGGGTTACAAGAGCTAAAATTGTACAAGTGGAGCATTTAGTTCCCTACTATCATTAGAAGCTCCAAGTGGTGAAGTTATGAAATCGAATTGTACAAGAAAAAAAAAGTTGAAAACAAAACAGAAGAAAAGAAAAGGAAAAGAAAAGAAAAATGTTAAGTGGAAATTAAGGTTAGATATTGAATTTGAAGTTGTGAACGAGGACGGAATTCGTTAGAGGTCATCAAAAGAGGGCAAAGGGCATTGGGATGCATTTTTGAGTGTCCAAGTCTTCCACTTTCTAAACTTTTTCCATATTTTCTTATTGTGTCATATTACTTCTCCATATTTTCTTATCATGCTATATTTCTTCTCCATGTTTGATTATCATATTATTTTCTTTGCTTTGCCATATCTTTTTGTCATATCATATTCTTTATTTTCTTTATCGTGAGTCATAAGTATCAAGTCCCTCAATTTTCTATTTCATATCTAACACATTTTCATATCTTCTTTAACATGTTCTAATAAAGCTTCTATTGATGTGGATCCGAATCATGAATAATGGTGGAGAGTAGATAACAAGCAAGCCTATGGTAGTGCAAAAAGCATGTGTGTTTGAGTGAGCTCCATTTTCATCGTGAACTTAGAACTCAAGAGGAGAGCCACCCAAACTTCCCTTGAAAGGCTTAGTGAGTTAAATTCAGCTCAATGAATCATGAAGGATGAAAATGCTAAGTTGTTGATTTAATGACAAGTCTCTAGTCCATTGATCTTAGATTTTTGAGAATTGACAACCCTAGGTAATTTCCTTTCAATTGTTTCTAACTATGATTGAGAATAATCTAGGGGGATACATCCTTAGTTTACTAGTTGGCTTGTGCGAGATGCCCAAGAATAAGTGTGGGGGAGTTTGATAACCACCATTTTGTTAATTATTTTCGGTTCTAAAATCCATGTTTGATCCACATTTTATATGCTTAAGTTTGCAATTGTATTAGGTTTCATGTATTTCCTCTATTTTGGCTTTTAATTCAAATCTTTGTGTATTTGGGAAATTTTTTGGTACTAAATTTGAATATCATTTTTTTTAGGCTTCAAATAATCATGGACCTAAGATCAAATCGGGTCACACTTGAGTCAGCATTGGACCAGATCAAAGAGATCAAGCATCGGATTAATAGGAGCCGTCCATTCTAGAGAACGGCTAGATCTGAGCCATCAGTCAACTTCTGGTCAATCCGAGTTCAAGATAGAGTCAATCATGACCATAGATCAAGATATGAAAATTTCAGCCAAATCAGAAGTAATCTGACCGTTGGATCAAGCTCAAGATGTTCTAGACCATCCATTCAAGAAAAGGGATGATCTGGACCATCCGCCATTGATCTGGTTAATCCGAGCTGGGGACAGGTAGATCAAGACCATTAATTGGGATCTGTGGTGTTTGGTTCAAATCTGAAGAGATCCGACCATTGGATGAAGCCAAATTGATCTCAGCTGTCCGTTGCTAATTTCCTTCTAAGCTGTGAGCCCTGAACCAACTGCTGGGCTGAAGAAACTGAACCCAGGCCCAAACACAACTGCTGAACCCAAGGCTGGACTGAATCAATTGCTGAGCCGAACCAAGCAGATAAACAAAAAGAGACTCCAATCGATTAAAGGGGGGGATCTCATCTTCTCGACGCGCGATCGGGAACAGGCGACTCCGACTCATTATCTCCACTTCACCGCCGGCGACTCTCCTCCATCTTCATCGCCGCCGGCCGGTCTTCAACCTCCCCATCTCCACCTCTTCCCTTCGATATAGAAGGGGAGAGAGTAAGGTTTTTCTTCTTCGGGTTCGAAGAGGAGTCTCCTCCATCTTCATCGCCGTCCGGATTCAAGCTCCATCAGGGAACCCTAGATGCCAATTCCAGTAGCCAGCAGTTTATTTCTTCACAGCAAGTTCTTCACAGTTCCTTCATCAGATGAGATCCTGTAGTAGCTTCATTTTCCAGCCAGTAGTTTCTTCCTTCGCAGTTTCCCCTTCACAGCAATTCAATCCCAGTTTTTTTTCTTCACAACCGGCAGTTTGTTCCAATACCGGCAGCAGTTCATCCAACCTTCATCAGATTCTCAGCAATTCTTCTCAGCCACAATTTGAAGCAGTTCTTTTGTTAAGCCGTTTCATCCAACCTTCTTCCAGCATTTGATGATTGTGTTGATGTTTGAGTTGTTTGTGGTAGATTGTTGAATTTTTATATTGGATAGATCTTCCCCATTTCAAATTGCATGTTCTTGAAGCAATTTCAATCATGCCCATATGGTGTTTGGTTAAATGCCCCTTAGACCAATTACTTTCAATTGTGATGTTTCTCAATTGCTTAACTTTGATTTTGTAGTGCTTTTCCCATTGCTTTATGTTTTATGTCTTAATTACATGCAATTAAGTTAGGAGATTAAATTTCTTTAATGCTGTATGTTTTGTTCCGTGTCTAGTTTTGTTGATGCTTAATTTCTAGTTATCATTTTCTTTGCTGCAATTGTAGTTAGGTTAAATTAGATTTCATTACCTGCACTGTCTTTCCTTAATTAGAACTAGATTTCATACCTGCTTGCTATTTCTTTTCGTAGTCTTAACGTTCAAACCCAAACCCCAGTTTGATATCAAAAATCCAAAAGCAATAACATACAATCCTGAGATTTATCATGTACCAACTACATTCGTTGGGAGACGACTCGAGTTACTCTATGCTACATTAGTTTAGAGGAGTTCGATATTTTAATTGTATTTGATACTCGCGGTATGACACGCGTGCATATCTGCCACCAATTCGTCATTTAGCGATAGCCCAACTTCTGAGGAGAATGCGGAGAATATTTTTTGACAAGAATCATGATGATCAAATATCCATCCCGACTTCTATGCCCAATTGGATGATTGTGAAGCGACGACACCTTTATCTTATCCATTGATCCAACAATGGCAATGGAAGGAAAAAAGTACAAATTAGGTCAAAGAGAATCTACTGCTTACTGTATCTATCTTCGTGCTCATCGTCTCAACAGTGCTCCTCACCACCACTAACCTCCAACCTATTTGTGTTACCCCCTTTGTAAGTTATTGCTGTGGTATTTTTCTTCTACGTGGTCTTCCATGTCTAGCAATCCACCCCTTTCCCAGTGGTATGAGTGGACCCGATCATTAGTGACCGGGGAACACCGCCTTGAGGTGCAGCTATCCTATGACATCTACCAGGACCACCGAATCTGGATTCTAAAAGCAAACCAAGTGTCATTCCTTCCCCACGTAAATTACGTACGTTTTTCCTAGGTCAAGTATAGAGTGACCTTAGATTCCCTATCTCTGAGTTCTTCCAAGAAGTATCCAAGTTTTTTCGCATTCCCCTTAACCAACTGACCCCTAAAGCTTTTATGTCTTAAGAGGGGTGGTCGTCATATTTAAATTGCACCAAATTCCATTGTCTACCATTTTTCCATTACTTCTATCACCCAAAGCGAGCTGAGCTAGGAGCTTTCCATTTTATGGCTTGGGCTGGCTATCAGTTTTTAAACGGGTTCCCTACCTATCATAAGGGTTGGAAAATCATTTTTTTACCTAAAAACTCCAGTCCCTGTCACTTTCTTGAGCGACTGGCAGATAGACCTTTCAAACCCACTGCCGCTTGGCAATTACAAAAAAGATCTTGGATATAAAAGGGTCATAGAGTTATTAACTAATATGTGTTTTAATGCCATGAGAACCGTAAAAAATGAGGGCCTATTATGCAGAGCACGCCTAAGCTCTAATGCTGCCAATCTAGAGATGTCGTTTGATGAGTTTGATTGCCCTCCACCCTTTTTTGAAGACTAACTGATGCTTCTTTTTTCTATGCAGCCGTCACTATGCTGAATATTTTGATGAGTAAGCAAGCGAAGTGGGACCGAGCTACCCTACAAGCACTCTTAACGCCCCGAGGTATCAGAAGAAGCCCCAAATGTCATCAGAAGTGATACTGAGCTACCCCTTGGTCTCCCATGGGTTCAAGGATTGAAGAGTCGTCCAATCAAGTAGGAGAAACCAGAGATACTGAGATACCGGTTGAGGCCACTATTCCCCCCTCCCGACCAATCGAGATTGAGGCGAATCCATGCCCACCTACTAGGGTCCTATCCCCAATTGTGGAGGTTTCCAAAGAGGATATGGTTCCACCACCCCCTCTGCGGAAAAGTAGGAAACTCCTGGCCTCCTTTGGTCAGAGAAGAATACAGGTAAGACCCCATAGCTATTCCCTCGAATTTGATAGTGTCCAAGAAGGGCCACCCCTAAGATTGCCGAGAACAAGCCCCCAATGATCTGGCTCCCCAAGGATGGGTACACCGGTCAGGAAGCCACAAGGCACTACCACCCCAACTATGCCCATAGTTGCTTCCCGAGTGCCCCCGAGCCGAGAAGAATGACCGAGGGTAGACATTGAGCAGGTTTCAGAGCCCTATTACAAGAAGGTGCATATGCAGTGGAGCTAAAAGCACTAGATACCCTTAGGTTAGCACTCGGGTGAATGACTCCATCATCAAGGTGCGTGCTTGATTTGTGTTCTTAATTGTGTTTGATAAATTTTAGCCACCACCCAAATATGAATCAGTTATGGTTGGAGCACCTCAAGGTTCATAACCAGGTGCCACAGTTGATGAGGCAGATTCGATTGCTTCAACATAAAATAGTAGACTTAGAATCAAGATTGGCGACACCCTCCTAGTAGCGGAAGATGCAAAAGCCGATGTGGCACAAGATCGAGAGGAGGATCAACTACAAGCCAATATATCGAGCCAATTAAGGGAAGAGCTCCAACATACTCAAGGAAGCCTCACAAATCTAGAGGCTGCATTGGAGGAAGC
The DNA here is from genome assembly GCA_024364735.1 of Boesenbergia rotunda. Lineage (NCBI taxonomy): Eukaryota > Viridiplantae > Streptophyta > Magnoliopsida > Zingiberales > Zingiberaceae > Boesenbergia > Boesenbergia rotunda. The sequence continues at coordinate 567,833 of JAGFNQ010002001.1, read as the reverse complement.
CAATATACCTGTTGCTTTATAGGGTTGTTGGTGAACGACACTCCATGACCTTTTTGACTTCTTCCCATCTAACACTTGAAGATAATAGCTCCCAGTTGCTAACTTGCCTATGACCTAGTAAGGACCTCCCAATTGTGGATCAAGCTTGTGGACACATCAACAAATTTTACTTTTCTCCATACAAAATCTCCCACTTGGAATGACCGAGGAATTACTCTCCTGTTGTATGTTTGTTTCATCTGTTGTCTGTATATAATCAAGTGGTTGTTTTATCTCTGATTTCTGTTACAAGGTTAAGGTCAAGGAGTCGGTTCTGATTATTGATCTCTTCACTATATACATGCCTCTGTAAGGTTTCCTCCCCTACCTCTACTGGAATGACGACTTCCCCTCCATAAACCAAGTGAAATGGGGTCTGACCGGTACTCTCTCTCTGGGTGGTCGGTAGGCCTAGAGGATGTTGGGAACTTCTTCCACCCAAATCCCTTTGACATGATCAAGTTTGACTTTGAGGCCCTGAATGATCTCCCGATTCACCATCTCCTCTTGTCCGTTACTTTAGGGGTAAGCTACTGAGATAAAGGCTTGCTAAATGCCGAGTTTGTCGTATCATCCCTTAAGCTTACGACCCTAAAACTAGTGTCCATTATCAAATAATAATTTATGTGGGATTCTAAACCGGCAAATGACATTCTGTCATGGAACCTTCATCATTGCCGCTTCTATAATCTGAGCTAGAGCTTCTGCCTTGACCCATTTGGAGAAATAATCAACAAGAACCAAGATGAGTTTCTTTTGTTGCGATCTAGTTGGGAAATATCCCACTATGTCCATTCCTCATTGATGTATTTTATTGTGGCTCAATCAAGAAAGGACCCACTATGTCCATTTTTCACTTATCAAATGGGCAAGAAACGACTGATGTTATGAGAAACTCAGTGGGGGTAATGAGAGGCATATTGATGCTTTTGGCAAAGTTCACACACAACTACTAATTTTGTCGCATCCTCTTGCAGGGTAGGCCAAAAATATCCTACTAGTAATATTTTTTGTGCCAACGCTCGACCTTTAGTGTGATTGCCATATATACCTTAATAGATTTCTTGTATGACATAATCAGTATCCTCGGACCTGAGTCATTTCAAGAGGGGACAAGAGAAGGCTCTGCGATATAGATGATCTTTGACTAGATTGAACCTAGTGGCCCACTTTTTTATTAACTCAGCTTGACTTAGGTCAGTTGGTAGAACACCCCTCTGGAGAAAAGAAATTAGGGGACTTCTCCAATCATCATCCTTCCGTTAAGCAACTTCTTTGTCAATTTGAGCCACTAGCATCGCTTGAGAAATGGATTCCTCCAGAGTCCAAGTGGCCAAAGCATTTGCCATTTTAGCTAACTCATCTGCCTTAAAATTGTCCACCCAGGGTATCTTTTGTAAAGTAACCTCTTGAAAGTCTACCTTCAACTGACCGAATGCGTCCAGATAATGTCTCAGTCGGTCATTTCGGATTTCCCCTTTAATCAATTGGGTAACTAGTTGTGAATTGGAGTGGATGATAACCTTGGACGCGCCCACTAGTTTAGCTACTTGGAGTTCGGCAAGTAAAACTTCATATTCAGCCTCATTGTTAAAAGCCCAAAAATTTATCTGAATTGATAGTTGTAGTACATCTTTCCGAGGAGATATTAGTAATATTTCGACCCCACTAGTTTGTTGAGTAGAAGAACCATCCACATATATTCTCCATACATTTTCTGATCGGAGTAGGTTGCTTCTGCCATGAAATCTTCCAAGACTTGAGCTTTTTTAGCCTTTCGGCGTTGATAATATATGTCACACACACTTAGCTCTATCATCCATTTAATCAGCACCCTGAAGCTTTAGGCTTGGTCAATACTTGGCCTAGCTGACTGCTAGTGAGAACGATAATAGAATTTCACAAGAAGTATAGCCTCAACCGTCGAGCAGTTAAAACCAATCATTAAGTCATCTTCTCTAGAAGAGTATACCGACCCTCTACATCTTTTAATAAATGATTAAAGAAGTAGATAAGGTATTGAGTGTTCCCTTCTTCGCATAGTAAAGAAGTAGATAAGGTATACCGACAGTCTGTTCAGTTGTCGAGAGATAGAGTAATAAGTTTTCCCCCATCATAGGTTTGTAGAGAATAGGTAATCCAGATAAATATGCTTTGAGCTCCCTAAAAGCTTGATCACATTTCTCATCCCACTCGAACTTGAAAGATTTTCAGATAACTTTGAAGAATGGAAGGATTCAATCAACCGACCTAAAGATAAACCGAGAGAGTGTCATGATGCAACCAACCAGCCTCTGCACTTCTCGAATATTGCGAGGGGGAGATATATCTTGAAGTGCCTAAACTTTCTCTGGATTAGCCTCAATTCCTCTTTCAGTCATCATGTATTCGAGAAAATGCCCACTTTTGACTCTGAATATGTTAGATGTGTATACTAAAAGACTTGCTTTTTTATATATAAGATCATCTATATTTTGAAAAGAGAATCACAACAACACTAGATGCGTGTTTACATTAATATATGCATAAAAGTCCAACACTGTGCACTGTAGATAACATGGTGTGTGGTGACACACGGAAGATCGTGTTATCAGTCCCAGGCATAGTATAAGTAAAAGGCTCACAACTGAGATGGAGTTGGACAAACCATCAGGATGGTTGTAGTGTAATTAGGTGTGGTTTATCTTGACCATAGAATTACACTAGTGTGCTTTGTGTGCATTGAGCACGACCAAAACCAGAGGTCATCCAATTTGTACTGACTTGATAATTGGATTAGACCTCGGATTTATTATGGAGTACAATCCCTAAATCCCGATATAATAACGGGCACATATAGTTAATAATTATTTCTTTGATTTATCAATGGGCGAGATTTATTCTGTTAAATCGACAGACCCGGTAAGTTGGGAAATAATATTAATTATATGGTGTGCCGTTGATTATTGACGAAATTCGTGTCCTGGTGAGTCGGGATGATGATGCCCCCTTGATGAGCTCATAAGATTTATCATGTTAAACCCTGCAGGTGGATTTGATCCGGCATGATGATAAGGTTGAGTGATATTAGTCAAGGAGTCAGAAGTTGATTAATTAAAATTGTCAGTAATTTAAATTAATCGACGGACATTCGATATCTTAAACACGGGGGGATGGATGACTCATAATAGGTGGAGCCCATATGAAAATATGGGGGTTGGTGGAAAGTTTAATGAAGATCCTTTAATGGAATGGATCTTCATTAATGGATTGGTTTTAGATCCATTTGTGGGCCAAGATCCAACTCCTCCTCTTGGTCCCTACCTTAGCCCTATAAATACCCCATGGGATCATGAAACCAAGGATAATTCCAAGTGATTACACCCAAGGCCTCTCTCCTCTCCTCTCTCTCTCTTCTCTCTCCTACGGCTTCCGGTCGGCGCACACAAGAGAGGAGTTCTCCTCCTCTTTTCTTCTTCTCTTCTCCATCTACACTCGACTGGGACTCACAGGGGTAAGGAAGGGTTCTCCTCTTCCTTCTGTGGTGGTCGGCGGTGAGGGAGAAGTGGCCGGCGGCCGGTGGGAGGCGGCGCAAGAGGGAGTTGAGGCGGCGCCGCAAACTTGGAGGAGGAGCTATTCCGGCTAGCTTTGGGTGAGGAAGAAGGACTCTCTTCTCCTTCTTCATCTTCTTCATCTTCCTCTTGAGGTTGGTTGCTGGTCCGGCGAAGCCTGGGAGCTCTCAGTGGCCGACGGCGCAAGGTAAGAGGAAGCAAGGGCCAAACCCTAGGGTTAGGGTTTCGGCTAGTGGAAGAAGAAGTTCTTTTGGTGCCTTGGTGATCTCGGTTCTCGGTAGCTCGTCGCCCACACGACGTCCGAGAGGGGAGGGACATAAGGTAGAAGGCTACGAGGTAAAGAGAGGTATATTTTTCTCTCGGCACTATTTTCTTGTCTCGTCATTTTATGTGGTTGATTAATTATTATCGTGTTAATTATTTGATAATTAATTAAAATAATTAATCGTATTATGGACCCCGATAATAAACACAAAAATCGGCGATCCACTCGTCGTCTTTTCCGCGGTCATTTGGTTAGAAGAATTACAAGGCTTGATCTTTGTGATTGGTCAGTTGTAATTCGTACCGAACGATACGATGACGAGATGGTCGTTGAGAGACGGGTCTCCATTCGGATTAAATTTTTAATCCATAGACATGGAGAGGTTTCTCAAGGATGACCAAGTATTCGCTAGGGAAACCCGCCAAGCCATATCCAATAGAATAAACATTTGCTTGGGTTCAACTTGAGACCATGGGTTCTTAGGGTATTGAATGCTTCCGCTATATCATTTATCAAATCCACTCCTCACCTGGTTTTGATGAGGATATCATCTATATAAACCTCCACATTCCGACCAAACTAATGCTTGAATACCTTATTCATCATCGTTGGTAAGTAGCCCCTGTTTTTTTAATCCAAACGACATAATATTGTAACAAAATGTTCTATCTGAGGTGACAAAGCTAACTTTTTCTTGGTCATTCTGTGCTAGAGGGACTTAATGACAACCTTGATAAGCATCCAACATGCAAATAAAGTCATATCCAGAAGTTGAATCTGTAGGATCGTTGGAAACCGAGAGAGGGGGTGAATCTCGATCATTCATAAATCTTTCTTTTCGATAACGTAAAATAAAATAAAGCAGTGAAAAATAAAGTACTCCTTTTCTTTACTTGATTCAGAGCCTTCGGTGCCTCCTGCTCCAAGGTCCGTAGTCCTTGACCACTTTCATTGGGCAATCCACTATAATTCTTTTTCTAAAAAACTTTCGGAGAAAGTAATATCGTACAAGATGTAAGGGAGGTTAGTAACAACCTACTAACTCCCTTTTAAGATTCAAGTACAAGTACAAAAATAAAAACAAGTATATTGACACGGAAGTGTGATCTTGAGCATAGCGTGTCGGAGAGCTTTCCGATGTCATAACAGTAGAGTGTGAGTAGTTCATCGATATAGGAAGAGAGTGTAGGGCAAGTGAAAGAGATAATGAGTGCACTAGTCTCGAGCTCCTTTTATAGACGTGGTTCGGTCGACTGAAAAACCATTCAGTCGACTAATTCTTTTGGTCAATGAAACTTCTAGTTTGGTCGACTGAACCCCATGCCATTCATTCTTTCCTTCGCTTAGTTGGCACTATAATAAAATCATCCGGTTGACTGATCCTCCTGATCAGTCGAAGGAAAAAAGCTTCCTTTTGTGTAGCCATGCCAAACCAAACGTGTATTCGTCGATTGATCATGAAGATCAGTCGACTGATCTATCTGAAATATGCCCAATCTGGCGTAATCCGATTGGTTTAGTCGATTGATCCACTTGTTCAGTCGACTGAACCTTCGATCAACTTTCTTTGACTGATCTACTTGAAATTGTTAGTACAACACAAATAGTATATTGAGAATTAACCCTGCAGAATAGAGCTAGCACAGAAACAAATATGGTATGCATGAGTAAGTGACAGTAAGACCTGTCCTGATCTGAACTTAGAAACCTTCGTAGGTTTCTCTAGTTAGATTAGCACCTAAGGCTGTACCATTGAGACACGATCTCATAACACTCTCTTCTAGGAGCTTACCTCACCCACCTACCAAACATCGGGTCTCTTAGACCTATTTGGACTTCACTGCTTGGCATCGGATCGACCTACTAGGGCTTCCACTTTCACGGTATTGGGTTCTCCAAACCTACGAGATTTCCTGCCACACGTCAACCCATCTGGGCCTACCTAATTTTCACAATCACCAAGACTTTTGCCTAGCTGCAACTAGGGCTTCACAGAGGTAATCTTCTTACACACTTGTTAGCTTCATCATATAATAACAAGACTTAACTTGAACCTTTGCTAGCATCAAAACACAGGTTTGACTGTAGTGCACCCTACATCAATAATTTTTTCCTTTTTGATGTTTGACAACTTGGTTTATAGTTAAGTTAAATAAGATAGGATAGTATAATTAAGATAAGACAATGAAATAACTCCTCCTCAAATAAACACCCTCTTGCATGTGATATATCTCCCCCTTTGACTAATATCAAAATATGGGATTACAAATGAGATGTTTGTTTCGAAAAGTAAGTTTAAAGCATTAACCTTCCTATGAAAAGATTTTAGAAATTTCAAGTTTTGAAGATTCTTTAAAAATATTTAAAATATGTTTGAAAATTTTTAAATTTCAAAATTAACTTAACTGTTAAAATAAATTAAGGTTTCAGTTTTAAAGTTTGAAAAGTCAGTTTAGGTTAAAATTAAAAGTTTATTTAAAGTTTAAAATTAGTTTAAGTTTTAAAATTAAGTTTAAGGTTGAAAATTTATTTAAAGTTTAAAAATTAGTTTAAGTTTTAAAATTATGTTTAAGTTTAAAAATTAGTTTAAGTTTTGAGATTAAGTTTAAGTTTGAAAATTTTGTTTAATATTTTAATTAAGTTTAAGTTTTTTTTTAGAAATTTGTTTAAAATAAATATTTGTTTTTCTAGATTAAGTTAAAAATTAAAAATAAATTTATTTAAGGTTAAAATATAATTTTTTAAAAAAATTGTTTGATATTTTAATTAAAATTAAAAATTTTGAAATTTGATGCTCCCTCTTAGGTTGGCATTTTCTTTTTAAAAAGGTTGCCCTAAAGTCCAAGCATGGAAAGGTACTATAAAAAGTACTTATATGAAGTATCCAACTTTAATACTTAGTTGATTACTATAAGATATCAACTTGTGTGACTAAAAGTTGGTCAAGTTGAGAGTTAGGTTTGATACTAGCTCAACTTGATTAATCTATGTTTAAAGTCTTTGATTTATAGCGATGCACAGACATAATCATCTGAAATCTTGGCTAAGCCCTAAGGATCTCATTCATTTCTAGGTTTTATGAAACACAAGCAAGGAACCCTAATGTACTTGTGAGATGCTGGTTACCTAAAACTATAGGTGCATGGATACTAAGGTAAGACCTAGGCTAGTTCCATTCTAAATTTTGAAAACCCTAAGTTTTGGGAATTTGCAAAAAGATAAAGAAAATTTTAAAAACAAGAATTTCAAAAACAGTTGTACAAGTAAAAGCCTATTCTAACAAGAACATTCCTAATTATCTTCTTATATTACTAAATTCAGTTTTAGGTAATAGTTTGGTGAATATGTTATGATTTGGAATCTATATAATTAAGTTCAATATTTTCTTTTGAGCCATGATCTCTAACAAAGTGATATTTGTCTTATATGTGTTTTATTATAGAGTGATGTACTAAGTTTTTTGTTAAATTTATTTAACTTATGTTTTCAATAAATGTTTTTTTTATTTTTGTAATCTAGGTTAAAGTCTTTTAAGGTATGGGACATCCATAATAATTGGGTAACACACTCACCCATTGTTATGTGCTCAGCTTCAGTGGTGGATAGGACAACATAATGTTACTTTCTACTAAACCAACTAACTAAGAACAATTCTGATAGTTGACATCCTCCACTTATGCTTTTTCTATCTAACTTACAACCAACATAGTTAGAATTTGAATACCCAACTAGTTCAAAATTATTGTTCTAGGATACCATATTCCTATGTTGATTATTTCCTTAAGGTATCTAAATATTCTTTTGACATATTTTAAATGTGATTTTTAAGCACAAGTTTGATATGTAGCACACAAACTAACAACAAATAATATGTCGGGTCTACTAGCAGTTAAGTATAATAAACTTTCTATTGCACTTCTATAGTATCTTAGATCTACTGTTTACCATTTGGGTTAGTATCTATCATTGTGTTAGTTGACATGGGAGTTTTAAAGTCTTTAACATGTTCCATTCCAAATTTCTTAATTAATTCCTTAGTATATTTATTTTGGTGCACAAAGTTTTTGTAGGATCGAGATGCGCGATAGAGGGGGGTGAATATCGCTTCGTTAAAAACTTTAGATTTAACACTTAAATAACTAAGCGATAAAGTGCACAGTGGAAGCTTTGAGAATAAGCGTAATAATTAGAGAGACAGAGCAGTAGAAATAAACCACAAATCAAGATCGCTAACACGAGTTGATTTTACTTGCTTCAGAGTCTTGACCAGCTCCTACTGCAAGGCCCACGATCCTTGATCGTTTACTTTGGGCGTCACTAAAAATCGCAACAATGTTTACAAATTACAAATTAACGTGTTCAATAAGAATTTAACAACAATACCGACTCTTGAAGTGTGAGAATAGGTCTTCGTTCGGAGAGTCAGACGGCGTTTCGGCATTGTTTGAACTTCAATCGTGTAGCATATAGAAGAAGAAAGTAATCGCAGTGATTGACTTGATATACTGGACTGCTACACTCGACTCCTTACTCACTCAGGCGCCTGAAAGGCCATTCAGACACCCTAGTCGCAGTGAATCGGGTGGAAACTTTATTTGCTGCGCAGTCAAACTCTATCCTGGTCAGGCGCCTGAGTTCCTTTCAGGCGCCTGAGTGCTGACGTGGATCCTCCACTCAGCACTCACCACGTCAGTCTGACCGTTGTGCCAGCTCAGTCTCCAACTGTTAGCTTTCAGGCACTTGAGTCCCATTCAAGCGCCCAGTCAAGCCACTTCAACTTTTTCAGTTGCAACAAGGGTTAGTTCCAAACATCCAATAATATATAAATGAAGCATATATGAAACACAACCAGTGCTGTCTTTGTCCTAACTTTTAGGTTTCAACCGAAATCCTAGGTCGGACCGACGCCTACTATTCCCTCACCAGGGAATGCGTCCTCACTTACTCCTGTTAGGAGAGTTTACTTGTTGCCACCCGGAACCTCCGGTTGGACTTTTGCTAAGCCTCAAGAACTCGAAACTCGACGACGTTCGACCTCCACCCGTCTCAACTCTTATCTGTGATCCCCACTCGGTAAAGTCTTTTGCTCGGTTCCTTGGACCAAGTCCCCGACCAGGACTTCGTGCTCAACCCTGTAGGTCAAGACTTCTTGCCTAGCTTACCTAGGACTTTCTTGGAATCTCAACAACTTTATTAGATCATCAATAATACTTAACTTTGAACCCTTTGCCAATATCAAAACAAGGTTTGATATGGTGCTTCTGGCACCAACAGTTTTCTTCTTAAGTTTGTTTTATTTGTAATCCTTAAAAGAAATTGAGTTCTCCTATAAGGCTTATTTCGAATTCTTTTTTCCATTAGGGTTATAAATTCTTTTAGAAATTTAGAGTTTGTTAAACCATGTCATCTATGTATATCAGCGCAATGAAAATATCTGAGTCAAGAGTTTTTATAAATAAGGTTGAGTTAATTTATCCTTCTTTAAAACCCTTTGAACTTAGAAAGCTAGATAGTCTTTTATTCTAATCCCTAGGTGGTTGTTTTATTCCATATAGAGTGTTTTTCAACTTTAAGACATAATTAGGATTTTTTAAATCCTCAAAACTAGGGGGTTGACCTATATAGACTTTTTCTTTAATTAGACCATTTAAGAATGTAGGACCGGTGGCGTCGATAGAGGGGGGGTTGAATATCGACCGAAAATAACTTTTGCGGAACCTCATAAAACTTTCATTCGTTCTGGACACAGAGTTAGTAGCACAGCGATAAACAAAAAAATAAAGGACAAAACAAACGACAAATTGCACGCTGGATTTACTTGGTTCCCAACCCCCCAGGGTTAGTACATCCAAGGCCTAAGCACGGGAACGCTCGTCCACTATTAGTCTCCTTTCCGGACTTTCTGGAGGCGGAGAAACCCGTCTTACAGTGCAATAATTACAATCAAAATATAGGAAATTAAGTGCAGAATAATAAAAGCAAACCAAAAACAAAATGGTCGAAGACTCGGCTGATATGGACCTCCGAAGTGCCGCGCACTTCCTCCTGGAGCCTCCCGGTCGTAGAGCCTTGTCTTTAGCGCTTTGTCGTTAGTCAGAAAGCTCAGAATGGATCTTGGAAGTTGTGTATTGAGCCTTGGGGTCGAAGCCCCTTTTATAGGCTTCATTGGGGCGCCTGTGATCACCGGGGTGCCCCAATGGGCTTGGTCAAACTTTATCTCCACGCTGAACTCGCAAAGCTGATAAACCTGCCTTATTGGGCGCCTGTATTGATGGGGCGCCTAGCTTCATCTAGGCGCCTATATCAATGGGGGTGCCCAGGAAGTTGCTTTTCAGCCTCTTTATATTTGTTTGCTTGCTTTCTCTTCAGTTTTAGGTACTCGTAAGATACACAAACACAAGATAAACAAGTAGATAATCTTAACCTTAAGGACTTGGTTCTGACTTCGGATTTCCGCGAAACCCTAGGTCGAACCGACGCAAGTTCCCACCCCTGGGAATGCGCCTTTCACCTACTCCTCTCAGGAGACGGTTGCCACCCAGTTCATTCGGGTGAACTTTTGCTTAGACTTCGATACTCTCGGATCTCGAGATGCCCGACCCTCGACCCGTCTCTACTTCTGTCCTTAGTCATCGCTCAGCTAAGTTGCACAATCCCTCGGATCAAGACTTCGTGCTCAAACCCTAGGTCCAGGACTTAGGTGCCCAACCCTCGGCCAGGACTTCGTGCCCAATTCCACGAACCAGGACTTAGGTGCCCAACCCTCGGCCAGGACTTAGTGCCCAATTCCTCGAACCAGGTCTTTGGTGCCCAACCCTCAGTCAGGTCTTAGGTGCCCAGCCCTCGGCTAGGACTTAGTGCCCAATCCATGATCAGGACTTCGTGCCCAACTTCTGGTCAGGACTTAGTTGCCCAGCCCGTGGCCAGGACTTAGTGCCCAATTCCTCGAACCAGGACTTCGTGCCTAGGTTAACTAGGACTTACATTCACTTTGGTCCAGTTTTCTTGACTACCCTTCCCTTGTTCAATGTATCACTGACTTAAGCATATTGCCAAACATTGAAACACTCAGAGGAGGACATCACTGATACAACTTGCACCAACAAAGAAGACGGATTTAACATCCATTTGGTATAACTTAAATCCTTCATATGTTGTATAGGCTAGCAACATTCTAATAGATTCAAGTTTGGCGATAGGGGTATAAGTCTCATTGTAATCAAGTCCTTTGACTTGAATAAACCCCTTGACAACTAATCTAGCCTTGTTTCTAATAATTTGGCCTTGATCATCTAATTTATTTCTAAAAACTCATTTAGTATCTATAATTGATTTATGTTTAGGTGGGGGTACTAAGTCCCGAACTTGATTTTTTCAAATTGGGCCAATTCTTCTTGCATTGTAATCACCCAGTCAGTCTCAGTCAATGCTTCTTTTATGGTCTTGGGTTCTATTTTAGAGATCAAAACTATTTGACTTATGTATCTAAAGGTCGATCTAGTTCATACGCTAAGTTCTGGGTTTCCAATGATTTGGTCAATTGGACGGTTTGGATTTGTGCGTAGTATTCTAGAGTTAGGGTCAGTTTCATTTTGGTATTCTTCTTGTTGTGTTTCATTTTTATCTTGAGTAATATTATCAATATCGTCATTTGATTCTTTAAAGTTGATTTGTTTTTGGTTAGAGTTTTTGAAATTAGGGTTTTCATCAAAAGTTACATTAGTTGTTTCTTTAATTTTTTGAGTGGATTTGTTATATACCCTATATGCCCTACTAGTTGATGAATAACCTAAAAATATTCCTTGTTGAGATTTTGATGTGAATTTTCCTAAGTAGTCTTTAATGATTAAAATGTGTACATTGCATCCAAATACTTTTAAGAATTTTAAGTTAGGTTTTTTGTTAAAATAGATTTCACAGGGAGTTTTATTTTGTAGCTTATTTATTAGGATTCTAGTTTGAATATAGCAAGCTGTGTTCATGACTTCGACCCAAAAATAGGTTGGTAGATTAAATTCATTTAACATTGATCTTGAGGCTTCTTATAGAGTTCTATTTTGTCTTTCTAATAGGCCATTTTGTTGGAGTATTTTTGGGGATGAGAATTCATGATGATACTCATTTTCTAGACATAGATTTGTTATAATTTTCGAATTCTCCACCATTATCACTTGTTTTTTTCTTGATTTTTAACTCTTTTCATTTTCTATTTGTTTGCAAAAGTTTTTAAATATATCAAAAGTTTCATGTTTATATTTTAAGAATTTTACCAAAGTATACCCATAGTAGTCATCAATTACGACTAAATAATAAGTATTTCCACTTAAAGTTTTAATTCCATGTGAGTCAAATAGATCTAGATGTAAAAGTTCAACTATTGAGTTGGTTCGATTTTAGTTAGTCGGTTTGTGTACTGATTTTGTTTGTTTACCTTGTTGACAAGGGTCACAAAATTTATTTTATGGAATTCCTAATTTTGTTAGTCCCTTAATTAGTTCAATGTTATTTGTCTTTAGTATGCTTCTAATGTTGGTATAGGCAAGTCTCCTATGCCATAGTCAAGTTTCTTCTTATTGTGTTAAGTAGCATTTGAGTTTTGATCTGGGTAGGTTTATTGTATAAATATTATTTTATCTAAGACCTTTTAGAAGTATATTATTTGATTTATTTTGTTTTATTAAACATTCAACGGTTAAAAACTTAACTACAAATTCAACATCACATATTTGACTTATACTAAGCAGGTTAAAATCAAAATGTTCAACAAGCAAGACTTTCTTAATTGATAAATATGAGTTTAATTGAATGTTACCTATTCTAATTACCTTGAGTCTACCATTATTTCCAAAGGCAACTGATCCTAAATTCCTAAACTTAATATTGATAAATTTGTGTTTATCTCTAGTCATATGTTTAGAGCATCCACTATCCAATATACATTGATTCAAATCTTTGGGTTCCTACAAATAAAGGATGGGTGACACCAAAGGTTTGGTTTGATGGATTTTTCCTAATTCATCTCACTAATTATAGGTTGTCAATCAAGTTACAAGCAAATGTGTGAGATGAATATTTTTGGAGTTTAATAATTTTTATATGTTTTATACTATTTTATAAGTTTAATAATTTTTTAAAGTTTTTTAAAAATATTTATAAATTTAATAATATTTTTTTAATTTAAAATATTTTTCATAATTTTAAAAATTTTGTATGTTTAAAAATAACTTTTTATAAGTTGAATAATAATTTTTATAATTTGAAAATAAGTTTAATAATTTTTATAAGTTAAAAATAAATTTTTATAAGTTTAAAGATTTTATATGTTTAAAAATAATTTTTTACAAGTTTAAAGTTTTTATAAATTTAAAAACAATTTTTTATAAGTTTAAGAATATTTTTTATAAGTTAAAAATAATTTTTATAAGTTAAAAATAATTTTTATAAGTTTAATAATTTTTATGAGTTAAAAATAAGTTTAATAATCTTTATAAGATAAAAATATTTTTTATAAGTTTTAAGATTTTATAAGTTTAAAATAATTTTTTTATAAGCTTTTATAATTTCTATAAGTTAAAAATAATTTTTATAAGTTTAATAAGTTAAAAATATTTCTTTTATAAGTTTAAAATTTATAATGGACTTTTGATTTTAGTTGGTTTGATTAATATTGGTTTGTTTTGAATTTGAGTTTGATTTGGTTTAGTTTGATTTGAGTTTGAGTTGAATTTATTTTGTTTTAGTTCTGTTGATTTGATTTGATTTGAGTTTGATTTAGTTTTGAATTGGTTTAGTTTTGATTTGATTTTAGTTGAATTTGTTTTGTTTTAGTTCTGTTTGATTTGATTTGAGTTTGAGTTTGGTTTTAGTTTAATTTGGTTTTAGTTTAATTTGGTTTAGTTTTGGTTTGATTTTAGTTGAGTTTGAGTTTGAGTTTGAGTTTTGAGTTGTTTTCATTTCGCACAGGTATTTTCAAACAGGGTAATCCTATAATTTTTGTGAGATGAATTATTATTTAATTATCAAGAGTTGTCCTAACCATGTGTTGGTTTAAGTATACTTTTGGGTCCCCCAAGCAAGCGTCCTTGAGTAAGCTCCTAGGTTATGTTGAGTCACTTGGACATCATTAAGGCAACCACAATCCTTGACAAAAATTCCCAACTGTTCTTACCCAGAAGACTTAGTACTTAGACCCTTAACAAGTAAGAACTAGCCCAGATTTAACTAATCCTAAGTATTCAAAAGAGTAAGTTGATTTGTGAGGTAACAACTAAGTTGCCGCTTCCTATTTGAAATTTATGTTTGTTATTAAGAAAATAGATTTGATCCTTAGGTATAAAATATTGGTTTAGCCCTACTTGCTTTGTTAGGAAGCTTTTGAGGCCCATGCTTAGACTTGGTTACTAGTGTTTGACTAATAAACAAGAGATAGGATTTGTTGGTTAACTTAGGTTTATATCTGAGTCTAGATTTGTTGTACACAACCCTTTGGGACCTAAGCATCATGTTTAGATACTTGGTTCCCAAGTTGAACTTGTCCAATATTTTCTTGAGTCCCTCAATTTAACCTTTCAAGAAAGAACTTCCCAAGTTGAAGTTCCTTTTTGAACTCGGTCAGTTGAGGGGTTCAAATTAGCTTACTCCTTAAGGTGGCTAACCTCCTCAAGGATTGAATTAATCTAATCCTAGGACTTAGTCAACTTTGTAATTAAATATTTAACTAATTTACATAATTGAAATTTTGAAAGTAAATATATCTCAGGTTCTTCTTCTTGATTTGATTCAAACTCAGGTTCAGATCCAAGTTTGGATCTTGCCATTAGTGCCAGGTAGCCTGAGTGTTTTGGTTCATCCATGTCTGATTCGTTCGAGGAGATTTCATCCCAAGTTGCCTTGAGAGACTTTCTTCTTCTTGATGTCTTGGGGGTTTCCTCCTTTAGATTAGGGTATTCATGCTTGAAGTGACCATTTTTGTTGCACCCAAAGCAAGTGATGTCAGATTTTGGTGTGGATGATGCACTTGGTACTTTCTTCGAGTTCTTCTTGGCTCTTCTCTTAGCAAATATTCTTTGAACCATATTTGCTAGTTCCTCTTCATTCGATGAATCAGAATCTGAGTTGAACTCAGATTCATGCTTTGATTTAGATCTTGGCCTCTTTATTTTATCTTGCATATAAGGCAATACCTTTCTCTATCGTACCAAGGGTAGTTTGTTCATGCAGTTCAAACTCACAAAAAAGTTCATCTAGTTAAATAGTTGAATGATTCTTCGAAATCTTATAAGCATCTATCATTGATGCCCATAAAGTGTTTCGAGAGAATGAATTTAGAGTATACCTGATTATATCTCGATTTTCGAGATGGTGACCGATCGAGTGGAGGTCGTTGATGTTGTCCTTTATTCTAACGTGAAGTTGGGCGGCACTTTCTCCAAGCAATATCTTAATATTAAATAATTAATTTAAAAGTAATTCCCTTTTTGTTACCTTGGAGTCATTTGTTCCTTTATGGAGTTTGACTAGTTGGTCTCGTAATTCCTTGGCGTTGTCAATGACCCAACTCCGTTGAGTTCTTCTTTTATTAGGCCGCATTGAAGTGTGTTCAGCGCCTTGAAGTTTATTTAGGCCCGTCTCTTCATTTCTGATGTCCACTTCTCTGGTTCCAAGATTTCTCCATCCTGAGTTGGAGTGGTGTGATCCTTATTGATGTTGAACTAGAGATTAATGTTCGCTTTCAAAAAACATTCAATTCGCTTCATCTAGTAACTGAAGTCGTTGCCATTGAATAAAGGGGGTCAAGTGGTGTTATATCCTTTTAAGTGGAAGTTCGACAGTCTTATAATTATAGAAATAAATGCAAAAATATTTCCAAGACTTTTGTCTTGGGATTAACAATGTTATAAAAAAATTCTAAATAGAAAAAAAGAAAAACTTTGATGCAAAGAAAGATCGTTAGATCTTTTCAGAGCTGCCTTGCTCTGATACCAATTGTAAGATCGCTGGAAATTGAGAGAGAGAGGGGGTGAATCTCAATCATTCGTAAATCTTTCTGTTCGACAACATAAAACAAAGTAAAGCAATGAAAAATAAAGTATTCTTTTTCTTTTACTTGGTCCGGAGCCTTCGGCAACTCCTACTCCAAGGATCACAGTCCTCGACCACTTTCGTTGGGCAATCTACTATAATTCTTTCTTCGAAAAATTTTCAGAGAAAGTAATATCGTACAGGATGTAAGGGAGGTTAGTAACAACCTATTAACTTCTTTTTAAGATGCAAGTACAAGTACGAAATAAAAACAAGTATACCAACACAGAAGTGTGATCATGAGCACAGCGTGTCGTAGAGCTTCATGGCATCATAGTAGTAGAGTGTGATAGTTAGTCAACGTAGGAAGAGAGTGTAGGGCAAGTGGAAGAGGTAATGAGTGCGCTGGTCTCGAGCTCCTTTTATTGGCGTGGTTCGGTTGACTAAAAAATCATTCAGTCGACTGATCCTTTCGGTCGATGGAACCTCCAGTTTGGTCAACCGAAGTCCACGCCATTCCTTCTTTGCATCACTCAGCTGGCACTATAATAAATGCATTCAATCAACTGATCCTTCTGATCAGTCTGTTGGGTCAATCTATGGTCCGGAGTGACCATGTATTTTAATGTTTGGGCAAAGGGTTTAAGTTAGATTTACCCTTATGATTTAATATGTGTATTTGAGTGTGCAGGTTACACATATTGACTTAGCTGGACGGCTTCGATACGGTGAAGGGTGGCATGGAGATAAGCTGAAGGCTTGTGTGCACCCAAGGGACCATAGATAGCAGGGATGATGAGCCGAGGGGTGCGGACTTCGAGGCATGCGTGAAGGATGGCATGGAGACAAGCTGGAGGCTTGTGTGCATCCGAGGGACAGGAGCCGAAGACGAAGAGGGCGAAAAGGCAATAGTCAAGGCTGTTGGTGAAGAGTCAACTAAGTCATGAAGGGACAAGAGCCGAGGGAAGAGGACTCTAAGGGCAAGCCGGGAAGTGGACTTCAAAGGGCACACGTGAAGGGTGGCATGGAGGCAAGCCGAGGGCTTGCGTGCACATCCGAGGGATGATAGTCGGTGGAAGAGGACTTCAAGGGGCAAGCCAAGGGAATATGCTTGAAGGCACACGTGGAGGAGGGTCTTCGGAGTGAGGAGGAGTGTCCCTGTAAGCTGGCTAGTCGACTGGTAATATAACAGTCGACTGCCAGTAGGAACAGAAACTCACAGAAGGTAGTCGACCCTGAACCAGTCGACTACTCTGGGAGCAGTCGACTGGTCGTGACTGGTTGTGTTGGCTGAAAATTTGAACGTTGAGCTGCAACGGTCGATTTTTAGTGGGACCAGTCGACTGCCCTAGGGGCAGTCGACTGGTAGGGTGTTTTCCAGCTTTGAGCTTTATTTAAAGAGGCTCGAGTTTGGCTGGAAACCTCTGACGAAACAAGCTTGGTTAGGGCTTGTTAGTAGTGTTGGTGCAGGAAGCACCATATCGAACCTTGTTTTGATATTGGCAAAGGATTCAAAGTTAAGTTTATTTGTGATCTAATAAAGTTACTTGAGTGTGCAGAAAGAAGTCCTGGTGAAGGGATGCTAGGCACCTGGCGAAGGACTGCCAGGAAACAAAGTCCTAGCGAAAGGCTTCTAGGCACCTGGCGAAGGACTGCCAGGAAACAAAGTCCTAGCGAAGGACTGCTAGGTACCTAGCGAAGGACTGCTAGGCATCGGAATCCTAAGACCTGGCGAAGGGCTGCTGGGCACCTAGCGAAGGACTGCTAGGAGTCGAAGACCTAGCGAAGGATTGCTAGGCACCAGGCGAAGGACTGCTTGGAACCGAAGACCTGGTGAAGGACTGCTGGGCACTAGGCGAAGGACTGCTTGGTACTGAAGACCTGGCGAAGGACAACTAGGCACCTGGCGAAGGACTGCTGGGCAAAAATCCAACCGGAGGAGCCGGTTGGCAACAGGTAAATTCTCCTGAGAGGAGTAGGTGAGGACGCGTTCCCCGTCGAGGGAACAGTAGGCGCCGGTTCGACCTAGGGCTCCATTTTGGAGACCCAAAGTCAGAACCAAGACAGCTACGGTCGTAAAACTCACTAACATTCTTGCTTTGTTTTGTGTGGCACTAACCTTTGATGCAGGACCGAAGGAACGAGTTTTTGCAGCTCAGAATGCCCCAAAGGAGAGGGGCAGCAGCTGGGCAGGGCGCCCCGGAGGGCTCGGGCCCCCCCAAGGTGAAGGCAAGACAAGCTGAGCAAGTAACGCTTCGGAAGCTCACTGGGCGGGGCGCCCCCAAGCTCCCGGGCGCCCCCGTGCTCCTGGGCGCCCCGGATGCCTTGGGCGCCCTGGGCTCAAGCTAACGAAGCGGATAGAGTTTATCTAGCCGAGAAGCCAGCTGATTGAGTCAACCCAGGTGCCTCCTGCTTCCCGGGCGCCCCCGTCAAACCTCGTGCCCGATCCTGGAGGGATAAAGGCTGACCGAGAGTTTGTCGGATCGTGTGACACTTGGAGGGCACCCCCAACGTCCAGGGCGCCCCCAGGTGCACTATATAAGGGGCTCGACCCCTATGGCTTCTCAACACCTGCTTCTAACGCAACTACGCTCTTCGACTCAAGCGCTCTGCTCCGGAAACCTTCCATCTCGAAATTGAAGCGCTGACAACGACCCTCTGCTCAGAAGTACAATCTACAACGGGCGTCGGTAACGAAAGAGCTTAATTTTTAATTTACTATAGTGCAACTGTAATATCTTTCTGTAAACTTTTTGCCCACATATAGAATTGCCCCCAGTAAACGGTCAACGACCGTGGGCCTTGGAGTAGGAGCCGACCGCGACTCGGAACCAAGTAAATCCTTGCGTTCGTGTTTGTGTTTGTGTTTTTAATTTTCGCTGCTCATTCTCTTAAAATTATATCCGAAACGTTTAACGATATTCACCCCCCCCTCTATCGTTCTTCTCGATCCAACAAGTAGTCTTAGTGCTCAGAAAGTGTACTTGGGTTTGTGGCGATGTTTCTCCACCCACAAGGAGCTACACGAGCTAGCCGGAGGGCATCCGGGGAGTGATCTGCCGAAGGATCGAGGGATTGTCCACCTCACGGACTGTCGTGGAGTAGGAGCTTTATCTCTGAACCACGTAAATATGTTTATTAGCGTTGTTTGATTTTATTATTATTGTTTTCGCTTGCGCACGCTAACCTTGTAGGTAGAAGAAATCGAAAATTGCTATTCACCCCCCCTCTAGCAAGACGTAAACGACCTAACAAGTGGTATCAGAGCGAAGGACCGCTCTTGTTGGAATAACCGCCAAAGGAGCACAAGCTAGAGGAGAAGAATGATGGAAGACAAGTTGAGGGATGATATCAACACGCCACCCTCCTATGACCATGAAGATTTTGGATATTGGAGGACAAGGATGAAGACGTGGCTTGGAATGGATTGGGAGTGTGTGATGTCAATAGAGGAACCATTCGAAATTTCAAGGGACAAGTACGGAAAGAAGCTCCGACCTAGATATTGGACTAAGGAGCAACAAGAACAATCTAGGGCAAATGAGAAGGAAATTAGTATATTAGTTAATATTTTGCCTAATGATGTCTTGAGTGGTGTAGGGGAATATACAAGTGCATATGAGTTATGGAACAAACTAGAAGAATTCCATAATAGCCCTACACGAGCTCAAATAGAAGAAGAACCCAAAGAAATAAATTCAATGGTCTAAGAAGAGCAAGAAGAAAAAGAATTATCAACATCATCAAGTGAAGTGACACAAGATAGTGAAAGGTCATCCACTTCATCAAGAGAAGAGGAAGAGGTCACCACCTCAAGGATTGAGGGGGAGGAAAGACCCTCATCAATCCCGGAGCAAGAAGAAGCTCCTACCTCCACCAAAGCAAGAACAAAAGACCACATCATTTGATTTGGGTGCAATGAAAAGGGACACTACAAGGACAAGTGCCCAAATGGTAAGAAAAAGGAGGTAAATCCTAAACTCATTTCAATTTCTTTTAAATCTAACATCGGTTGTAGGAATGGAGAAGCCCAAGAGAAAAGAAAGAAAATTAGATGCTTCACATGTGGAGAGCTAGGGCATTATCACACAAAATGTCCAAGAAAAGGAGAGCTAAAGAAAATGGAGCATTTGAGAAGATGGGAGAAGGAGGAAAGGAAGAAAAGAAGCTCACATCAAGGGGGAGCTACAAGGGTAAGGGAGGTAATCCCTAACTTTAAATTAAAATGCAATTCACACTTAAGTTCCTCTATGCATGCTAGAATGAATGAAAAATGATTGCTTATGCATAATCATGGATCTAAATATCATGATAGGAGTAGGGTTGATAGTGTAGATCAAAACCCTAGGAAAACCATGCATCATGATAAATCCAAGACCATTAGACCTAAGGATCAAGGCAAGAATCCCAAGAAGGGGAGACACATACCTAGGAAGATGGGTAGGTCTAGGAATGTCCAAGGTGGACATGTGGATTCTAGGGTTAAAAGCCTAGAAAGGGAAAATCAAGCTTTGAGGGCAAGACTTGATAAATTGGAGAAAACCCTAGAAAGATTCGCCGTTGGATCTAAGGGTTTAGATATAGTGTTGGGTAGTCTAAAACCCAACAATGATAGATCGGGGTTGGGATACCAATATAAGGTCTCCAATGCCAATGGAAAGAAGTATGCTAGGGTAGCATATGATTATGGCAAGAAGGGAAAGTCCAAAAATGACAAAGGGGTGTCATTTAAAGGGAAAGAGAAAGACTTAACCAAAGACAAGGTGTCTAAGGTTAAGAAGGTTAATTTTATAGGCCAAGAATCACCGGGGGCACACCGGTATGGTCTAGTGTGGATTGAGTCACCTAGGGAGGTGGCTAGGGCTAAGAGCTCAAGGGGAAGCTCTTGGAGTCTTTGGGATCCATGGTAAATGGATCTCAGGAGGCTTTCTACTAGGAGATTAGATGGATTATGATATGTGCCAAAGGAGTTGGAAGACTAAGGTGAGTCTTAATCCTAAGGAATTGTCACATTAAAAGGAGTTTCATGGAGAAAAAGGTGAAAATGGGATTATATTTGATAAAAATTAGGGTTTAATGTGGAAATGCCATATAACTCAACACTGGAAATGTATTATGGTCAGGTATAAGAAGAGGCATCAAGGTGAGGCCAAAATTAAGACTTTTAGATAAGTTTCAATGATACAATTTAGGAGGAATTGAATTTCATGCCAATCTTGGGATCCGGAGTAGTTTTGTTTGAAAACATATTTTTCCCAAGTAGACATAGGCTTCACAAATCTCTCCACGAAATTTTAGATTTTTTGGAGATTTGTGGAATTAATTAGGCATTTTTGAAATTAGGCTGAAAGGACTGGTCCAGGTGAATTCGAAACTGGGAATCTTCTGTTTGTTTTGCCAGTCGACTGCCCCAGGGGCAGCCAACTGATCCCACCTAGGAAACCTTCTGTTCGTTTTCCCAGTCGACTGCCCCAGGGGCAGTCGACTGATCCGTAGGGTTAAATAGAAAAGGTAAATTGGATAATAAGAACTTGCAAAATTGAAAGCATAAGAAAGGTTCATGTTACTTTATGAGATTTTAGGTCATGGCTTGATATTGCTTATATGGTTTGAAGTTCATAAATTTCTATTAAATGATAGGATATGACTTTGAATTAAAATCCTTGTTTATGCTTTCATATTCCTTGAATAAAGTTTTACTTCATGATTTAATGTTGATTGCATGAGATAAGGCTCTGTTGATATCATGAAATTCAAGGAAGAGTGATAAGTGCATATGTATCTAGGGTTAAGAGATAAGGAGAAGGGGGTTTTATCATATTAAGGATACATAAGAAAAAGGGGAGAATTGAAGGTAGGTATATGTGTGAAATGTCAATAAATGGAGATGGCAAACATATGAAATTATGTCTAGGTTTGAAAGTTGATACAAGATGACCATTTTTGAGGAAATTAGAATTTGTACCAAAAGTCAAGCGCATTTGACACCTTTCATGGAACCATATTTTTTTAGGGTAGAGTATATCCTAACAAATGTGCTTGTAAATTTTTAGATTTTTTCGGGTTTTCTAGAATCTTCTAGAAGTTTTTGAAATTAGGCTGGAATTTCAGAAGTTGACTGTATCAGTCGACTGGTGAGTCTGTGTGTTGATTTCTGAGGGGGTTTTCAGAAATAAAGTGAGTTCTTTTTGGCACTAGGGGTAGGGTTGCTTAGGGCAATCTTTTGATGGTGTCAAAGGAGGAGAACTTGGGGTGTTAAGTTAGGTTTAACTTGACGAAAGAATGTATGGTGTTAAGTTGAGATAGAACTTAACTTGGTGTTATGGTGTTAAGTTGGGTAGAACTTAACTTGGTGTTATGGTGTTAAGTTGGAGTAGAACTTAACTTGATGTTGGTTGTGAGAATTGAAAATTAGGAGAGGGCATAGGTTAAGGGGGAGGTTGCCTCTTGGTTGCCATGCTTTAATTTTCATAGGTAGTTTTGGGTTTTGTGTCAAAATTGAGAATGGTGATAGATACATTGTTGAATGTATTTTTCCCAAGTAGGTATGGGTACCACAAACTTCTCCATAAAATTTAGAAATTTTTGGAGGTTTGTAGAATTTCTGCCGCATTTCTGAATTTGGATTCAAAAAGTTGAAATTGAGTTTTTCAGCGTGCCAGTCGACTGCCCTTGGGGGCAGTCGACTGATCTGGGCTAGATTGGGTGTTCAGCAGCTAAAAAATGTCCAATTAATGTGAAACAAATGTGGAACCTTATGGGGGTTAGTACACTGTGTTCATAATCATTTAAAGGTTAAAGAGTCCAATAAGGAGGATATTGTTGGAGTCTTTTTGATATTAGGTAAAGGGGAAGAAGTGTTGGATTTAATTTAGGAAATCAAACACGCCTTTGCAAGAAATCCTAAGTCTAGGGTGAGCTTAGGTGAAGGGGGAGCATTGCTGCTCTATTCTTGGCGTAAGGGGAAGCGTGGAGAGGTTCTTAAAAAGCCTTTGTAAGTCCAATGTAGGGGGAGCCTTGGGATAGGTTTTAAAAAATCTATTTTGGTGAAAATTCCTAACTTGGAAAGGTTAGGTGTGGGGATGCCTTGGGATAGGATCCATGGTTGCATTGCATATGCATTGGCGGTGTAAGTCCAAGATGGAGTCTTGGCAACGTAAGTCCAAATGGTTGTTTAGCATTGTTATTGTTATTTATTACTATTTGTTTTCTCTAACTTAAACATATTGCCAAACATCAAAAAGGGGGAGATTGTTGGGTCAATCTATGGTCTGGAGTGACCATGTATTTTGATGTTTGGGCAAAGGGTTTAAGTTAGGTTTACCCTTGTGATTTAATATGTGTATTTGAGTGTGCAGGATTGCAGGTTACACATATTGACGTAACTGAACGGCTTCGATACGGTGAAGGGTGGCATGGAGACAAGCTGGAGGCTTGTGTGCACCTGAGGGACCATGGATAGCGGGATGATGAGCCGAGAGGCGCGGACTTCGAAGCATGCGTGAAGGATGGCATGGAGACAAGCTGGAGGCTTGTGTGCATCCGAGGGACGGGAGCCAAAGACGAAGAGGGAGAAAAGGCAACAGTCAAGGTTGCTGGTGAAGAGTCGGCTAAGTCATGAAGGGACAAGAGCTGAGGGAAGAGGACTCCAAGGGCAAGCCGGGAAGTGGACTTCAAAGGGCACACGTGAAGGGTGGCATGGAGACAAGCTGAGGGCTTGCGTGTGCATCCGAGAGACGATAGCCGGTGGAAGAGGACTTCAAGGAGCAAGCCAAGGGAATATGCTTGAAGGCACACGTGGAGGAGGGTCTTCGGAGTGAGGAGGAGTGTCCCTGTAAGCTGGGCAGTCGACTGGTAATATAACAGTCGACTGCCAGCAGGAACAGAAACTCACAGAAGGTAGTCGACCCTGGACCAGTCGACTGCTCTGGGAGCAGTCGACTGGTCATGACTGGTTGTGTTGGCTGAAAATTCGAATGTTGAGCTGCAACAGTCGATTTTTAGTGGGACCAGTCGACTGCCCTTAAACCAGTCGACTGCCCTGAGGGCAGTCGACTGGTAGGGTGTTTTCCAGCTTTGAGCTTTATTTAAAGAGGCTCGGGTTTGGCTGGAAACCTCTGACGAAACAAGCTTGGTTAGGGCTTGTTAGTAGTCCTAGTGCTCATAAAATGTACTTGGGTTTGTGGCGAGGTTTCTCCACCCACAATGAGCTACACGAGCTAGCCGGAGGGCATCCGGGGAGTGATCCGCCGAAGGATCGTCCACCTCACGGACTGTCGTGGAGTAGGAGCTTCATCTCCAAACCACGTAAATAGGTTTGTTAGCGTTGTTTGATTTTATTATTATTGTTTCCGCTTGCGCACGCTAACCTTGTAGGTAGAAGAAATCGAAAAATTCTATTCACTCCCCTCTAGCAAGACGTAAACGATCTAACACAATCAACGGAAAAACCTCCTTCTGCATAGCCACGTCATACCAAAAGTGTATAAATCAACTAATCTTGATGATCAATCGACTAATCCGTCTGGAATATGCCCCAATCCGGTTGGTTCGGTCGATTGATCCACTCATTCAGTTAACCAAACCTTCGGTTAACTTTCTTTGACTGATCTACATGAAATTGTTAGTACAACACAAATAAAATATTGAGAATTAAACCTACAAAATAGAGTTAGCACAGAAACATATATGGAATGCATGAGTAAGTGGCAGTAAAACCTATCATGTTTTAACTTAGAAACCTTTGTAGGTTCTGTAGTTAGATCTGTGCTTAAGGCTGTCCCATCAGGACACGACCTCATAGTACTCTTCTCCAAAAGCTTACCTCACTCACCTGCCAAACATTGGATCTCTCAGACCTGTTTGGTCTTCATCGCTTAGCATCGGATCGACCTGCCAAGGCTTCCACTTGCTCGGTATCGGGTCCTCCAGACCTACCGAGACTTCCTGCTAGATGTTAATCCATCTGGGCTTCCTATCTAGTTTTCACGATCTGCTAAGACTTCTGCCTAGCTGCAACTAGGGCTTCATAGAGGTAATCTTCCTACACACTTGTTAGCTTCATCAGATAATAACAAAACTTAACTTGAACATTTGCTAACATCAAAATAAAGGTTCGATTGTAGTGCACACTGCACCAACAGAATCCACCATCTTGTTAATTCTAGAGAGAGGATAACAATCTTTTCGATAGGCTTTGTTTAAATCCTGACAATCAATGCATACCCATCATTTCCCTTCTCGTTTAGAAACTAACACAATATTAGCAAGCCGATAGGGAATTGTACCTCTCGAATGTGATTGGCCTCTAATAGCTTGGGACTTTGGCTTTGATTACTTGATTCTGCTATGTTCCTAAGTGTCTTCACTTTTGTTTGTCCAACAGGGAGTTGGAAGTATATTAAACCGGTGTGTCATCAGAGCTAGAGGGAAGCCGACAATTTCTTTTACCGACCAACTAAAGATGTCATAGTGGGCAACTAGACAAACCACCAACCTTGTTTTAGATCAGAGCGAAGATCCGTGGCTATCCGGGTTGCCCTATTCTCCCGCTCGAGATGGATTTGTACTTCCTCTTTTTCTTCTTGTTGGTATAACTTTTCCCCTTATCTTTTTTGGGAAACTGGAGCATCAAGGTGACCTGGAGAGTTTCTTGGACTTTTCTTATTTTGTGGGAATCAACTCGTATGATATCCACATAACACCTCCGAGAGGCTAACAGATCTCCTTTAACTTTCCCGACCTGGTTTCCTACTGGGAACTTGATTTTTTGATAGAATGTGGAGACCATTACTCGAAAAGCATTCAATGTCGGCCTCCCTAATATTGCGTTATAAGAAGAAACTATGTCTACCACCTTAAACAGTGTACGCCTGATTCTTTCCAAAGGTAGTTCCCTTGACAATAGGGAAAGATAGAATTGACCGATCGACTATACTTGATGTCATGTGAAATTGAATAATGGAGTCACCATTGGTTGTAATTCCTCATCATCCATTGTATCTGATCGAGAGCAGCTTTGAAGATGATGTTTATCGAACTGCTTGTATCAATAAAGACTCCCTTCACATTATAATTAGCAATTAAAGCTTGAATTACTAGGGCATCTTTATAAGGAGCCTCAATCTCATCTAAGTCTCCCAAACCAAAGGCTATGGAAGCACCCACTCTTTGCTCCCAGCTAGGACCGATCCAATAAGTTTGCAATTGAAGCACATGGGTCATTGGGGCATGATTGGAGTCTCCATTGATTGGCCCCAACGAGTGCCCCTATCTTTTTTCCTTTCCTATTTCTCTAGGGGGGTTGGTGTTCTTCTTCATCGCTCAGGGGTGTTTAAGCCCATCCATCTGAGTGGTGCCATCATTGCTAGGACAATCTATATGGTATGTGTTATGGTAAGGCTTAGGAGAATACCTTTGCTAAATGACCACCACTTGGCTACTCCTTGAAAGTTGTTAACATAGTGGTAACACTCCTCAGTCGCGTGACTTCTTGACTAATGATAAGTGTAAAAGCATCCATGGACTTTGGGAGACCATCGACCGCAACCATGTTTTGTTGATGCTACCACTTCCATAGATTGGACTACCTTTTATCCCGACGTTATGCCTATTGATGATAACCAGGATAAATTCATTGGCTCGTAGAGGATGAGGAAACACCTTTCTTTCCAAATAAGAGGGGGAGCACTTGCCCCCCCCCCTCGGTCTTTCTTCCAAATGAATTGAACTTCTTACATGTTCACATATTTGACCGATCGACCAGAAGGTCATCAAAATTGCCAGGAGGTTTACTCACTAAAGATTTAAAGAAATCCCCTTCTGCTAGCCCCTGTGAAAAGACACTCATCAATATTTCTAACGTCACTGAGGGAACATCTTGAGCCACTCGGTTAAAGCGTTGTATGTAATCTTTCAAAATCTTCTTAGATTTTTGCTTGAGAGCAAAGAGGTTCAGTGGTGACTTGTGGTATCATCGACTACTGGTGAAGTTATACAAGAATACCAGTCGAAAATATTCAAATGAGCGAATTGAAGACGCAGGTAGTCGAGTAAACCACCTTTGTGCCAAGCCCGAGAGGATGGTCAAAAACACCCGACAATTTACACCATTAGCATATTGGTGTAATAAGGAGACATTATCAAATTTGCACACGTGATCTTGGGATCAGAGGTACCATTGTATTCACCAATTGTTGGTGGTCAATAATGACGCAGTAATGGATCTTCTAAACTTTGGTAGAATGGAGACGCAGTATGAGGGCGATTGAAGGTCGGCAAGAGGGGGTGAATAGCCCCTGAAAATGAAAACTCAATTCTTTTGCCTATCTTTGACAAAGATGTTAGTTAGATCAAAAATAACATAAACAAATGAAACAAACAGTAAATAAAGAGGCAATCAGATTTTACTTGGTTTGCAATCGGGGAGGTTGCTAATCCAAGGCTGAATATGACTCAATTGTCATGAATAAAACTCATTCAGGCGGAGAAGCCTCTTACACGTGGAAGGCTCTGAAAAAGAAAGAAAGATTACACCAAACTAGTTTGCTAATGCTTGGAATGGATGGAATAATTGAAACTGAGCTCCAGGGTCTATTAATAGCCACGGTCAGAGTCATCCGTTTACGGACGTGGCACTTATAGGGTGCCCGAAAGCTCTTGGGTGCCTGACACGTGGTTTGATGCTTATTCAGAGAGCAACGTTTGCAAATGACTAAGATTAGCCTCTCGGGCGCCCGAGTGCTCAGGCACCTGAGTGCTCGGGCGCCCAGAGCCCAAACACCCATATTCTTACAGGCACCTGATAGTGGCTGTTTTGGTAGCAACTGCTGACCACTCTTCAACCTGACTTCTGGTCTTCTTGGGTAATTTCTAGCTAATCAGAGTTAAGCTCACCCGAACCGACTCCGGTCTTTCGCCCCTCGAGCGTCCTTCCTCCCGGCTTTTCGTCCCTCGGACGTCGCACGCGTCCTTCTCGCTCTATCGGCGTACTCTTCTGCAAAGCTCCAAGGCCCTATGATGCACCGAGTTCGTCGACTCCCTTTCCGTGCTATCATTCTCAACTGCTGCATCTTCCGCTCGACTTCCTGTCCTCCTAAGTTCCTGTACACTTAGACACAGAGATTAAAAACACCAGGACCTAACTTAAATCGATTGATCACATCAAAACCAACATGGGGTACTTACAATCTCCCCTTTTTGACATCAACCCAAGTTAAGTTAGGGTAAACAAATAAAAAAATAAATAAATATAAAACAATGTAAGTGCTAAAAAAATGAAATTAGAGTCTACCCCATAACTTAACACTATTCTTCTACTTTGATCACATCAAAAACATAAAATGATAAGGGAAAATATGTTTAATACAATAAATAGTTTTCAGAATTTAGAATTTTAAAGAATTATCAATAGAAAAATTATCAAAATTTTCTCACATTTTTTAAAATCAATTTTGAAATTTAGTCGAAATTTAGAAATTTTATTTTGACATAAAAAAATTCTCAAGATTTTAGAACAGATCCAGAAAATTCGGATTCGATGAAATTAATTTTAAAGTATTTTTAACATTTAATACCATGATTTCGAATGAAAAATCATAATAAATTTGATTATTTTAAAACTTTTGAAAATATTTTTGTAGATAGAACATTGTTTATCAAAAAAAACTTTACACTAATTTTCTTACAAGTAGTTATCAAAAATTAACAGGATAAAACATTAATTTCCAAAATTAATTTACTTAAAAGCAAATCAACAGTTTAAAATATATTTAGGAATTCAATATAAATTTTTACCAACAGGGTTTATTAAAAACTTAGATGGAACATCTAATTTTGGAATTTTTGCAATTTGACCCCTGTGAAATCTGTAATACTAATTAAGTTTTCTGTGATATTGAAATTTTGAATTTTGTGAACATCTTGAACATGAATAGTTATTTTTCAAAATTTCAATTTGAATCTTTAAATTTTAACTTATCATATATTTCTAGTGGGCAAGGAGATGATAATTATTTTTTTAGTTCTATATTTTTATTTTTTTTATTTTATAATAGATTTCAACATGGCTTTTATTTTTAAGTAAAGTTGATCAGGAGGTAGAAAACATACCTCACTTACTATATCATTTTTGAAGTCCGTAGTTCCCCCTTCCTCGCTGCTGTCCTCTGAGGTAGCTCCCCCTTTATCAATGCTCTCATCTTCTTGATATGAAGCCATCAGAGCAATTCCAGCGTGTTCCTAGAGATCTGAGTAATCCGATGAAGACTCATCCCATGTCGCCTTTAGATTGTGTGCTTTTGTCTTTGGTGCCCCTTTTCCTTTGTTCTTTGCTTTGGAGATGTTTTCCTTCATGCGCCCTTCTTTGTTGCAGTTGTAACAGCGGATCTTCCTTTGTTTCTTACCCTGCACCTTATTAAATTTATTCGTTTAAAAATATTTGGACAACTTTCTTACCATATATGCTGCATTTTCATCATTTTTTGAAGAATCCTCTTCATGTTGGTTCCTCTCGTGCCTAGGGCGATATTGTCCATTTTTCTTTTTCCTGCACATCTAGATTCGTGAAGTTCTAAAGTGGAAAAAAGTTCCTCTAAGGTACTTGTTGGATCGGGTTAGCCTGGCTAGAGGGGGAGAATAGATGAAAATATATAAAAGTGGAGGCACTCGTCTTTTAAAAAGAAACTTGGTCGCAACTGAGAATGTTGTTTCCAAGACAGTGGACGCTCAATAAAACTCTCCTTATGGTGGAGAAGCCTTACAACAAAAGTACGCTAAGAGATTTTACAATTGAATTAATGAATGATCTCTAAAGCAAAAACTCTAAGCCTATTTATAACCTAAGAGAATAAATCTAGATTGTTGATTGTTGATGAATTTTCTCTTGGCCGTTGATCCATGGATGTAATTTGGATGGTTGATCTTGGATGGGATTAAACTACATCCATAGGATCTGATTAAAGGATAAGGTTATCCTTTAAGAGATAAAGTTTAATTAAAACTTTGTCTTCTGCTTGCAACAGCTAAATGACTTTGTCTTCTGCTCGCAACAACTTTAACCACATTGCCTGCTTATCCCAATCGGTAAGTATGGAGATATATGCTTGTGAGGTTCGAGATTTGAATTTTCACAGCAACAAATAAATCTATTTTTTTCAGGTGTCTTGTTTGACTTGGTCAAACTGACCAGTCTTTTAGTTCTTTATCTTCTGGGTGATTTCCAGCCAACCGGAGTTAGGCTCACCCGAACCCGACTCCGGCCTTTCGCCCCTCGAGTGTCCTTCCTCCAGGCTTCTCGTTCCTCGGACATGACGCGCGCCTTTCTCGCTCTACCGGCGTACTCTTCCGCAACTTCCGCGTCCCTCCGATTGTGCCGAGCTCGTCTGCTCCCTTCCTCACACAATCCTTCTCGTCTGCTATGTCATACACTCGACTTCCTCCGTACCTAAGCTCCTGCACACTTAGCAAAGAGATTAACCACACCAGAACCTAACTTAAATTGGTTGATCACATCAAAACCAACCAAGGGTACTTACAATCTCCCCCTTTTTTTGTGCATCAATCCGAGTTAAGTTAGGGTAAACAAAATTAAAAAAAAACATGCATAATAATGCAAACAGTGTAAGTTCAAAAAAATTTTAAATTTAGAGTAAATTAAAAGTCTATCCCTTAACTTAACCATATTTCTCCCCCTTTGATCACATCAAAAAAAAATAGGGAAACATAATTAGGGAGGAATTTTTTTTTGAATTTTTAAAATTTTTTTAAAAAAAATTTATAGTCCTACTCTCCCCCTTTGATACCAAAATATTTTTCTATCGAATTTTGAAACAATTCATAAAAAGAATCGAATATCTATAAAAAAATTGAATATTTTCATCAAAATCAAAGAGAAAGATATGAGTTTGGACAAAAAATTTTAGCTTTAAATTTGCTCATCAAATCTGAAAATAAATAAAAAAAACAGATACAAGTTTTTGAAGAATAAATTTTAAAAAAATTTGAAAAATACTTCGAAAAATTTTAAAAAAATTATAATAAGTTCTTTCCAATATATCTGAATCATGAAAAATTAGATCTATGAAAATAAATTATTTATCTATTTTTAAAATTTTAATTTCAAATTTCGACCAAAAAATCATAAAAATGAAAAATATTCGAAAATTTTTGAAAAATTCTCAGTAGATGGACAACATAATTGTGCAAAAAAAGACATAAATAATAAAAAACTTATCAGTTTAAAATAAATTTTGGAACCCAAAATAAATTCTTATATACAAGATTAATTAAAAACTTAGGCGGAATATAACTTTTGGGTACCTTTTTAAATTGACCCTTATGGTTTTTAGAATACCAATTTAAATCATCAGGAAAATTTTTTTGGGCGTAAATTTGCAATATCAATTTCTAATTTTTGCACTATGTTTTTCAAAATATCAGAAGAGGATGTAAGTGTTAATTCATTTTTTAATTTTTAATTTTCTTTTTCTAATCTACAATTATATTTGAGCAAGGCTTTACCTCCAGCATATAACTGATCATGAGGAAGAAAACAAACCTCACTTACCGGGTCGCTTTCGAAAAGCGAGGTTCTTCCTTCGTCGTCGCTTTCTTCTGACGTCTCTCCCCCTTCATCAGTGCTCCCTTCTTGATGATTTGCCATCAGTGCAAGTCTTGTGTATTGTTGACCTTCCGACTCTTCTGACGAGGACTCGCCCAAGTGGCCTCTGAGGCACCTTCATGCAATTTCAGGAATTTCTCCTAGAGCTCTTTTGCTGAGTTGTAATTCCCGATGCGGTTGACTTCTTGCGCGGGAAGAACGGCTAGCAGATGAAATTCCGCATTGTCGTTTGCTACAAAGTCTGCTTGCTCCCTTTTGGTCCATGACTCTATTTCTTTATCTTTGCCATTGTTGTCTATAGAAACTGAAAAATCATTTTTCATAATTAGTAGTAGTTCAATATCATTTTTAAAAAATATCTGCATTCGGCGCTTCCACATCGCGAACTCCCCCTCAAACTTCGACGGGTAGATTATGGCTCCAACCATTTTCTCAAAATTGTTACAGTCGGCGGTTAGTTCTTCTGCGACGACCTTGGCTCTGATACCACTTGTTGGATCGAGTTGGCCCGGCTAGAGGGGGTGAATAGAGGAAAAAAATATATAAAAGTGGAGGCACTCATCTTTTAAAAAGAAATTTGGTCACAACTGAGAACGTTGCTTCCAAGGCAGTGGACGCTCAATAAAACTCTCCTTATGGCGGAGAAGCCTTACAACAAAAGTACGCTAAGAGATTTTACAATTGAATTAATGAATGATCTCTAAAGCGAAACCTCTAAGCCTATTTATAGCCTATGAGAATAAATCTGGATTGTTGATTGTTGATAAATTTTCTCTTGGCCGTTGATTCATGGATGTAATCTGGATGGTTGATCTTGGATGCGATTAAACTACATCCATTGGATCTGATTAAAGGATAAGGTTATCCTTTAAGAGATAAAGTTTAATTAAAACTTTGTCTTATGCTCACAACAGCTAAATGACTTTATCTTCTGCTTGCAACAACTTTAATCACATTGACTGCTTATCCCAATCGGTAAGTATGGAGATATGTGCCTGTGAGGTTCGAGGTTTGAATCTTCACAGTAACAAATAAATCTCTTTTTTTGGGCGCCTGGTTTGACTTGGTCAAACTGACCAGTCTTTTGGTTCTTTATCTTCTGGGTGATTTTCGGCCAACCAGAGTTAGACTCACCCGAACCTGACTCTGGCCTTTCGCCCCTCGAGCATCCTTCCTCCCGGGTTCTTGTCCCTCGGACATCGCACGCGTCCTTCTCGCTCCACCGGCGTACTCTTCCGCAGCTTCTGCGTCCCTCGGATTGTACCGAGCCCATCGGCTCACTTCCCCGTACCTTCTCATCAGCTACGTCTTACGCTTGACTTCCTCCATACCTAAGCTCTGCACACTTAGCAGAGGGATTAAACACACCAGGACCTAACTTAAATCGGTTGATCACATCAAAACCAACCAGGGGTACTTTCAGTACTTACCTCAAGGTCCTTAGAGATGTAATAGGCGTCGATTATTGAAATCTAGTTAGGGGTTCTTGGGAAGATGTTCAATGTGTACCTTTGCGCATCCCGATTGTTTACTGACTCTCCGAGATTGTTGAATTCTATCATCAACTCCTTAAGCTTACTGTGAAGTTGTGCTACTGACTTTCCTTCTTCTAGTCGAAGGTTGCTGAGCTGATTCCGAAGTAGATCTCTTTTTACTAATTTATCTTCGGAGGTACCTTCATGGAGTTCAAGAAACTTTTCCCAAAGTTCCTTTGTCGATCGGTAGTTCCCAATTCGGTTGACTTCTTGTGCAGGGAGTACGGTTAGTAGATGGTATTCTACTTTTCCGTTCACCACAAAGTCAGCTTGTTCCTTCTTAGTGTACTGGCTTTCATCTTTGGGTTTGTTGTCAGCGTCCTTGAGAGCTACAAAATTGTTTTTATTATTAAAATCAAATCGAAATCAATTTTGAAAAAAAACTTGCATTTTACGCTTCCAACTCGCAAACTCCCCCTCGAACTTTGGCGGGTAGATGACCGGTTCGACCATTTTGTAGTTGTTTCAGACGGTGGTTAGCCCTTCTGGAGCGTTCTTACTTTGATACCAATTGAGAGTGATCGAAGGTCGGCAAGAGGGGGGTGAATTGCCCCTGAAAATGAAAACTTAATACTTTTGCCTATCTTTGACAAAGATGTTAGTTAGATCAAAAATAATATAAACAAATCAAGCAAACAATAAATAAAGAGGCAACCAAATTTTACTTGGTTTATAACCAGGAAGGTTACTAATCTAAGGCTGAATATAGCTCGATTCTCCTGAATAAAACTCGTTCCGGCGAAGAAGCCTCTTACACGTGGAAGGCTCAGAAAAAGAAAGAAAGATTACACCAAACTAGTTTGCTAAGCTTGGAATGGATGGAATTGTTGAAACTGAGTTCCAGAGGTCTATTTATAGACCCAGTCAGAGTTATCCGTTTGCTGATGTGACACTTATAGGGTGCCCGAGAGCTCTTGGGTGCCTGACACATGGCTTGATGCTTATTCAGGGAGCAACGTTCGCAAACGGCTAAAATTAGCCTCTCGGGCGCCTGATGGCTCATGGGCGCCCGAGTGCTAGGGTACCTAGTGCTCGGGCACCTGTATGCTCATGGGCGCCTGACAATGACTGTTTTGGTCAGCAACCGCTGACCACTCTCCAGCCTGACTTCCAGTCTTCTTGGGTGATTTCTGGCTAACCGGAGTTAGGCTCACCCAAACCTGACTCCGACCTTTCGTCCCTCGAGCGTCCTTCCTCCCAGCTTCTCATCCCTCGAACGTCATGCGCGTCCTTCTCGCTCCACCGGCATACTCTTCTGCAGAGCTCCGCGTCCCTTGGATGACCCAAGCCCATCGACTCCCTTTCCGTGCTATCCTTCTCGACCGCTGCGTCTTCCGCTCGACTTCCTGCGCTCCTAAGTTCCTGTACACATAGACACAGAGATTAAAAATATCAGGACATAACTTAAATCGGTTGACCACATCAAAACCAACATGGGGTACTTACACACTGTGCCTCCCAATTTGACCGAACCATATTGTTTTACCCCGAGCAAGGTCGCGTGGAGTGTGCTAGAAGCCTCTGAATGTACGTTTTGAGTAAAGACCTTGACAGGCTCCCCTACTGCGCTTTGGGGCATACTAACCAATTGTGTTGGAACAGATTGAGGAATTTATGGAGTTCCATTTGAGGCAGAAGACCCCTTGGAAGTCAACTGTTGCACCTGTTGATGTTCCAATACTCCTTTTATCGTTGCAGCTACAATCCTAAATCTTTTGAAGCGATTGTGAGAGTGGCAGGCTTCCCAGTGTTAGCCATCTGAGTATCTTAATTTAAGTTTAAAATCATAATTAGGTTTAGAGTTATAGTGATCCCATTTCTACAACCCAAGCCATACATGGTATTTTGGATCAAAATTCCAAATAAACCTAAAATCCCGTAACTCCCAGCGCCTTCAACTCTAGCACACCTGTGGCACAGACGTGTTCGTTTCCTCATACTTGAACACAACCAGACTATGATTGGTGGCATGGTTGTGCATGGCAGCATGACCTAGTCGTGTCCTATAGCACGACCATTGGAAAGACTTCTCCGAAACTCTTTTAAAACTCATAGAACTCGGCACGACCCTACCGTGCCTCCTAGTATGGTCGTGCCTCTCAGCATAGTTGTGCCTCATACCTTAGCAGCTGACACAGCCTAACCATGCCTCATAGCATGGTCATATCCTGTATATTAGCGGCTGACACAGCCTAGTCATGTCTGCCAACACGATCATGCCCCATGTCGACCAAATATGAGTTATCTTCAATAATCTCCACCTTAACGAATATCCACCCTTTAGGAGAATCATGAGCATCTGAGAAGAATTCCTCCCGGAAAGCTGAGTTTGGGTTGCCTCTCTCTAGCAATTAGAGACACTGATCAAGTTCAAACAATGCTTGAACTTCTCTATAGTAACTGACTTTGTCAACATATCTGCAACGTTTTCAAAAGTGCATACATTCTCAAGTAGTATTTTCCTGAAAGATATTAGCTCTCTGATCTTGTGAAATTTCACATCAATATGATTATTCCCCACATAATACACTCAATTCTTCATCAAATAGATAACACTCTAGCAATCACAATACACCTTAACTACACCTTGTTGAACACCTAGTTCTCTGACTAACCTTGTAAGCCACAATGCTTCCTTAGCTGCTTCAACTATTGTCATATACTCTGAAATCAGTAGTAGACAATACAACTATAGGTTGAATCATGAACTTCCAACATATAGGTCCTCCCATCATGGTAAACACATACCCTGTAATAGATCTTTTGTCTTCCGAATCCCCTACATAGTATACATTCACATATCCTAAAATTGAAGGATCTCCCTATTGTCTATTGAACATGATGTTATAATCTATAGTGTTCCTCAAGTATATGAAAATCCACTTAACTGCATCTCAATGTTGTTGACCAGGATTTGAAAGAAAGTTGCTCACCATACTAACAGCTTGTGCTACATCAGGTCTTGTGCAAATCATGATATACATTAGACAACCAATTGCACTGGCATAGGGAAATTTCGATATGTCTTGGATCTCCTCATCTGTCCTTGGCCACTATGCAAGAGATAATTTGAAATGATACATCAGAGGTGCACTAATAGGCTTCACTTTTCCTATGTTGAATCTGCCCAATATTTTCTCAACAAAACTCGATTGAGATATCCATAATCACTCAGAGACTCTGTGTCTGTATATCTCCACCCCAAGAATTTTTTTGGCCACATCCAAGTCCTTCATGTAAAATTTCTTGTTTAGTAGATTCTTTAACTTGTTGACCTCCTTCATGTTCTTCACAGCGTCCAACATATCATCCACATATAACAACAAGATAATGAGTGAATCATCGTCAAGTCTCCTCACATAAATGCAGTAGCCATACTCACATCTTGTGTGCCTGTTTTGGATCATGGTAGAAGTCAAAATGCTTATACCACTGTCTTAGAGATTGCTTTAACCCACAAAGTAACTTCTTTAATTTAAAGACCAAGTGCTCCTGCCTGAGTTGACTCAAACCTTATGGTTGTGACATGTAAATCTGCTCCTCTAAATCACCTTAAAAAATGCTATTTGTAGGGTCATGTTGGGCCCACTAGAGGGGGCGAATAATCCTGAAAAATAAAACATAATTCTTTTAATTTCTATTTTAGCAAAAACACACTATTAGTCAATCAGAAACAACATGACAAAGACAAGCAAAAAGGGACTTTGATTTTATTTGGTTTGCAACCTGAGTGGTTGCTAATCCAAGACGTTAAAGTTCTACTAACAAATTTCCTTTGATGTAGACAGAGAAGCTTCTTACAAGTAGATGAGAGCACGACAGTTGAGCATAGAATTAGAAAAATAATACAATGATTATTCTTATAATTCTGAGCTAAAAGGCTCTATTTATTGAGCCTGGAAAAACTTATCTAGTGTTAACGTGACACGTTCAGGGTACCTGTGTTCAATGGGGGCACTTGAGTTGGGTCAACTCTATTTCGCATCGCAATGGTCGTAAAATGACTTATTCTGAGATAAGGCAGGCAACTCAAAGCACCCATATCAACTCCGAGTGCCCGGGAGCCAATTTGGGTGCCTCAGAGTCATTATAGGGGCCCTGAAGCCAATACAAGTGTCGTGAACAAGTCTGGGTGTCCGAAACAGCTTTGGGTGCACCGATTCTAGTCAATCTTTGGTTGACCAGCCTTCTGATACTTTTTGGATGATTTCTGATTGTCCGAAGTTGAGCTCACTTGAATTCAACTTCTGACCTTCTCCTCGAGTAGTCTTCCTCCTCGGCTTCTAGTCTTTCGGACGTCGCATGCATCCTTCTCGCTCCACTAGTATACTCTTCCATAGCTTTTCGTTCCTTGGATGCATCAAGCCCATTGGATCTCTTCCCGTCCACTCCTTTTTGCTCGTTGTGTCTTTCTCTCAATTTTTTATGCTCTTAAATTCTTGCACACTTAGACACAAAGTATCAAAATCTAATAGAACCTAATTTAACTCGGTGACCATATTAAAATTACCTCAGGGTATTTACTGTAAAATCCGACACTTTTGATTAGGTTCCGGAAATTTTCGGAGAATTACCAGATAGATTCCGGGGTTCCGAGTCCTTGGATATAAAATTAGGGACTAAAATGAAATAAAACTAAAAGTTTCAAGGGCTAATGTGTAAGGAATTAAAACCCTAGGGGTGGTTTTGTGAATAGGCAGAACTTGTTTGGGCTAAACTGCAAAAAGGACCCCCCCTTTTTGTTTTTTGGATTAA
Source organism: Boesenbergia rotunda (assembly GCA_024364735.1). NCBI lineage: Eukaryota > Viridiplantae > Streptophyta > Magnoliopsida > Zingiberales > Zingiberaceae > Boesenbergia > Boesenbergia rotunda. The sequence goes on along the minus strand of JAGFNQ010002001.1, from coordinate 530,048 downwards.
AGGCTCGGTCGAGCCTTAGTCGCAGACAACCCGCAGCCGCAACCACTGTTTTCCCGTCTCCCGCGAACCCTAGCCGCTGTGGCCGCCGACCTGATTTCCTTCTTCCTCTCGCGCGACTTAGCCACAAGAGAAGCCCTACCTCCTCGGTTTTCTTCTCCTCCGCGGCTACACGCGACCTCTCTTCTTCTCCTTATCGCGCGAACTCTAGCGGAAGGCTACTCCTTTCGTTTTCAACCTCGCGGACGAAGGGCGATGCTAGGCTACAGTTGAATGAGGGTTTGCGAAGCCGAAACCTTGAGAATCTTGTGCCTTCCGAGGATCTCTGATTGCTTCTACTGACCGTCGGAGCGGTGGAGCATCGCCGGTGATCCACAGAGGTAGGATATGATACAATTGGAATTGATTTCATCTGATTTCCAACGATTGGTCTTGTGGTTCCTAGATCAGTAGGTTTAAGATGAGATTGTTCTATTTTAGAAGCTACATAGTTGGCTTTCAGGGGGTTGCTGTGATCTGTTTAGGTGGGTGTGGTTCTGCCTTCACCAGATCCGAGCAGAGGTGGCTGTCGACTACTAATCAGTAAGGTTTGATTGGTTTAGGGTTGTATTGGAAGTTTCTTTTGAATTAGTTCAGTTCAAATGAATGTGTGGGTTTTGAAGCCGAGTTATGGGCTTTAGGATTATAATCTTGATTAAGTTATAATTAGAAGAATTATATTGAACACTGTTAGTTGATTCATGGATGGTTAGTTTGAGGATAGGTTTAAGTTAAAAATTTAAACCTAATAAACTAAGCTAGAGGAACTGGGGTATGAAATAACTGAACAGGGAATGATTAAGTTAACCCTAGTTTGGTTCAGGAAGTAAATAGAAACTTTCGTTTAATTAGAGATAATTAAATGGAAAGGAAATTGTTAGGTGAACCCTAAAACGGATTAGGGATTAATGGGTTAGTTGTTATTTGTATAATAGCTAATTAAATCTATCCCTGATACAGGAACTTGATTTTCTTTACGGTTGCGGATTATTCAGACGGGTGGTTCTTTCGACTTTGATACAGATTTCCACTTTTGAGGCGGGTACCCTTTGACTTATCTCTTTTGATATTGTCATGTGATTATGCATAGACTGTTATAGATAGCAGTAAGATTATACGCTATCCCTGTTTATTATGCCTGTTCTGGATACTTGTTGTTCATCTCTGAGTTATTGTGCCTGTTCTGGATACATGTAGTTTATCCCTGAGTTATTATGCTGTTTGTTCCATACAGTCTCGGATATTGTCATATCGATATATATGCTTAGAGATAGTGGTGTATCTCCTGCCTTTGACCTTGAGGGATTGATAGTTTTCCGGTCAGTATACCTTGTAAGTTACCTGTATTTCCTGTTATAGGATTTCAGACTGAGACTTAGTATACTGAGGACTTGGGAGGGAGGTATGTGTATCTATCATACACCATCTCTGCATTGTTGCATGCTGACCCACGCGGACGTTGTGGACGATGTCCTGACTGGGTACAGTTTGTCACAGCTCCACCCACGCGGACGTTATGGACAATCCTGACTGGGACTAGGGGGTGACACATGTCATTGCATCAGGGTGCTTTATATGTTTGGGGCATGCACCATCCTTGCATTGTTGCATGCTGACCCACGCGGACGTTGTGGACTATGTCCTGACTGGGTACAGTTTGTCACAGCTCTACCCACGCGGACGTCGTGGACGATATCCTGACTGGGACTAGGGGGTGACACATGTCATTGCACCATGTGCATATTTTGCATTGTGCATTGTTTGCTGCACTTATTTGCTGCACTTGTTTGACATCGCATATTCTGGAGACTTGCTAACTGAGCTTATATGTCTATTGGTTTTCCTCTGGTATTTCTTACCCTCTATACAGGTTAGATGGATTCAGGTATATATCTACTTCGGTATGTTCAGTACTAGTTTTTCCCTACTGTTGTTGTGAGACTGTAGTAGCTGAACTCTTATTGTTGGTATAACCTTCTACGCATATCTGTTGGGTATTCGCTGAGCTATGGACTCACCCCGTTGCCATATATGTTTATTTCAGGTTGATGTCTGCGAGGAGATCCCTAGTCGCCAGTCCCCAGCTCCAGAGGAGCTCTGTTTAGTTTTACCTTACTTTGTTTCGGTTATGGACCCTGTAGTATTTACTATGCTTCCGCTATTTTGATTTGAACCGGTATGCACGTTTTATTTGATGGTATTGTATTTTTGAGTCCTATGTTGGACTTCGATTGGTTTTGGTTTTGTTCCTGCCCCCTGGCAGCTCAGGTGAGTTCGGATTTGGTTTTTCGATATTTATAATCATATAACTGTTGTTTCTGCTTATATCTGAGGCCTGTGGCCCTTTAAACTGCGTGGTTATGCAAATATATATATTGCGTGGATTGTTATATGTATTGTGTGTGTGTAAATTGTCCGCCGGACAGGGGAGGTGCTGTCCGATTTTATATTGGATCAGCGGCTCCTGGGTCTCGGGGCGTGACATTTACAATCTCTCCATTTTTTATGTGCATCAATCTTAGTTATGTTAGGAAACACAAACAAGAAATAAAAACCAACAATAATAATTTCTACAATTAAGTACAAAAAAATATTACTATAAAACCTCCCCTTAACATAATTTTCATTCTCTTCTCCTTTGATTAAGTAAATAAAATAGGTTAGGAAAAAAATTCAAGTAATAAGACTTCTTAAAAATGGATGAATTTTAAAATCCTTACTTAAAAAAATCTCTTAAAAACTTAAAAAAATAGTTTTTAAAGAAAAATAATAAAAAATAATTTCTTCATCCAAAATAACTTGTTATTTTTCAAAGTTTATAAAATCCAATTAAGAATTATTGAGAATATTATTTCATCAAAAATGTGTTTTTAAGATATTTTAAATTTAAAAACTCAAATTTTGATAGAAAATTCATAGAAAATTATCTGTTTAATCAAAATTTCTGAAAATTTTTAATAACATGTCAAAATATTAGTTCTAATTAAATAAAAATTTTCAAGATAAAATACTTTATTATTGAGTATATAATAATAATTTCATAATGGACGCATAAAATTTAGAAAATAAATGGTAAAAAATGAATTTTAACTTAAAAAATCTTGATAATTTTTTAAGAATTCAAAATCTAATGACTAACCTTAAAAAATTTAGGTTTTTAAAAATCATCTTTGGAATATTTTTAAAATTAAAAATTTAACTTTTGATAAAATAAATTCATAAAAATTAATTTCACAGTCAAAATAATCCCAAAAATTTTTTGTGGATAGATATGAATTGTAACTATCACAAAAAAATTTTAAAATAAATTTACTCTAAAAAGGTTTTTAAAAATGATTTTTCAATATGAGAAAAAACGTATCAATTTCTAACATTCTTAAAACAATAATTTAACCATTCATCATAGATTTAGAAATCCAAAATAAATTTCTACCTATAGAATTCATCAAAAATTTTGGTGGAATGTAATTTCTGGATACTTTTACAATTTGATCTCTATGATTCCTAATATACCAATTTCATCCTTCATAAAATTTTCTAAATTTGAAATTTGAAAATTATTTAAGCATGCAGAGTTCTTTTCTAACATTTTTATTTTCTCTTTCAATTTTTTTTTTCAATTTGAACCTTGTTGATGTGTTCTAATGGACATGCATTAGATAAGTTAATTTTCAATTTATTGTTATCCTTTTTGAGAATGACGTACTTGGTTCGTAATTTGCATAAGGATCTAGATAGCATTTGAATAGCATCATAGAGTTGATCAGAAGGGAGATTACGTATCTCACTTATCATGCCAAATTCATCATCTGATGCTCTCCCTTTATCGATGCTCTCGGTGGCTTGCCATTAGTGCAAGACCTGCTTATTCTTCCAGTTCAGATTCTGAGGAAGATGATTTGATCCACATTGCCTTTATGTTCTTTTGCTTGTTTTGACAAGGTTTCTTCTCTTTGTCTTTTTTCTTATTCTTCAATCTTGGTCAGTTGTCTTTGATATGTCCTTCTTCTTGGTAGTTATAACATCAAACCTTCCTTTTTCTTCAAAGCATCTTCCTTGCCTATGACTTATTAAAATATTAGTTTTCAACAACTTATTGAATTTTCTTACCATGCACGTCAAGGGAGGTGTTTGAATCTGGTTCGTTTATTTTGGCTTTTAGTGCTAAGTTTTGAACATTTCCCCTTTTTGATTCTGCATAGATAAATTCGTGAAGTTCAAATGTAGAAAATAATTCTTCTAGTGTACTTACCTCAAAGTCTTTCGAAATGTAGTATAAGTCTACAGTCGAAGTCCATTTTTATGTTCTTGGAAATGCATTCAAGGCATATTTGACTGAGTCTCAATTTGAAATCGATTCTCCAATGTTGGTGAGTCTAGTTATCAATTGATTGCTTCTCACATGCAATTGTGTGACAGTTTCTCCAGTGTCTATTCTGATATTTGTCAGTTGATTCCAGAGTAGATCCCGTTTTGCCAGCTTGAAGCTCCAGTACTTTTCCCAAAGTTCCTTGGTAGAGTGGTAGATGCTGATTCGATTGACTTTTTGTGGCGGTAGAATATTTAACAGATGGAACTTTGCTTTGCTATTAGCCATGAAGTCGGTTTGCTCTTTCTTGGTCCAGAGATGCTCCTCTTTCTCTTCTCCATTTTGATCATTAGGTATTGTAAAACTGTATCCAAAGCGTAAACTCTTCCTCGAACTTAGGCAGATAGATGCTCGATTCGGCCATTTCTTTGTTGCTTTAGTCGGTGGTTAGTTCTTCTAAAGCTTCCTCACTCTGATACCAATTGTAGGGTTCTATCAAGTTGGCTAGAGAGGGTGAATAGCTGTAAAAAATAAAACACAATTCTTTTTCTTTCTATTCTTGCAAAGACACACTATTAGTTAATCAGAAATACCATAAAAAAGACAAGTAAGAAGGGACTCTGAATTTAATTGGTTTGCAACCTGGATGGTTGCTAATCCAAGACGTTAAAGCTCTACTAACAGGTTTCCTTTGATGTAAGCGAAGAAGCCTCTTACAAGAAATTGAGAGCACAGACAGTTGAGCACAGAATTAGAACGAGAATATAATGATAATTGTTATAATTTTGAACTAAAAAGCTCTATTTATAGAGTTTGGAAAAACTTATTTGGTGTTGACGTAGCACGTGTGTTCGATGGGGGCGCCTGAGTTTGGTCAACTATATTTCATGTGGCACCATTCATAAAATGACTCTTTCTGAGATAAGGCAGGTGACTCCGGGCGCCCATGTCACATTCGAATGCCTAAAGCCAATACGGGCACCCCAGAGGCAATATGGGCACCCCTGGAGTCAATACAGGCACCCCGAAGCCAATATAGGCCCCTCAAATAAGTTTGGGTGCCCGGGACAAGTCTGGGTGCCCGAAACAGCTCTGAGTACACCGGTTCTGGTCAATCTTTGGTTGACCAGCCTTCTGGCGCTTTTTGAGTGATTTCTTATCGTCTGAAGTTGAGCTCACCCGAACCCAACTTCTGACCTTCTCCTCGAGCAGTCTTCCTCCCCATCTTCTTATCCCTGGACGTCGCACGCCTTTCTCTCTCCACTGTTATACTCTTTGGTAGTTTTTTGTCCCTCGGATGCATCGAGCCTGTTGGCTCTCTTCCCATGCACTCGTTCTCGCTCATCGCGTCTTCCATTAGACTTCCTGTGCTCCTAAGTTTCTGCATACTTAAACACAAGGCATTAAAACCTAACAGTACTTAACTTGCTTCGGTTGACCACATCAAAACTATCCCTAGGTACTTACACTATCTTCTCATCTATTTGTTCTAATTATAAATCATGGTGTGATACCAATGCTAACATTTCCTTGGTAGATATATGTCTAACCACTGAAGAAAATATCTCATCATAGTTAATCCCCCTTCTTATATAAGTAACCCTTTGCTACTAACTAAGCCTTGAACTTCTCCTCCTCCTTTTCTGACATGTCTTCTTTCTTCTAGTATATCCACTTCCATTCTATAGCCCTTTTCCCTTCACAAAGATCTACCTGATCCTATGTTTGGTTCTTATGCAATGACTCTATCTCCTCGCTATACAATTCATTCACTTGTTCTACTCTAAGCCGTGTACTACCTCCTGCAATGTAGTAGAATCTCCATTACTGGTGATAAGTAAATAAGAAATCATGTCCTCAAAACCATACTTAGTAGTTGGTTTGATTGTATATTTAGTCCTTTTTGTAGCTATAGTTTGATGTTCCATGTGCTTTGAGCTAGCGTCATCAAGATCATGAGTTTTTAGGTCTACCTACATAATATCCTTCTCTTTGCTGTAGTTTTCAAGTATTTATTTTTCTTTTCCCTGAGTATGTTATAAGATTGTTTTGTTATTAAATACTACATTACTGTTGATCACCATTTTGTTCTTTGAATCTTAAAGCTTATAGTCTTTAACCGATTTTTGATAACCTAGAAAAATACACTGTCTTGACTTTGGATCTAATTTTGATTTGTCTTCACTAGACACATGCATGTAGGATGGACATCTAAACATTCTCAAACTAGAGTAATCAATCGGATTTACTATCCATACCTCCTTTGATTCATTGTCATCTAATGTCGTCCTTAGTGATCTATTGATTAAGAAGCATGTCATGTTTATTGCTTCTGCCTAGAAGTTCTTCATAAGCCCTATATTTAATCTGAGACGTTGAGCTCTCTCGATCATTGTTCTGTTCATCCTCTCTGCTACACCATTTTACTGTGGTGTCCTACTAATTATGAAGTGTTTCTCAATACCATGATGCTTACAAAATTTCTGGAACTTCTAATCTGTGTACTCAGTATCATTGTCTGATGTCAGACATTTGAGCTTCCTTCCAGTCTAATTCTCTACTTCAATTTTTCACATCTTAAATTTTGAGAAAGTTTATGACTTGTGACGTATGATGTATACCTAGACTTTTCGAGAGTAATTGTCGATGAAGCTCACAAAATATAAGTGTCCACCACCTGATGCTACACTGGTAGGACCCCAAGATATGTATAAACATAGTCTAGAATTTTCTCTTTATTGTGTGTGTGGTTATTTTAAACTGCACTCTATTTTTTTCGAGAATACAATCCTTGCAAAAGTCGAGTTTGCATGCTTTGACACTCTTCAATAAACCTCTTTTATGAAGCTCTAACATTCCATACTCATATGACTAACCACATATACCACGAGACTATATTATCTAATTCATATTCCATAATGGCAACCCCACCTAAAATTGAAATATCTAGCAATCTGTAGATGTTCCATATTGGTTTTTGTCCTTTCATCACTATCAAAGCACCTTTATTGACTTTCATTACTCAGCTCATAGGTTTATAACAACAGCTATTACCATCTACCTAGCGTGTCCAATAAAATCAGGTTCTTCCTTAAATCTGATACATGTTTAATATCACTCAACGTTCTAACCACACCATCAAACATTTTGATTCTGACATTCCCTATTCCATTAACACTATAGAATATATCCTTACCCATCAAAATAGAATCATAATTAACCAATATGTAGGTGTCAAATACAACTGTGAGAAACACTTCTCTAAAATTAGTCACAAACTCATAAAATTTGGCATGACCAGTCATGCCTCCCAGCACGACTGTGCCTCGTAACTAAATGAATGATACAACCTAGTCGTGTCTCCTAGCAAGTTGTGTCTCATGTCTCAGTAGCTGACACGGCCGAATCGTGCCAACCAACACAACTATACCACGTATCTGCCAAATATGAGTCATCCTCTTCCACAAAGGCTATGAATGCCTCTTCCACAAAGGCTATGAATGCTTGCGTCATGTGCATGACATTATAAAATATCATAGTGGTGTGTTGTATCACATTTAATATACTTATAAAGGGCACTATTGTTGGAAAAGCAAATGAAAATCATAAAATGAATTCTCATATGAATGAGAGAATAATCCGTTGAAATTAAGTTTCTAGGTAAAAAAGCTGATTTAATTATATTGAATCTTAATTTAAAAATATTGTGGATATGAACGAATGAAAGGCTATTTCATGCCTGGTGGTAAAAATGATTCTTCATCCTAACATTCTTGTTCAAGCATCCTAAAATTAATATAAAAAATCATAAAAATTATTAATTTGGATATTATAATTAACATATGCAAAAGATAAACAAATTAACTTTGTCAGATTTTAATATCAAATTTTAGGATGACAATACCATATAATTAATTATCAATCCATCTAGTAGAGGGCAAAGACTCTTTCATATATAGTGGCAAAAGACGAATCGCTCGTCCCAGCGCCCCTGCCAATCCGTCCCAGAGTCAACACGGAGGAGGTAAATCACGAGGGCTACTAGATGTTGTGGCTAGCGAGTGAGGATCAAGATGAGTATATTGGCTTTGCTAGAATTTGACCCTAGACCTTTTAATGATAATATTCATATATTAACTATTAATCCATCCGGTGAGGACAAGACTCTTTCATATATGATGGTAATATCATATATTAATTATTACTGCATCCAGTGGGTGCACCTAGAAGAGGGTGTAAACTCAAGAATTCCATTTGTTCTAAATCTAATTGCCCCATGTGCAAAGTAATAATTTATCACTTGAATTATTTTTCTTATTGCGTCAGACTTGGAACGAGACGATCCTTGATTGGAACAAGCAACTAAATAAATAAATATAAATACCAATTAAATTCTCGAAAAATTTTGACCAACCTATATGTGAGATAAATTATTAAAGTTGTTCTTATGAACATAAGGTATTTCTTATTATTTAACAGTTCAAATTTTTTAAAGAAATGAAAAATAAATTATCTAGCATTTTTTTTGTGAAGGCTAACAAGAAGCCTATATATATTATAATATTATGTTAATATTATGTAATTTTTAGTAGAGAGAGAGAAATACAAGTAACTCATATAACTAAGAGATCAAGTCGAGGTAGAACAAAAGTTGATATTTCAACCTACTTGTAAACTCAAAGTGACTTCGAGAACGCGATCATCTTACAAATTTGAGAATACGACCCTCTTGCACCAATACATAGATGATGTTAAGTGTCAAGTGTTCTTGAACACTCTGTTGGGAGCCACCCAAAAATGGTTCCAGAGACTGCTCCAGGGTTCTATAAACTCCTTCATGGAGTTTAGAACCACGTTCCTATATTATTTTGCTAGCAGCTGTCGATATCAAAAGACGGTGTTAAATCTGTTCGCTCTCAAGTAGAAGGCGAAGGAACCATTGAAGGATTATATCCAGCGGTTCAATCGGGTGACGCAAGATGTGCCAATCGCAACATCGGAGATCCTTGTCAGCGCCTTCACGCAGGGCCTCTCCGAAGGTGACTTCTTCCTGTCATTAGTGAAGAAGCCACTAACCAGTTTTGACAACCTGCTGGGGCGCTCAATTAAGCACGTCAACGTCGAGGAAGTGCAGCATGCTCACCGCAAAGAACCAGTCGGAGCTCCTGTACAAACCACGGTATGGTCGGAAAGAAGGGAATCACCAACACCGACCCGGGTGAAAGACCCTTGTGTTGGAACTTGGATGGCTATAGAGGGGGGGGTGAATGTAGCCAGACACTCAAATCGCTCCCTCTTTTTTGAACTTTCTTTCTGTGATCAGATTAGTAGCAGCGGAAACAAAATGCAACAGAAAGAATAAAACAGAGCAAGGAATCAAACCAACGCTAACACAACAATATACAAGGTTCGGGGATAACTTGCCCCTACTCCTTGGCGTGCCCGTAAGGTGGGCGATCCGTTGATCGTCGGCAGATCAAGCCCCGGTGAACCCGGATAAGATAGAGCCTCCTTTTCGGTGGAGAAACCTCTCCACAGATCTCACGGATGATGGAACTTGAGTACAGGAGATCACACAAGAAGGAATGCTCACTCAGATCTCACAAGGATGTAGTAGAACGCTTAAGCACAAAGCAACAGAGAGCACGAACACAGCCCAGCCAAACTTCCCAAGTTTCTGTCTTGTTCACCTCTGCTCCTCTGCTTCCAGCTTCGTCTCTTAAGCTCCTGCTCAACGTCGTCAGCTCCATCAGCACCACTGACTCACACCCTGACCCACTGACCTCTCTGAGCACTCAGTCCACTGGACACTCCTCCAGCTGAGCCTCCGTCAGTTGCCAGCCGCGCCTTCGTCAGTTGCTAGTTGCGCCAGACGCCGTTGAGACCTGAAAACACAATAGATCCAAACCTGCTCCATGGAAAGTCCTCCATTGACCCTCCTTAAGTGTTTGAATCACCTGCTATCACCTGCACACTCCAACAGAGGCTTAGCAAATCGATATCAAATGAAATCAGCAAGTAGCAGAGAATCGGCAGTGAAGGGGACGTGGAGGAGAACGTGGAGGAGAACGTGGAGGGGACATGTAATTAATCCCTCGAATATATAAGGTACTGTGACACATAGGTAAAAGAGGGGTATGCTCTCTGAATTCACATTCTCCTTCGTTTTCCTCCTGCAATTGACTTCTGACTTGAGCGTCGGAGTGGGCTCTGCTGGAAAATCTCCGATGTGTTCCCATTAACGCTCGTGTTGATCTCGTAGGGTGCGATCTACTTTCCTTCGTGATCATCCTTGTGGGCTGGACTCTGATGACTGGTCATCCTCATCGATTCTTTCCGGAACACTAATCTTCTCAAAATAAGGTCTTTATTTGTGAAATATCATATCTAAATTTTTAGATCCGTTTGTGAATCTCTCTAGGATCGTTCTTATATCATCGAGCTTTGTTCTTAAAACTTTTCCTTTCTAACTTAATATTCTTAATCCTTGGGGTTTTGTGGCCACTAGCATGTTTGTTGAGTTAGCCTTATACTAACTTTCCTATGTTTTTGTTGCGGGATCTTAGAATTGGATGATGACGATAGTCTCTCGTCATCACTATTAACTAGTCTATTTACAATGCGTTAGATTAAGAACAAATTCCTTTAGTCTTACATTAGATCTCATCGAACAAAATCTCATTTATGATAGTTAGTCCTTTGATACCAAATATCAAATTTAAAAAGAAAGGTACATAAAAAATCGACTTAAATCAAAATTCATTGCACAAATAAAAAAATCAACGGTGCAACGTTAAGACGTTTGGTGGATGCTCAAAATATCATGGTTTGATTCTCGGTTGAAACATGCATATACTCTATTTGGGAGGAGGATAGGTTGAATCTAAAATCTTTTGTTAACCCCATAAGATGACTTCACTTCACTGATTCTCCAACTAATGACTTGAACTGGTTTGTAGTCTGGTTTTGGGAATACTTTGAGCCCTAATCCAAACCCTAGCACGCAGCCAAAAAAAAGAGAAACAAGAAACAAAAAGGAAACATATTATTTCTGTGTTCCTTCCCTCTATTTCTCATCCTCTATTTAATTCTCTTTTTTAATATTCTTGCCTGCCATTTGCACTCCCTTCCCTAAATGCTCCTCTCTCCCTTCCCCGCCCCCACGGGCTGGATCGGATGGTAAGGCGCCTGACCGATTTGGTCGAGGTCACAGGTTCGAGGGTCGCCAGTTGCGCACGGGGATAAAACCCTGTGTCTGCTGGCATTAATTCCCTCGACCCCAGGCGCCTCACCACACCAGTGATAACCGTGATTTACCTCCTCCGTGTTGGTCCTGGGACGGCCTGGCGGGGGCGCTGGGGGCGAGCGTTTCGCCTTATTGGTCCTCTCTCCCTTCCCCCACGAATGCCCTACAAAACCCCTCCTTTCCTCACTGTGCAATAGCTGTGAGTTGCCTGCCTCCTCTCCTCCTCTGTGGCCCTCTTGAATACTGCTGCCACTGAACTCATTTTTGAGTTTTTACGTGGAAAGGAGTCATCTTTGAGGAGGAGAGGAGAGGAATAGAGATCAAGGGCTCCCTTATCACTACAAAGATTACATCTTTCTTGAATCTATGGCTTCAGACTATGAATGCGCAGCGTCTAACCTCCTCTGCGCCGAGGACAACAGTAGCATCCTGGGTTTTGACGACGATGATGAGAAACGGGGTGGGGTTGGGTGGGGTTGGGTTTCAGAAGTAAAAAGTTGCGATTTTTATGGGGATTTCCTCGTGGACTTCCCTGTTCAATCGGATGAGTGCGTGGGCTTGCTTGTCGAGAGAGAAGCTGAGCATATGCCGAGGGAGGACTATGCCGAGAGACTGCGATCAGGGGCATTAGATTTGGCTATCAGGAGAGATGCCATTGATTGGATTTGTAAGGTCGCCCTTTTCTTTCATATTTCTTCATGGATTAGATTCAGAAGTCATTTTTTGGTTGGATTTATAACGATCTTTTCTTTTCATAATTTCTCATAAAAAAGTTCTTGATCGGCTCTTGTTTTCTGTTTCTAGGCACTATGATCAGTGTGCTTCTTTTGATCCTCTCGCTTTTCTTAAATCTGATTTGAGTTATTTGTTCTGTAGATTTCTTCACAATCTCACTGCAAACTGACATCTTTTTATTCCCCTTTCAGTTTACCTGTCATTTTGATATATATCATGCTATTCACTTGGCGAATTTTGGTGATCTAGCTGCAAAATGTGATTACTGAATGTTATTGGATATCGAACAGGTTCATGCCCATTACAACTTTGGGCCACTTAGTGCATATTTAGCTGTTAATTATTTGGATCGATTCCTCTCTGCCAATGAGCTGCCAGTAAGAACTTCCCCAATTGTCTGTACTCTGATCTTTGCAGATACATTGCATCTATTCATTCTTTAATGTGTGGTTTCACCTGTGAAATCATTCCTTTTTGGTTGAATGAAAGAATCTTATCAATATAATTCCTTTTCCATCTTTCGATCCATAGAAGGACAAGGCTTGGATGATACAGCTATTATCTGTGGCATGCTTGTCCTTAGCTGCCAAGATGGAGGAAACTGAAATCCCTCTATCTCTGGAGTTGCAAGTGAGAAACAGTCTTACGAAAAAAACTCCATAAGGTCTTCTCTGTTTGCAAATTTGTTGTGAATCGTTTGTAAATTGTTTTGTGAAGGTAGGGGATGCAAAATATGTATTTGAATCCAGGACTATCCAGAGAATGGAGCTGCTGATGCTTAGTACCCTCAAATGGAAGATGCAAGCAGTTACTCCTTTCTCTTATATCGATTTCTTTCTACATAAGTTCAATGGTAGTAGTGCCCCTAGCAAACTATTGGTGTCTCATTCTGTGGAATTAACAATAAACACGATTAGAGGTACATCATCTCCCTGCATAAAATTGTATCAATGTCGTATTATAATCGTTGGGTGGATTGAGTTACATTACTAGAGTGAGTCAATGGCATTCAGGGATTGATTTCTTGGAATTCAGACCTTCTGAAATTGCCGCAGCTGTTGCGCTGTTTGCTTCGGTTGAACTCAAGATTGTGGAATTTGAAAAGGCTTTATCATGTTGTTTCCATGGGGTTAAGGTACATACGATTTGATCTTCTAATTCTCTTTTCCAAAATGTTCAATAATTTTGAGTGAATTCATCATACATTAGAAGATCAAATCTCTTTCTCCTGAATTTAATTTGTATTTGAGAACCTTCTTTTCTTGTAAATATTTTCAGACAATGCACACTTGCCTGATTTTGTTCTACGATTATTTGCTAGGAAAGAGTCTTAAGATGTTATAAAGTGATACAAGACTCGATAGGAATGGGGAATATACCACATGAACTTGCTAGCTCATCGGCTACAACCATACCACAAAGTCCAATTGGAGTGTTGGACGCTGCATGCTTGAGCTACAAGAGTGATGATACGGCTGCCGGGTCATGTTGTCATGATTCTCCGGCTGTCAAGAGGAGGAAAATATTTCATAATAAACCCTAAACTGCAATATAGGGTTTTCTGTGCTGGTTAATGGGGGCATGCAGCAGAATTTTGTCTAAAATCTTGAAGAAAAAGTCAAGGAGTAGGAAATGCTAGGTAGCCAACTACTTGTTCCTTGCGATTGAAACAAGCACCCCCAGTCGTTGAAAGAGCAAAAGCATGAATCTGAACCGAGCCAACTAGTTGAAGTGATGCTTCATTCTGCTGTAGTTGATCTTCATTTTTTCTTTTAGCTTGTATCAGGCCCTTGGGGCTAAAAACAACCAACTAAACAAAAAAAAAAGCAGAAAAAAATATAGTGAAAAAGGGAAAGTAACCTTCCTCAGGAAGATTTAATTTATCGACATTATTTCAATGATCAGTTGTGCATGTTTCTGCCATTCTTATTCTTTGAATGTCATTTATGCTCGCTCTGGACTCTACCTTCCCTGTGCTGCAACAATGGAGTCAAAAGTGTGACGAACCAAGGGAAAGAACAACTAAGATAAATCTTGATCCAGAGATGATTATGTCTTTTGTTATTGTATCTGTAAACCATAACATGCAGCAAATTTCTATGAACAGATTGGATGAAATGACACTCAAAAGGAAATCAGACCTTCAACTTTCAGGTCCACCTTGAGATGCAATCATTGGGTGCCTTGTAGGAACCTTAATGTAGCAGGGAACATGTGAATGTCTGAAATCTGTGTTTTGTGTTGAGACATCAAGGTGGCAACTGGGAAGGTTAAGGATGAGGTTGTGTCTCATTCTGGAAGATGATTGTTCATGTTCCATCACTTGTTTAATATGTAGGAAAGGCAGCTACTGAGTGAGACAAAATGGTTCAGTAAAAATTCCTAATGGCAACTCAGTGCTGGTCAGTTTGTCTTGGAACTAGTCAGGTGGAGTGACAATTTAACTAAAAGGGTTCTTCTTGAGTTTAGGAGTTATTCTATGATATCCTGAGTTTAGGCATTCTTCTTTTTGTATTTTTTGTGAATCATAAATATAAATATTATAGTAAAAGGGGATTATGCTCATCTCATATGTTGGTTATAATTTATCCTTAAAGTATATGAATGAAGATAAATTATGAGATAGTTTATAGTTGACCGTCAAGTATCTAAAGGATGTGAGAAATTTTTTTTCATTCGATGATATGCGTCTGTCGGGAAGTAATCCCTTATCTTTTCTATTCTTTAGCTAACTAGATACTGGAGACTTGATGAATGATAAATATGCATTATATAAAGGAAGAAAAATGTACAATATAATTCTAGGAAAGCTACTTATGTATAACAAAGTGTTAGATTTAGTATTTTTCTAAATACCACCTCTACCATCAAAATATACTCCCTTAAATATACTCTGGTTCCTTGCCTGTATCATAGCTGCCCCGATAAGGTGTTAGACCTTCACCAAATCATTGGTCATTCGATAAGGAAGTGTGATAGACCTTTAACATCCTCTGACGCCCCTAGGATTATGGTTAGACCTTCACCAAGTCATTGGTCATTCGATAAGGAGGTGTGATAGACCTTTAACATCCTCTGGCACCCCTAAGATTATAGTGTAATAGAAGAGCGATTAGTTGTCATCCTAAGTATTCGTGATTCGGCTACGGTCTATTTTGCAGAAATTTTTCTTCCAAATGGGATGTAAATCCTGGGATACTGGGCTTCTGGACTATTCGTCGTAAGCACTTCCCAATTTACCCTAGCGGCCGGTGGGAAACTTCCGTAAGACCGAGCCAGTCGCCCGAGTTTCAACGTTACTCAACCTCGTTAATTATTTTTTGTCCTCACGAGATGGACTGATAATTAGTCCATCTTGAGGGGACAAAACACTACAAGAAAATTACTTTTCTGCAGCGTGCAATGGTTACATCCGCAACGCGCATCGAATGCTGCACAACTCCAAACTGTTAAAAGTTATCTTTTCGATAGTGCACGGTCGTGCGCTACAAATGAGTGCATCCGCAGCGCGTGTTTACACGCTGCAGATAACTGGATATGCAGCGTATGAATATACATTGCAGATAAGTAGATCCGCAGCGAGCGACTGCGCGCTGCGGATATTTGCATCCGCAGTGAGCGGTCGCCCGCTGCGAATAAGTGCATCCGCAAATATCCGCAGCAAGCGGCTGACCGCTGCAGATCTACTTATCCGTAGTATATATTCGTGCGCTGCGGATACTAATATATTTCATATAATTATAATGTCACATATATACATCTTACACAATTTTATAATACAACAAATATACCACATCACATCTCTCAAATAACAACATCCAAAACTAAAACATTTATAATATCATAAATAATCATCAACACCACAATTTACCAAAATAACATTTCACTTACTAGCAAAAACCATTACCAACTAGTCATAAGTCTAAAATAACCGAGTAGCAAAAAAAAAATTACAAACTAGTTATAAGTCTAAAGTAAGTAACTTAGTCACAGAAAACTATGAACTTAGATAACCAAGCAACTGTGCTTCCTATTGCATCTTCAAGAAACAACATTTCATCATAGTCTCTTGTCTCATTCATAGTGTGTCCAACCCCTTCTTCCGCCACAAAGCCATCTCTATATAAGTGATATGTCTCTCTATTGTCATCCTCCTCTTCAAGAACTCTTTTTGAACCACCTTCGCTTTGAAATTGTGAGGCATAACTTTCACTGTGGAAGATCCAAATAGTGTAAGAAGGATCAATTCCCTTCATAATTAAGTGCTCGTATACTTGGTCAAATTTCATATACTTCTTATTTTTACAATGCTTGCAAGGACATAAGATCACTTCACGTGTTTTGGCATAGTTTCTAGCTTGTGCAAGAAATTTTTGAACCCCTTCTTCGTACTTTGGTATAAGCCTTGAATGCAAATGCATCCATTCCTTATCCATTACGTAAATGATCCAAACCCTAAAATAGAAATTACAATCCATTGCTAACATACATAAAATAGAAGTTATAATCCATTGCTAGAAACAATGTACTAAAGGTTAATGATGTGTATACATAAAGAAATAGTTACGCACATCTAATTGTTAAATTTCAACATAGTTAACAATCTATTTTAATAACTACCAAACAAAGCAATTTCAAAACAGGAAGAAAGGTGGAAAAATATGCATTATTTGGTAGCTACTAAAGAAGGAACTAGAGTAGGCTTAAAAATATGGATGATTGTTCAGATTCATGAACATTAATAATGTGAACTCAATATGACAGCAAATATGACACCAGAATAGAACAGTTTATAATAGCAAATATGACACCTCTAGAGAGACACTTCAAATTGCTCAATATTACAGCATATATAACATTAAAATTGGATCAAATATATAAATATACAAAACATCATTGGTATTAGTTCAGCATCAAGCAAATGATGGAGAATAAGTTTGAAATTCAAAGCTCAAAGTGTAGCATTCTCTCTGTGAGTAGAAAAAATATTGTTCAAAGCTCAATGTGAGCTCTTAGTTCCCTGGCTAACTTAATAGTAATTACAAAGTACAAACAAATAAAACTTCATCCATAACTATATAAACATTAACTTCTTGGCACTCCTAAATAGCTGCATGAAAAACAAAGTGACTACTCCTACATATTCTGTCTACATATTCTATCTGCACACCTTAATAACTATATAAGCATTAACTTCTTTGCATATCCTGTCCAATAAAGTAAAACAAAGTAAAACTTCTTCGTTTACTAGTGTTACTAGTAAAATGAAATAAACTGTAATGCGATAATAAGAAGGGTTGGTCCATCATGTGATAATAAGAACATAGCTTATTAAAGTTGAATGACTATAAGTCACATATCTTTGTCTTTCTTTCCATTTTTTCCTTTGTGAGTGAAATTTATTAAAACTGTAATGCTATCAAGGATTATCATTTGAAATGTATTGATCCCTTTACAACTCCCCTATCGGCTAGTATTAAAACTGTAATACTATCAAGGATTATTAAAACTGTAATGCTATCAAGGATTTCCTTTGTCCCATTATAACTCCCCTATCGGCAAGTCCCCTAAAAATTTAGGCGAAGCAAGCAAGGATACATCCCTAGCGCCTGGAATGATATGTTGGGGCAATCGACCCAAATATGATCAAGTGGATCATAGGTTTTGATGTATGTATGTCAATATGATTAAGTTAGGCTGCCATGTTGGTTTGATATGTGTATTCGAGTCATGCAGGACTTGGTGAATCACACATGAAGTACGCATCCGAGGGACGAGAGCCGAAGGAAGAGGACTCCAAGGGAAAGCCGGAGAAGTAGACTTCAAGGGCATACACGAAGGATGGCATGGAGGCAAGCCGTGGGCTTGTGTGCGCATCCGAGGGACGAAAGCCAAGGAAGAGAACTTCAAGGGGCAAGCCAAGGGAGTGGACCTCAAGACATTCGCGAAGGGTGGTCTTCGGAGTGAGTTTGAGTGAAAATGTAAGCTGAGCAGTCCACTGCGCCTGGGGCAGTCGACTGCCAGAACTCATAGAAAGATCAGTCGACTGTCCAGGACCAGTCGACTGATCAGTTCAAAAATATAGTCGTTGGGCTAGTCGTTGGCTAGCCACTAGTTGGGCATCTGTCGACAGCCCTTGGGGCAGTCGATTGGTAGCGAGATGGGATGTTTGTTTAAATATCCCTCTCCACTATTTAAGTAGCAGCTTAAAGCTAAGAGAAGATTAGTTTTTAATTGTAAGATTTTCTCTCTAGTGCTCATCTTCCTCCTCAAACCCTAGATTCATCTTGTAAGAAGGAAGAACGATTGTGAGAGGTTGTTCTCCACCGAGAAAGAGAAAGACTTAGCCAGAGATTGCCAGGGGGTGATCCACCGAAGGATCAAGGGATCGTCCACCTCAAGGACATGCCGTGGAGTAGGAGCAAGAAATCTCTGAACTACGTAAAACGGTATTGTGTTAGCATTGTTATTTTAATTGTTAAGCTTCCGTCTGTGTTAACTGTTGATGCAGTCTGGCCCGATTGTTGTTTTGGTGTTGACAACGATTTAAGTTTGTTGAATGAATTCGGATTAAGTCCAGGTGGATCGGGGAGATCTCACGTTGGCATGGGAAAAGACCTAGTGGACTAGGCACACCTAGTGGGACTAGGTGAAGTGGAAAAGACCTAGTGGGACTAGGCATACCTAGTGGGACTAGGTTGAAATCCCGGTGAGTGAAGCCGGGTCTTGGTGAGTGAAGCCAAGTGATTGAAATCCTAGTGGGACTAGGTTGCAATCCCGGTGAGTGAAGCCGGGTCCTGGTGAGTGAAGCCAGGTGATTGAAATCCTAGTGAGTGAAGCTAGGTTGAAATCCCGGTGAGTGAAGCCGGGTGACTAAAATCCCGGTGAGTAAAGCTAGGTCCTGGTGAGTGAAGCTGGGCACGGAGTTTGGTCTGGGGGACTGAGCACGAGTCAGAGAAGGCTAGGGAGGTCGTTCTCTTGACTTAGAGTTGAATTGGGAGTCCCTGGATCGGTTTGGTGATCGATCAGGGAGATTGGCATGAACTCCTGTTGTGGATCGGTCTGGTGATCGATCCAGAGGAGGCTGATCGGTCTAGTGACCGATCAGGGAGAGAACAGAAAGATTGTAGAAACTTGGGTTGGCTTCTGTTCGGCTCCTGATCGGTCTGGTGACCGATCAGGGAGAGCTCCTGATCATTCTGGTGAACGATCTGAGGGATTTCAGAAATTGCGAGCTCCTCACTATGACCGATCAGGATGGATCCTGATCAGTCTGAGAGTGGCCTGATCGGTCACTAGACCGATCAGGGGTTGTGGCAAAAAGAAGCTGGAGGAAACCCAACTAGTGTTGGATCAGTCTGGTGACCGATCACTAGAAGTCGCGATCTCAGATTTCTCACCGTGGACCGATCAGGCTGGAGCCTGATCGGTCAGGGCTAACCCTGATCGGTCTGGTGACCGATCAGGGTCCTCTCTGATCGGTCGGGTGACCGATTAGAAGTTGAACTTTAATTCAAATTCACTGTCAGACGCTCTGATCGCGTCTGTTTTCTCTGCCGATTCTCTGATACACTGCTGATATGGTTTGATATTCATTTGCTAAGGGTCTGCTAAGTGTGCAGGTGATACAGGAGGATTCAAACACTCAAGGAGGGTCAATGGGAGACTTTCCATTGAGTAGGTTTGTACATATTCTCTTCTCAGGTTTCAACGTCTTCTGAGGCACGGCTGGCGACGGACGGAGGCTCAGCTGGAGAGGGTCTTCAGTGGACTGAGTGCTCAGGGAGGTCAGAGGGTTCAGGCTGTGCTCAGTGGATGCTGGCGAAGCTTGGCGACGAGGAGAGGAAGCTTAAGACAAAGCTGGAAGCAGAGGAGCGGAAGAGGTGAACAGACAGAAACTTGAGGAGTTTGGCTGGGCTGTGTCGAGTGCTCTCTGTTGCTTTGTGCTTAAGTGATCTTACTACATTCTTGTGAGGTTCTCTTCTCGAGTGTCTCGTGAACTTAACTTGTATCAATCTGTGAGATAGCTTGTGGAGAGGTTTCTCCACCAAGAAGGAGGTTTCAATTTATCCGATGTTCACCGGGGCTTGATCTGCTGATGATCAAGGGATCGCCCACCTTACGGGCACGCCAAGGAGTAGGGGCAAGTAATCCCGAACCTTGTACATCGCAGTGTTAGCGTCGGTTTGATTCCTTTCTCTGTTTTGTTCTTTCTGTTGTATTTTGTTTCCGCTGCTAACTTTGATCACAGAAAGAAAGTTCCAAGAAGAGGGCTTATTTGAGTGTCTGGCTACATTCATCCCCCCCCTCTCTAGCCATCCAAGCACCAACACTAACCTTGTAGGGAGAATTGCGACTTGGGTGACCGAGCTATTCATTCCCCTCTCTAGCCGCGCCATCGATCTCAACAAGTGGTATCAGAGCGCAAGGACGCCTTCAACGGACTAACCGTCGAGAAGAGCAAAATCTTTGAAATGGCCGGCTCACACATCCAACCACCAAAATTCGAGGGAGAATTCTCATGGTGGAAGAAGAGGATGGAGGTATTTTTCAATACCGATTTTAATATAATGTTAACTATGAAAAATGGGTTTGAAGTGCCTAGGGATCAAGAGAACAAGTTACTTGATGAAATAAGATGGAGCAAGAAGCAAAGAGATGACCATCTAGCAAATTTCAAAGCTACAAACATTATCTACTAAGTGTACTCCCTCAACAAGAAGTAACAAGGATTGGGAGTTACTCAAGTGTCAAGGATTTATGGGAAAAGTTAGTAGAGCTTCATGAAGGCACTTCGGAGGCGAAGATGGAAAAGAGAGATCTTCTCCGATTCTAACTCAACAATATCAAGCTTGACAAAGGGGAGAAGGTATCAAATTTACATGCTAGATTTAAGGAAGTACTTAATGGACTAACAAGTGTAGGAGAACAATTGTCAAACCGAGACATTTTGATGAAAGCCATCAATGCATTCCCAAGAACATCAAATTGGAGCTCAATGGTGGACTCGTACTACATTTCCAAGGATCTAGAGAAAACATCTCTAGAAGAATTCTTTTCAACCATGAAGCTTCATGAAACTTGAGTTGGAGGAACAATTGAAGAGGTATACAAGCCAAAAAGTATAGCCCTTGTGGCAAACAAGGGAAAAGGTAAAAAGAAGAAGACTTTCTCATCCGATTCCGAGGAATCAAGTGCATCAATGGATAGTGATGCGGAAGCCTACATGGTAAGAAAAATGAGAAAAACATTTAAACATGTTTTTACTAACAAGTCTCATGATAGAAAAGGGTCAAGAAGCAAAAGTAAAACAAAGAAGATCATTTGCTACAATTGTCAAGGAGAAGGACACATGAGAGATGAGTGCCCCCTCTTGAAAAAGAAGGAAGGAAAGAAGAAAGAAGAAAAGAAGAAATCAAAAGAGAAGGAGAAGAAAGTGCAAAACTTGAAGGCTACATGGGATGACTCATCCTCATCGGAGGAGGAGGAACATCATGTATCTCATTTCGCACTAATGGCAATTGACGACATTGCGTCCATGTCATCCGAATTTGAAGAAGAGAAGAGCTCAAGTGAAGATAAAGAGAGCTCAAGTGAAGGTGGAGGCTCAACTTCGGAATCGGACGTCTCGGTAAGTGAGGTATACAACTTACCCACTTATACTCTTGTAAAAATAATTTCTAGCACTAATGATGATTTGGCTATTGCTAGAAAGAAGATTAAGTGCTTGAAAAATGAGATTAGCATGCTAAAGAAAAAAATTAGAATCCATGAAAATTAAGGATGATGTGCATGCTCCTTCTTCTATTTCAAATGACTCATGTTTAGAAGAGGAAAATAAGGATTTAAGGGAAAAAGTAGATAGTCTTACTAAAGCCCTTAGAAAATTTGAAATTGGCTCAAAAACACTAGATATGATAATTGAGAGCCAAAGAGCAAGTTTCAAGAAAGAAGGGTTAGGGTTTGGAAAATCTAGCAATGGAAGAACCTATCATTGCTTACTTGCTAGAGGACAAGCAAAGACCAAGATCCTAAGTAAGAAATGGATCCCTAAGGAGTACTTGGTTAACCTAATTAGGAAACATTTCTATTGGTTACCAAAGTCAATCCTCAAGGATTAAAAGATTTGGGGTTAAGTCAACCATTGTATTAAAATTTCAAATTGTTGAAATTTGGTTGACTTGAGACATTAAGGGGGAGTTTGTAGCCTATAGTAGATTTTCATGATAAATTGGGCTAAATATGCTTTACCTTAAAAATCTCATATTACTTTGCTTATGATTGTATTTATGTATATGAGATGTTAGGATGATACAAATAACACACTTATGCTTGTGACATTTTGTTGGGTTATTGGATGTATCACATTATTGAAAATAGAGCAACTATGGGGAAAGCAAATGTTTAATTAATGGACATCATGCCCATAGATCATAGTTAGACATTTTAAATAATTTGAAAATATTTCTGTGTTTTATTTATTATGACATAAGTTTGCAAAACACATGAATTCAAAACTAGGGTGTAAGTTTGATACAAAGTTGGATGTTTTCAAAGAATTTGAGATTTAGTCAAAAAGTCAAACATATTTAGATTTTTCATGGAAACATATTTTTCTCTGATAGAATGCATCATAAGAAACATGTTAGCAAAATTTCATGATTTTTCGAATTATATGAAATTGTTTATGAATTTCTGCTCAGAAGCTAAAAAGTTCAGACTGGTATGTATCAGTCGACTGCCCCTGAGGGTAGTCGACTGATCCTTCTGTGAATTGGCAGTACCAAGGCACCCGTCGACTGATAACTGTCTCAGTCGACTGGTCCTTCTGATTTCTAGTTTCTGGGGGTTTTTTAGAAAAGGAATGGTATTCATATTTATTGCCAATGGTAAATATTGCTTGGAGCAATCCTTTTGATGGTGTCAAAGGGGGAGAATTGGGAGGTTTAAGTTAGTTTTGTAACTTAACTTGTGGAAAATTAAAAATTATGTGGAGGACATAGGTTAAGAGGGAGAATGCATGTTTATGCTTCTTAATTTACTATGTCTTTAATTTTCAATTGTTATTATTATACTTAACTTAAATATATTGCCACACATCAAAAAGGGGGAGATTGTTGGGGTAATCAACCCAAGTATGATCAAGTGGATCATAGGTTTTGATGTGTGTGTGAGCTGCCATGTTGGTTTGATATGTGTATTTAGTCATGCAGGACTTGGTGAATCACACATTAAGTACGCATCCGAGGGACGAGAGCCGAAGGAAAAGGACTCCAAGGAAAGCCGAGGAAGTAGACTTTAAGGGCATACGCGAAGGATGACATGGAGGTAAGCCGTGGGCTTGTGTGCGCATCCGAGGGACGAAAGCCAAGGAAGAGAACTTCAAGGGGCAAGCCAAGGGAGTGGACTTCAAGGCATACGCGAAAGGTGGTCTTTGGAGTGAGTTTGAGTGAAAATGTAAGCTGGGCAGTTGACTGCGCCTGGGCCAGTCAACTGCCAAAACTCATAGAAAGATCAATCGACTGGTCCAGGACCAGTCGACTGATCAGTTTAAAAATATAGCCGTTGGGCTAGCCATTCGTTAGCCACTGGTTGGGCATCAGTCGACTGCCCTTGGGGGAGTCGACTGGTAGCGAGCTGGGATGTTTGTTTAAACATCCCTCTCTACTATTTAAGTAGCAGCTTAAGGCTAAGAGAATATTAGCTCTTAATTGTAAGATCTTCTCTCTAGTGCTCATCTTCCTCCTCAAACCCTAGATTCATCTTGTAAGGAGGAAGAAAGATTGTGAGAGGTTGTTCTCCACCGAGAAGGAGAAAGACTTAGCCGGAGATTGCCGGGGGTGATCCACCGAAGGATCAAGGGATCGTCCACCTCAAGGACACGCCGTGGAGTAGGAGCAAGAAATCTCTGAACCACGTAAAACGGTATTGTGTTAGCATTGTTATTTTAATTGTTAAGCTTCCGTCTGTGCTAACTTTGTAGGGAGAATTGCGACTTGGGGTGACCGAGCTATTCACCCCCTCTAGCCGCGTCATCGATCTCAACATGACATATATCCAAATAACATACATCCAAGAAAATTTAGGGCATTTAGGGTTGAAAGGGGCAAACTTAAGAAGAAGAAGCAAAGGAAAGGGAAAAAAATAAGCACATGGAATCAAGCCCTAGTGCCTGTGAGGAGAAGCACTTGGAATCAAGCCGTGGGAACGAGCGATGAGAAGCGGCGATGAGGGGGCGGAAACTCGAGCGATGAGAAGCAGTGATGAGGGGGCTGAAACTCGAGCGATGAGAAGCGGTGATGAGTTGTGTCGCGCGAGCGTGTTGGGAACGAAAGAAGTAGCGGCGAGGGTTTTGGGAAAAAAATTGAATAATTTTAAAAGAAGAAGAATTTTTGTAGTAAAATAGTGAAAATAACGAAAAAGAAATAAGGAAAATAGATAAGAAAAAGGAAAATAGTGAAATAAGCATATTTTAAAATAGAATAAGGAAAAAGAAAAAAATAAGGAAAAAGAAAAAAATAAGGAAAATAGAAAATAAAGAAAATAGAAAATAAGGAAAATAATAAAATCATGATATTTGTAGTATTATTTGTAGTTTTATTTGTAGCATATCACATATAATAAATAGATGCATTAACAGCGTACCAATTTTTGCATGCTGTCGTTGTTATTATTTATTCACAGCGTATGTTAATATGCTGTTAATAATAATATTAACAGCTTGCTTTTAATGTACGTCGTTGATGCTTCTTCTTTTAAAATTATTTATGGTATTAACAACGCACATCAATATGCATGCCGTTAATAATACTATTAACAACATGCTTTTAATGTGCGCTGTTAATAACGCGCTGTGAAAAAGTAATTTTCTTGTAGTGAAAAATTATCAGTCCATCTCATAATTCCTTTATCTCTTCCTCTTCCTCTTCCTCTTCCTTTTCCTCGGAGATGGATCACAATTGCCTTGAGATGCTATTATAGATACCGCATATACTTGGCATCATTATGGGAATTAGAGAGAAATAAGAGAAGAGCCAAGAAGATGCATAATCTCAATATCATATCTCCATTTCCTCTCCATCCATTGTTGTCATCGTTCACTAGCCTGAGAGTATATGGGTGGGTGGTGGCGGACACACCCCAATGGATGCAATAATGTACCGAGTCCATGCATCTTCGAATAGTTAACCCACATTCAAGTCCAATTGGATATCATATTTCTGAATAGGCCTTAAGATGTTCTAACTTTTTTGAGCTCAAGATTGGTGAGAATGTAGAGGAAAATATTTGAATTATTATTTTTAAACATAATATAAATTTTGGATGATTAAAAAGTATAAAGCATCCACCAAGAATAAAAGAAATTTAAAGGTGCTATTTAAAAAATGATGGGATGAAAAAGGATAAAAGAAGAGTCAATAATTTATGATGAGATTTTGACTTCATGTGAGTGAACCCTTAATTTTGGCCTTTGGTTCATGGAGCAGGGTGACTTTCTAATTTTTTTTTAGATATTTAAGAATTCAATCTCAATTTTAATAAATTAACAAAAAAAAAAATCTTAATAGATAGTTAATTTAAGAATATTGAATTGATTGATCAATATTCTTAAGGGCAGAATCGATAATCTCAATATTGTATCTCCTCTTTTTTGCTCCCTCCATTGTTATCTTCATTCACTGGTCTAGAAACTCTTCCGAGGCTATAATGCAGCGGTAGGATGACTAGTCACTATTCTAGACATTCACGGTTCGATCCCTAGCTACGACGTATTTTACCGGAATTTTTTCTCCAAATGAGGCATGAGTCCTAAGACGTTGGACTTCTAGACCGCCCGAAGCTCTTAACTGTCAACGCTTTCTTGCCCTAACTCAACACCGACTTCCTTCTCCAAATCCAAACCATCGACGAACAAGGCCTTTATTGATACATTGAAGGCCAAAATCAAAGTGGCGATCACCTTTTTATCAGTGAGTCTGTATTTGATTTTTTTCGATTGAATGATTTCATGAGATTTGCGTTTAGTTTTTTTGATTATGTGTATTCCATGAGGTTTGCGTTTAATTTTTTTGATTGTGTGTGTGTTTTGGTTGACTGTCTATTTCATGTCTAATATTTAGGATTTAGTTTAGGGATTGTGTGTGTGTTTAGGGATTTAATTTAGGGATTGATTGAATGATCTTTATCGTACTTGAAATAGGTTTAGTACTTGAAATAGTTCAATTTTTAGGAATTCTGAGGAAATTACTTAGAATACTCGATTATAACAGTTTCATTCTCAATTTTTATATTTTAATGCTTGAATCTAATTGTTGTTCAATTTTTTGAAATGATTTGGAGAAAAAAATTTACATTACATTTTTATATGAATAATAATCTTCAGTTTTTATACTATTGAATAGAATGTTATATTTTTTTGGATTAGGTCGAAAATGAACTCTGGAACTGGGTCTTGCAACCTTATATTTTTGGGTAGTTGTAAGTGCAAGAATGAGTTGTTTGTGATTTCAATTTTCAGTGGTTGTAGTTTGCTGGATATATTTGTGGGTCTTAACAAAAAATGTGCGGAGATTACTCCTGAATCTATGATTCTGTAAAATATAACGCCACAACATAAGATGTACGTGACTTTGAATGATGATGATGATGCCCTAAATATGATACATCTTCATGTTGGGGTTGCAAGATTGCAAACATAGTCCCACATCGAAAACACATGGGAAAGATCATAGGCTATAAGGAAAAAAGATATCTCCATTGGTATGAGGTCTTTTAGGAGAGCCCAAGAGCAAAATCATGAGGGATTAGACCCAAAGTGAGCAATATCATATAATTGTGGAGATATCTAAATTCCTTTCGGTCCTAACAATTGGTATTAGAGACAGGTCGCTCTTTACCTGACTAACCACCGGAAGAAGCACGAGCTAGAGCCATAATCTAGATCTAATCATGTGGGTTAAGCCTTGAATAAAGTATGTGTTGGCTCCCGTGTCTTGATTAAGAGGACCAAATATCAGGAAAAGAAGTCCTAGTCGCGGCTAGGCGGTGAACTCCTAGTAGGTTGGGTGGACCGAGGGGCAGAAAGTCCTGGTGGGTTGCGAATCGGACATCAAACGGAAAGGGTTTCCGCTTGAGGGGTGACTTGTGGTCCTATGTTTGAGAGGGGGGGGGGAGATTGTTAGGGATGCAAGGTTGCAAACATAGTCCTACATTGAAAACACATGAGAAAGATCATAGGCTTATAAGGAAAAAAGATATCTCCATTGGTATGAGGCCTTTTGAGAGAGCCCAAGAGTAAAATTATGAGGGCTTAGACCCAAAGTGGATAATATCATACAATTGTGGAGATATCTAAATTCCTTTCGGTCCTAACACTTCATATGTGTTTGAAGTTCAGTATGATCGATTTGAGGGTAGAGAGTAGAAATGCATATATTGGCAACCTAAATTTTGAGAGGTAAAATATATTATATCCCTCTTCATATTTTGATTTTGATAATATGTTATGTTACTTCTAGCATAAGTGTATATGATATGGTTTTGGAGCAGAATAGGGTTGCGGTTCTTAAGTGTAAGATCATGTTCTAAGTGCTCAAAGTCTCCTTAGCTTACTCTCTTTCTCACACTCTAAATTCTATCTTGTAAAAGAGGAAGAGAGTATCTTGTGAAGGTTTCTCCACCTTCAAGGAGAAGATCATAGTGAAGCTTGCTTGCGTGGTGTGGATCCTTAGATTAGTCACCTCTCGGAGGTGGATACCAAGTAAATCAGGGAGTTAGCATTGTTTCTTTTGTTGATTGATTTTGTTCTTGTACTTTAGCTAACATTTTTATAGACAAAATAAAAAAGAAGCTATTCTCCCCCTCTAGCTAAACGCCAAAGTCCCAACAGTTCCGGCTTGATGCATTTTGCCATGCAACTTCTTCATCCCCCGTGTCCGCCACGGGGTATTCAACCCCATCACAAGTCCCTCTCTTCAAGTCTGATTAAAGGAAGTGTGTCTGACTGATTAGACTGGTAGTGCGATGAAGAAGCTGTGCCTAGATGGCCTCTCCACCTTCTGCTGTTTCGCTGGTAGCATTCCCGGTCCGAGGAAGCAGTCCGTGCAACCCCGGGCTCCGGGTGGTTTTTTGAATATGCCTAGAACTCCTTCAAGTTTTACGAAGAAGCTATGGCGGCTATCCCAGGCCCTTTATTGGTGCGTGGGGTTTTGTAATGACGACATGATCGCCCAGCGAATACGGCATCGCCACGTGCCTCCTTCCCCCTTATGCGGCGATATCTCCTCGATACACACCCGGGCCATACGAAGCGACGACAGTAAGGGCTAGCAGCTCCTCGGGATGGCCAATCAGCGCCATTGACGTGCTGCTCTCTTATTGCTCACAGAGGTGTGACTCCTCTCTATAAAAGCAGGTGCAACGACACCCTGCATCCTCCTTGCCCTATCTACCTTCAAGCGTCCTCCTCTCCAACTATTCGTCTTGCCGCCGCGCCCCTTTTATGAGAGTAAGTCTCCTTCTGCCTTTTCCTCTCCTCAAACCCCATGGGTCCGGTGGAGAATAAAAAAAAAATCCAAGGCGACGATGAGGGCTCCTTAGGGGAACTAGGATATCATACATAATGGTACGATACCATCTCTTCCAGGGTTAGGTTGGAATCCCTCCAGGCCGCTTGCCAGAGATACGGTATCCCGGAAGGCTGGGAGGTGAGAGTTCCTACCCTAGGACAACCACTTGTAGAAACCCCTAAGGATTTTTATACTTTCTTCCTGTGGCAGGTAGAACTAGGGCTTCGCTTCCCTATTCCCCCACCTTTTACATGAATGTTAATAAATACTTTGGTATCCCTCTGCAATAGATGGCTCCGAATGCCTTTGCCCAGATGGGCGGAGCTTTTATACTCTTTAAACATTTTGACATTCCTCTGACCCCCGATTCTTCCATTTTTTTTTTGTTCCGGTCGGGTTCCGAGGGGCATTTGGCTTTACTGCTCGTTCTGGCCATAGGTTCCTGGGAGGTCTTCCTTCCTCCCACAAGGGATGGAAGGAACGGTTCTTCTATATCCAGCTCCTTGAGTGTCCCTTCAGCCCTATCCATTGGACGGAAAATCTGTCGCCTATTCTAGACCTCAGCGACTTCCAGCGGGACGCAGGATATCAGAGGGCTAGGGGTATCCTGGCAGGGATGGAGTTCCACGACCTCCAACTAGTGCAATGCAAGGAGCTCCTTTATCGGGTCGAATTTAGTCCGAAAGCCACCCGCCTTAGCCCCAGTCTTCGTAAGTTCCTTTTTATCTTGGTCATTTCATGGTTAATGCTAACTGATGTCTTTTTGTCTCTTTGTTGTAGACGACATCATGTTTTCCCGAGTTATAAGCCAGGTCCTGAAGTGGGACCAGGCCAACGAACAGGTGCTAGTTCCCGCTTCAGCTTCTTTCGCTCCTGTGGGCACCTCCGTTGAGGGCTGCGAGGAAGTGGACAAGCCCTCCGTAGACTGAGAAACCCAGAGGCCCCCCGAGATATTGGAGCATCCGAGCTGTTGACGGACCTTGAAGGGGGTTCGACTGCCTCTCCTGCCGAGGCACCGGAGGGAGAAGTTGCACCGCCTCCATCTGTCGCGCCTTCAGAGACCCAAGCCATAGAGCAAAGACAGCGGAAGCGGCTATCCCATAGGGATCACCTCGTGAAGAGGTTGAAGAAGGACATGTCCTCAGAGTTCCTACGCTCTGCTGCCCACGAGGATGTAGCTCCCCGGTCCCCGAGAGTTCGGGAAGAACCTTCCTCCCCCGCCGTCGCGGCCACGACTCCCATCGTCGATGCCCTGGTTCCCCTGACCGACCCTCCTACTGTTCCACGCGGCAAGGAGGCGTCCAAGGACCTGCCCAGCTTCCACCGAAAGGCCCCCGTGGTGAAGAAGAAGGCGACAGACAATTCCCAATCCATCCGGATAAAGGGGGTTGCCTCTGAGGGTTCGCCGATGGCTTCTAGTTCAGACGAGGACGTCCCCGACCTAAGAGACGTTCCCAGCCATTCAGGGCCCCCTGTCGAGGAAATTCTTCCTCCTCCCGTTCTGGGTAGCTAGATCAGCTCAATATCTAGGCATGTTACATCAGTCTCTACTGACGGTGACTATACTTGAGCTCTTCCTCTTTATTTTGGTGCCTTGTCCTGACTGTCTTTGTCCCGCGCCGTAGGTCGCCTCTAACTGTGCAGCCACAAGCCGCCTATTGTGCTTCGGGGGAGTCACTGAGTACCTTCTCTAGCGGGTGGCGGCCGCCGAGGTGGAGGCTGGTCATGCCCGCGAAGCCGACCTCCTGTAGTTGGAGGTCAGCCGAGCCCTCCGAGCGAAGATAGAGCATTATCTCAGTACCCTAATAGCTTATGAGGATACTTTACACGGGTATAGACTCTGGGAACACCTCGGGTCTGAGAAGAACCAAGCCCTTACTGAGGACTTGCAGAAACTATCCCAGGAGCGGGAGCAGCTCCAAACTCAGATAAGGGAGTTGTCTGATCAAGTCAGCCTCCTAGCATCTACAAAGAAGGCCCTGGAGGACCGGAATACGGAACGGGAGTGCTTAATGGCTCTGAAAGAATACGAACTTAGAGCTATCAACCTCTTATGCTGTCGACCTCCAGGAGCAGGTTACCCAGGCCTAGGCCCAAGCTTCCGCTGCTACCCAGAATCTCCAAGAAATGTTAAGGGCTCAGGATTGTCTACTCCGGGAGGTAGCGACGCTGAAGATTGCCAAGGAGAAGGTTGAAGCCAAACTGCAGCAGCAGCAGAGTGACCATGCAGCCCAGCTGTCCAAGGCTGAAGAGGAGTTCAAGGGTAAGTTCCTGCAATCGGAGGAGTACGCTGAGATTTTAGCCGGGCAAGCATTGAAGCGCCTCAAACAGGGCTTCCATGGTGCTATCAGCCAGTTGGAGAAGGATCAACTGCTGAAACCAGGTGCAGACTTGAGCGCTATAACTGTTCAGCTGGTCTGGGACGAACTTACTCCTGAAGGGCAGGACCTATAGAATCCTTCCTGACCTGGGCCCGGGCCTTTGACCAATCCTCACCTGTTAAGCTTTCTCTTGTAGGATAAGTATGTAATCATTTTAGCCTTGAATGCAAACATTCCTCGACTTCTTTATATTTAGAGTGATTTTCTGCCCTCCTTAAAATGTTTTGTCTACGACCAGTGCCACACCATCAAGTGAGAGCCGAGGTTTCCCCCTGCCTTAAACATCTAGGGGCAAACACCCACGTCTTAAAAGACAAGGGTTCCACGGGGACAACAGGGCTTTGCGGCTCTTGGCCGGGCACGTGCAGCTCTGAGGCCAAACCTACTCACCGAGGGCAGTAGGAATTTGCAGCTCTTGGTCGGGCATGTGCAACACCGAGGCTAAGCCTACTCACCGAGAGGCAGTAGGGTTTTGCAGCTCTTGGTCGGACATGTGCAGCACCGAGGCCAAGCCTACTCACTGAGAGACAGTAGGGTTTTGCAGCTCTTAGCCGGGCATGTGCAGTACCGAGGCCAAGCCTACTCACCGAGAGGCAGTAGGTTTTGCAGCTCTTGGCCTGACATGTGCAGCACCGAGGCCAAGCTTACTCACCGAGAGGCAGTAGGGTTTTGCAGCTCTTGACCGGGCATGTGCAGCACCAAGGCTAATCCTACTCACCGAGAGGCAGTAGAGTTTTGCAGCTCTTGGCAGGGCATGTGCAGCACCGATGCCAAGCCTATTCACCGCAAGGCAGTAGAGTTTTGCAGCTCTTGGCCTGGCATGTGAATCACTAAGGCCAAGCCTACTCGTCAAGAGGCAGTAGGGTTTTACAACTCTTGGCCAAGCATGTGCAGCACTGAGGCCAAGCCTACTCACCGAGAGGCAGTAGTGTTTTGCAGCTCTTGGCCGAGCATGTGTAGCACCGAGGCCAAGCCTACTCACTAAGTGGCAGTAGGGTTTTGCAGCTCTTGGCTGGGCATTAGCCGGGCATGTGCAGCTCCGAGGCGAAGCCTACTCACCGAAAGGCAGTAGGGTTTCGCAGCACTTGGCCGGGCATGTGCAACACCGAGGCCAAGCCTACTCACCGAGAGGCAGTAGAGTTTTGCAGCTCTTGGCCGGGCATGTGCAGTACCGAGACCAAGCCTACTCACCGAGAGGCAATAGGGTTGTGCAGCACCGAGGCCAAGTCTACTCACTGAGAGGTTGTTGGGTTTTATAGGTCTTGGTCGGGCATGTACAGCTCCGAGGCCATGCCTACTCACTGAGAGGCAGTAGGGTTTTGCATTTCTTGGTCGGGCATGTGCAGGTCCGAGGCTAAGCCTGCTCACCGAGAGGCGGTAGGGTTTTGCAACTCTTGGTCGGGCATGTGCAACACTGATAGATTCCATTTTATTGATCATTTGAGTTGCTTAAATCCCTATTTGATCTATGTTTTTATTGCCAAAATTGTGAAATTGCCTAGGTTTTAGAACTTATTCATATTTTGGACTTAAATGCAAAATTACACATATTTGAGTTAATTGGCCACTAAATTCTTGATTTATTTTTGTAGGCATGAAAGGTTCCTGGACCTAGAGCATATTGGGTCAAACTAGAGTCGGAAGCGACCCGGATCAGATTATCAAGATCACGATTAGATCTGGGCCGTTCGATTCGAAAGCGGCTAGATCTGAGCCATCCGGGATGATCTGAAGCCATCCGAGCTAGGGCTAGGGTTGATCAAGCACCCTGATCAAGATCTGAAGGTTTCATCACAATCAGAGCTAAATCAACCGTTGGATCAAGCTTGGAGGGCTCTAGATCATCCATTCAAAGATTAGCTAGATCTGGACCATCCGTTGCAAATCTGGAGGATCCGAGCTACCACGAGGCAGATCCCGACCCCAGATCTTCATCATCAAAGTTTGGCTCAAATCAGACCAATATCAGCCGTTGGATTGAAGCAAATCAATCACAGCCGTCCATTGGTTAATACTTAAGGAAATCTTCTCCGCAGCCTAAGCCTTGTCGCGTCTTCAGCCAGCCTCCACTGTTCTTCGCGTTTCTTCATCAGTTCTTCATCAATTTCGAAAATTCTTGTTTCCATGAAGGCGTGACCACCTCATCTACCATTCCAGATTGAGTTCTGAGTCTCTGGAGATCAATTTCTTGAAGAATTCTGTCCATTTGCGCTGGAACAGGGAGTGCTTGAGGGTTTTGGCAGTTCCTCAGTCCGATCATTGGTTTCTCTTCCGCAATCCATTCCCAAGTTTCAGAACCACTTGTAGGGGTTCTCAAGTGGCCTCTGAAGCTCCCCAAATCAACATCGCAGCTCATCCATCAGAGAAAAAGTGAATCGGATCAAAGTTCCAACAAGTGCAGATTTTCGGCAGAATCAACTTCAGAAATGGATTTCCATTGATTTGCCGAGCCTAGGGGTTCGAAGCCGGCTCTTGACTGACAACCAAGAAGTCCTTGAACTGAGGAAGGAGTTGAGGATTAGTTTAGCTAGTTAATTGTAGTTCTTAGCTGCAGATTTCAGTTCTGTGCACTGTTTTGTTCTGAAATTTCTTGTTCAGCTGCTGTGAATTTCGATTCTTGAGTTGTTAGCTGTAATTTAGCTTCAATTCTGCAAGTAGAGTAATTTAGGGACTTGTTTAGTGAATGAATAGCTCAAATTTCAGTTTACTTTAGTTCTATTAGTTGCGTGCCAATTGTGTTGTTAGCGTGCCAAGTAATTCTGAATTTTCCATCATGTCTCTGAATTTTCATGCTTGTTTCATTTTTAGTGAGCTAATCTAGATAGTTTAAGTTTGTTTAGACCTTAGCTTCAATTCTGAATCATTGTTTAGCTTGATAAGCCAAAAATTCAATGTGTTTCCTAGTCAACCCTTGCGAAACAGAAATTCTGCCTAGTTCTGAACTTTAGTTCAGTTTTTAGTGCTCTTTTAGTTTGTTTTCAGATTGTTAGCGCTTAGTTCATTCCCTGCAATTAGAGAACATATTTAAGGTATGAATTCAGTAATCTAAGTTGTCCAGAATTGTCTCTGAATCCCATTTTGCTTAGCTTAGTATTTCTGAAATTTCTGGACATTTAAGTTTAGTTTCGGTTTGTGTTTTGCTTGACTGATTTAGGACTGCGTTCTTCATTCATTTCTACCAAGTTTTCCATTAATAGTTTGCTTGCCAAATTCCATTCGATCAGCTACAATTCTAAATTGTTAGAAGTGGTTTTAGGAACAAAAATTCAGAGCTTGGCACAACAAATTCGGCTTGTGTGCCAAGCTATTTGGGGAAATATTTTTACATCAGTTTTCACTTGTTTTTGTGGCAGAAAATAGCTTCTTGCATTCTATTGATATCACTTTTAGATTCCTTGAATTCTCCTTGCAATTGTTAGCTTTCTTACTTGCGGCTAAGTGGAGTAATAGGTTTAGTTCCTTGTTAGCTCCATTGCTCATTTTCCTTTATTTCTACTTCATTTTCTTTCTCGATTGCAGTTTCACTTTCGATTGTATCCCAAACCAAAATCCAAATTATTTATTTGAAACCCCAAAAACGACGCATAACTACAAGTTTGAATCAAGCACGACAACTATCCCTGAGGAAAATACGACCTGTGGCCCCTTTGCTACATTCTTACACATTCTGCTTGTAAAAGGGTTTCCAGCATTTTTCATTGATAAATTTTAAATTTGATGAGCCCATACATTTCGTGACAGATTAATTTAGTATAATTTGGGCTCGTCAAACACCGAGGCCAAGCCTACTCACCGAGAGGCAGTAGGGTTTTGCAGCTCTTGGTCGAGCATGTGCATCTCCGAGGCCAAGCCTACTCACCGAGAGGCAGTAGGGTTTTGTATCTCATGACCGGGCATGTGCAGCTCTGAGGCCAAGCCTACTCACCGAGAGGCAATAGGGTTTTGCAGCTCTTGGCCGGGCATGTGCAGCACCAAGGCCAAGCCTACTCACCGAGAGGCAGTAGGGTTTTGCAGCTCTTGGCAGGGCATGTGCAGCTCTGAGGCCAAGCCTACTCACCGAGAGGCAGTAGGGTTTTGCAGCTCTTGGCCGGGCATGTGCAGCTCCGAGGCCAAGCCTACTCACCGAGAGGCCGTAGGGTTTTGCTGGACGGGCATGTGCAGCACCGAGGCCAAGCCTACTCACTGAGAGGCAGTAGGCTTTTGCAGCTCTTGGCCGGGCATGTGCAACTCCGAGGCTAAGCCTACTCACTGAGAGGCAGTAGGGTTTTGCAGCTCTTGGCCGGGTATGTGCAGTTCCGAGGCCAAGCCTACTTACCAAGAGGCAGTAGGGTTTTACACAGGTAAAGATGCACCACTTTCCGCATAATATTCTGCGCACGCCTTTTATTTATTGAACTATGAGGAAGTGGAAATAAAGAATACAACAGGCAAACAAACAAAGTAATACATCACCGAGTACGATAAGGGCGGAGATGGTTGGCGTGCCATGGTCTTTCCAGCCTCTTGCCTTTATCGTCTTCTAGATAATAGCTACCCCCGGTGAGCTTTTTAATGACAACATATGGTCCATCCCACTGCGGCTCCAGCTTCCCAGGGTCGCCGACCAGCTTGATCCTCTTCCAGACCTTGTCACCAACCTTAAAGCTGCGAGCGATCACCCGACGATTATAGGCTTGCTGCATCCTTTGTCGATAGGCTTCCAACCGAGCCGCGGATTTGTCCCGCACCTCCGAGATGAGGTCTAAGTCAATCAGCCACTCCTGATCATTGGCTTCCTTACGATGGTATTGTCGTCGGGCAGACTCCTCTCCTACCGCTACTGGGATGACGACCTCGGCCCCGTATACCAGTTGAAAAGGGCTCTCGCCTGTTCCTTCTCGCGCGGTAGTACGGTAGGATCACAGGATGCTGGGGAGTTCTTTGACCCAGCTGCCCCCGACGTGGTCTAGCTTTATCTTGAGTCCCTGCAAGATTTCTCGATTGACGACTCCGGCTTGTCCATTGCCCTGCGGGTAGGCTACTGAGGTGAAAGCCTGCTGAATGCCCAACCCTTCGCACCATTCTTTCAGCTTGCATCCTAAAAATTGTCTTCCATTGTCCGACACCAGCTTCTGAGGCATGTCGTATCACCGCTGCTTCCGTGATGTTTGCCAGAGGTTCGGCTTCTACCCATTTGGAAAAGTAATCAACAAGAACCAGCAGAAATTTCTTCTGCTGTGGCCTAATGGGAAAGGGACCTACAATGTCCATTCCCCACTGATCGAAAGGGCAGGACACTGTAGAGACTCTTAAGGGCTCCGTCGAGCGGTGAGTCACATGTTGATGTCTTTGACAGGCTTCACACCCAGCCACGAACTTGAGAGCATCGGCCTGTAGGGTAGGCCAAAAGTACCCCGCCAAAATGATCTTCCTAGACAGGGATTTTCCCCCGATGTGACTTCCACAGATGCCTTCATGTACCTCCCTCATCACGCGTAGTCGGCCTCCTCCGGCCCGACGCACTTGAGGAGAGGCCGCGCAAAGGCCCTCCTATACAGTTGATCACCGACCAGCGTGAATCTGGTCGCCCGGCTATGGAATAGCCGACATTCTTGGTCTCTTCTTGGAATGATCCCACTACGCAGGAACGCCACGTAGGGATCCCTCCAATCAGTTCGAGTGTCGCCCCCGGCTTCCTCTCCAATTTGAGCTACCGTCGGCTCCGCGACACTAGGTTCATCTAGCTGCCAAGTGGAGATAGAGCTAGCTTGTTTGGCTAGCTCGTCAGCCCGGACATTGTCAGCCCTGGAGATCTTTTGCAAGATAACCTCCACGAAGGAGGCCTTCAGTCGTTCGTAAAGGGCTACATATTTCAGCAGACGCTCACACCTAACTTCGAAATCGCCCTTTATTTGCTGCGCCACTAGCTGGGAGTCTGAATATACAGTAACCCGACTGGCCCCCATGTGATTAGCTGCTTGCAAGCCCGCCAGGATCGCCTCGTAGTCGGCTTCATTGTTGGTAGCTTTGAAGTGGAGTCTGATGGACAGATGTAATGTATCTCCCCGAGGGGAAACTATTAACACTCCAACCCCGCTATGCTGGCTGTTGGAGGACCCATCCACATAGATCTTCCACCTTCCTTCGGCCTCAGCTTCTGGGACAATCTCCAACATGAAGTCTGAGAGGGATTGTGCCTTGATAGCGGCTCGAGGCTGATTCTCGATGTCGTACTCACTTAATTCCGTCGTCCATTTGATCAACCGGCCCGAAGCTTCGGGATTAGTGAGGACTCGTGCGAGCGGACTGTTGGTGAGGACCACAAGCCATTAAGACCAGGGCATAAGTCAGTTTCTCTATCGTGGTGTATCACGTTTCAATGTCTTTTAAAAGATGTCCGAAGAAATATATGAGATATTGCACCTGGTCTTGTTCTCGAACGAGCGCCGAGCCTACCGCTTGCTCTACGGCCGATAGGTAGACAAACAAGGTCTCCCCTTCCACCGGCTTGTAGAGGATGGGGAGAGCAACGAGATAAGTCTTCAACTCTGCAAAGGCTTTCTCACACTGTTTGTCTCACTTGAACTTGGCTGCCTTTCTCAGAATCTTGAAGAATGACAGGGTCTTATCTGGAGATTTAGAGATGAATCTGGACAGCGCCGTGATTCTTCCATTTAGCCGCTGTACCTCCTTGAAGTTGCGAGGGGACGACATATCCAGAATAGCTTTCACTTTTTCCGAATTAGCCTCAATTCCTCTCTCTGTCACAATGTAACCCAAGAACCGGCCGCTCTTTACCCCGATCAAACACTTAGCGGGGTTCAATTTCAAACTATTGGACCTTAGGGTGGTGAATGTTTCTTCCAAGTTGGTTATCATGTCACCTTCCTTTTCAGTCTTGACTAGGATATCGTCCTGAAGACCTTGTCCATCATCCGTTGGTACATGGCACTAGCGTTGCGCAAGTCGAAAGGCATGACGTTGTAACAATACGTGTCGTTGGCCATCACAAAACTGACATTCTCTTGGTCCTCGAGAGCAAGTGGGACTTGGTGGTAGCCTTAGTAGGCATCCAACATTGAGATAAACT
This sequence comes from Boesenbergia rotunda, assembly GCA_024364735.1. NCBI lineage: Eukaryota > Viridiplantae > Streptophyta > Magnoliopsida > Zingiberales > Zingiberaceae > Boesenbergia > Boesenbergia rotunda. The sequence continues at coordinate 491,704 of JAGFNQ010002001.1, read as the reverse complement.
CACAACCGGCTGTGGAGTCCACCAACCGGTCTATCTAAGGCAAGGGATAGCAATCTTTGAGGCAGGCTTTATTCAACTCCCGAAAGTCGATGCAGACCCACCATTTACCTCCTAGCTTAGGGACGAGGACTACATTAGCGAACCAGGCCGGGAATTGAACTTCTCTGATGTGTTTGGCTTTTAGCAACTTATGAACCTCGTCTCGGATAGCCTTATCTTGCTCTGGGGAAAAGTGCCTCCGTTTTTGCTTCACAGGTCGGGCTCTCAGGGGTGACATGCAGATGGTGCATGGCTAACGCCGGTGGAACCCCTTTGATCTCTTCTGCGGCCTAGGCGAAGACATCCTTGTGGCTCCACAGGCACTCTATAAGGCGGCTTCTCAGTTCTGGGGCAAGGTCGAGGGTGATCCGCGTAACTCCCCCTTCATGTTGAGGGTGAATCTACACTTCCTCACTCTCAACCTCCCTCCATTCTTCCTTGGGTCCTTCATCCTCTCGCGGGTCAGCGAGACCCACTTGCTAGCATTCGTGGAATCCCGGTAAGGCCTTGGAAGTGGGATCTAAGTTGATCGCGAGGGTCTCCCTTTGATCCAAGGCCCCTCGTGGAGAATCGAAGAGTTCCACTGGTGGGTGCCGAAGTGTTTCTTCGATGGTGGTAGCTCTTCGGCGATCAAGTTCCTCCTCCGTCAGGACAATGGCTTGTCCCTCCGGTCCCGCTATCGGTGCTCCTTCTGGTGCTTTACTGGTTTCCCACAGATGACACCAAACTTGTTCCGGAAGGAATCGACGTCGATGGCCAGTCACCGAGGTTTAGCCTACGTGGATGCTGACGGGAGGGGAAGAACTCTGCGCCCTGCGAGATCAACACGAGCATTAGGGGAACACTCTGACGCTCAAGTCAATCCCTCGATGGAGAAGAATAGAAGGCAGAAAAATGAGTAAGTAGTAGAGAGGGCGTCCCTGTTGGTGCAATCGACCCAAGTGTGATCGAGTAGATCAGGGGTTTTGATGTGTGTGTCAATATGATTAAGTTAGGGTTTCATGTTGATCTAATATGTGTATGTGAGTGTGCAGGTTTGCAGGATACAAATGGACTTAGTTGGACGTCTTCGGGTCCGGTGAAGGATGGTGTGAGGAGATAAGTCGCGAGCTTGTATGCATCCGAGGGACCGTGGACAAAGCAGGGACGATGAGCCGAGGGAAGCGCACTTCGAGGCATACGTGAAGGATAGCATGGGGGGATGAGATGCGGGCTTGCATGCATCTGAGGGACGAGAGCCAAAGTCGAAGAAAGCTTGAAGGCAACAGGTCGAGGCTGCTGGATGAAGAGTCAACTAAGTTGTGAGGATTCGAGTGCTGAGAGAATTGTATTCGGGAAGGGAAACCTTAGGTAGCAGTCAACTGATGCTTGGATTAGTCGACTGATGTTGAGCACAGAAGGATCAGTCGACTGTTGTCGACCAGAAGTCGAAACGTCAGGCTGTGACTTTTGAATTCGCGAAGACCAGTCGACTGATGGTAGCACCAGTCGACTGGTAACGGTCAGAACAGTATCAAGCACTATTTAAGAGTGCTCATTTTTTACTATTCTTCCTTGGCGAAACAAACTTGGTTAAAGCCTGTTAGTAGCCTAAACGTGCTCAAAGGTTGTCAAGGATTGTGGTGAGGTTTGTCCACCCACAAGGAGCGACAAGAGCTAGCCGGAGGTGCTCCGGGGAGTCATCCACCGAAGGATCGGGATCGTCCACCTTACGGACAATCGTGGAGTAGGAGTATCATCTCCGAACCACGTAAAGGTCTTGTGTTAGCATTGTTTTTGTTTTTATTTTAGATTTCCACTTGCGCTTGCTAACCATTGTAGGAAGAAGATCGAAAAGTAGCTATTCATCCCCCCTCTAGCTAAACGGAAAGGTCCCAACAGTCCCCCCCCCCTTACCGAGGGACTACGTTTTATACCTGTGGCGGCCATCCACGAGCACCCATGATCCTTGTCACGTTCCCGTGATTATCGGTTAATGGATCACCTTGGTAACGGTCATCCCGATTCCTCAATCTGGGCCGTTGCGACAATTAAGGCCTTAATGACCGCTGATCAGGGGTGATAATTACTCCATAATAATGGCTGCTGATAACCCGCCGATCCGAGAAAAATAGTCCTCTACTTGAGTGTTTCTTGGGCCCCATTACCCCGAGGTGATCTCGAGGTTACTTTGCCCGGGGTCCCGGGCGCTCATCTCTTTGAGGTGTCCTCGGGGACTTACCCCCGCGGTGAATTCGGGAGTGTGTCTTCCTGTAGCTATCTTCGGGGTTACACCTATTCTGGTTGTCCTCTGAGTCCCTTTTCTCGAGAGGGTCTCGAGTGTCCTGTCCAAGGAGTCGTTCCGGCTTGATGCATTTTGCATGCAGTTTCTTCATCCCCGTGTCCGCCACGGGGTATTCAACTTCATCAAAGATTATCCTAATTGTATTGTTAATTAATTGATCCTTAATTAAATATTTGTTTCCATTTAGATGGTTACACCACACTCCTAAACCTAATCCAAAACAAAGATCAATTCTATTTTGTGGCTCTCGGTAACACATTCCAAACTCAAGGGAACTAAGTTACACACACAATCCAATCCTCTATTCAAAAATAAGTCAGAAGAGTCACAAGCTCACGAACTAACCTAGGCACCTATCCAAAGCATGATCAACTCTACCCATAGCTTTGCCACCAAACCTACAATTCAACTCACACACATCACCTAACCATCTATTGATTAAGACAACATCAGTTCCTTCAAGTACAACCTCACACTGCTCTAACAAGAATCATACATCAACATGCCACAAGATCAAGGACAAACCCACCCACTAATTCAAACAAAATCAATACTAACATCCACCCCTTCGGAATGGAAAAATACAAGGGCATCAATCCAAAACCCATTTCACTAAAGCAACAACTCCAAACAAGGATTCCCGAAATCAAGCTATGCAAATCCAACAAAATTACCCTAGCCATGCTACAACATCATCCACCACATTTTGAGTTCCCTTCCAACCTCCAATGTTGTTCATAGATCCAACCCACAACTAATATTATCCACTTCCAAACACCGTGTGCAAAGTAAATACTAAAGCTGATACCAAATTCAAAAATAAAGAGAAATTCCAAAATTCACATTCAAATTCGGAACATCAATTCATCATTTCTGATTATCCTCAAATCTACCACAGGAATCTCTAAGAAAATACACCTAAATCAAACCGATCTCACCTAGACCCGACCACGGGCCGGGTCCAGCCCGGACCCGGCCCGAGTCAAAGGGTCGGGTGTCCTGTTGACCCAGTTCACCGGGTTGAACCGAAACCGGCCCGGCAGGATGTCGGGTCGACTCCGGTTTAAGGGGGGACCGCCTAACCGGTGGTTCGGAGCCGTTGGAGGTGTTTATTTATTTTATTTATTTTTTTCAACGGTTAAGATCATTTGACCATTTTTTGATCAATGACTATGATTTAGTGATCGTTATGATCCAAACTCTATAAATCGGGATGTCATTTGATCATTTTCATAAACATCTTCTTTACTCTCATTCTCAACTTCATATTCTTTACGCGTTTTCGACTTTATCTTTCGACGATAATGGAAGGTGGTCACGAAGCTTCATCATCTCGATCTCGGAGGGGAAAAGAAATAGCGTACGAGGATCCCAACATTCAAATTCAATCCACCGATGATGAGACCCAGGCTCAGCCCCAACACCTTCCGATGCCCAAAACGCAAGGTAGTACCGATGCAATTACTTCTAAAGTTTGGGAAAATCCTCATTTAAAATTTTTATTTTCACTAAACATTTTGAGAATGTCACACTTCCGTTGGGAGAATTGTATGCAAAATGTAAGCATTGCAATGCTTCCTACAAATTCCAAGCCGGCGGCGGCTATGGGTCGTTAAAACGACATGTAGAAAGGAAGCACCCGATGGAATATGGACTTGACCGCTCTCAAGCACAATTATCAAGATTTTCTAGTGGTAGTAGTATTGATTCTAGTCTATTTTTATATTATGATAATAAATTAAGAGAATCATTAGCTAAATTTATTTCCGTAGAACATCTTTCTTTTAGTTTTGGATCTAAATGCACATTTGAAAATTTTTGTAAAGAATCTCTTAATCCATGTGCTAAACGTGTTCCTAGGACTACACTTACTCGTACAATTAAAAGATTAGTAAAACAAGAAAAAAAATTAAATTGATGAATTTAGTAAATTAAATAATAAAATTTCTTTATGTTCCGATATTTGGAGTGATCAGTGGCAAACTCATTCTTATATGGGTGTGACTTGCTATTAGATTGATAACTCTTGGATCCTCCAAAAAAAATTGCTAGCTTATAGAGTTTTTGATTAATCACATACTGCCCATAACATTGGACAATTGTTATGTTTAATTTTAGAAGAATATGGATTGACTGATAAAATATTTTCAATATCATTAGATAATGCTAGTTCTAATACCACTTATATAGATGAACTAAAATTTATTTGTCAACCTGTTATTGGTGGCTTATATTTTCATATTCGTTGTGTATGTTACATTTTAAATTTATGTGTTCAAGATGGATTAACATTTTTTGAAAATTATATTCAACTAATTAGAATTACAATTTCATATTTATGGTCGTATCCATCTACGATGAAACAATGGGGTGGATTTTGTAAAGCTAATGGAATAAGACCTAAAAAATTTTCACGTGATGTTCCAATACGTTGGAATTCAGCATATCAATTATTACAAGATTTATTTAAATATAAAGATTTATTATGTTTATTTTTTTACACAAAATAATAATACTAATATATATTTATTTTCACAACAATGGAATATTTGTAGTAATATTTGTGAAATTTTAAATGTATTTAACGATGCAACTGAATAACTTTCTGGTGTTTATTATCCCATTGTCCATTTAGTTTTAGTGAATTTTTCTAGTATAGTATTAGTATTAAATGAACATATCAATAATGAAGCTTTAACTTCATGCATATTAGCTATGAAAACTAAATGGAAAAACTATTTTTATTTTATTATTGAAATTTATTTAATTGTATTTGCTTTAGATCCTAGATTTAAATTAGAAGTTTTATAAGAAATGTTAACTTTATATTATGACGCTTTAATTCCTATTAAAGATTCTTCTTTTCCAGATCTAGTTAATATTATATATAATATTACAAATTATTTATATGATCTTTATAATTAATATTATATTAAATATGGAATACAAACTAATATTTCTAAAACACAACAGTCTACTAGTATTAATTTAAAACCTACAAAGCACAACTTTTATTAAAAGAACGGACAAAACGTCCACGAGGATCCTCAAGTTTCACACAGGAACTTGAAAATTATTTTACGACTTCTTTTCATTTTAATAAAGCAGATAGCGAAGATTTCGATATCTTAAAGTGACGGTCACAGAAAGCTTAAAGCTTTCCTGTTCTCTTCGTGATTGCAAAAAAATTTTTAGCTTGTTCAGTGTCAATTGTTGCTGTGGAGAAGACGTTCAGTGTCGGTGGCAACATATTAGATGAACGACGATCAACTATGTCTCCTGACTCATTGGAAGCTTAAGCGTTACTAGACGATTAGACCAGAGTCGAGAAAAGAATCCATGAAATGCAACTTTCAGAAGACGAAGTCGAAGAATTTGATACCGAAGGAACGAATACAACGGGAACAGGAGGAAATGGAAGTGAGTGATAAAAATTGCAAAAGGGTAAAAATGTAAAAAAACTATGTGGGCTTTGATTCCCCTACACCTTAAGAGGATACGTAGGCAACTTAAATAAGTGCAAGCTTTTTTTTAAAATAAATTTATATTTTAAATTTAATTTTTTAATTTTAATTTTTTAATATAATAATCTCGAACCGTGGCGAACCGTGAACAGAACCGTGAACCGGCGGTTTCGAACCGTGAACCGTAACCATCTTGGGCGGTTAATGTTAAGGGTCGACCTCCCACGAACCGTCAAACCAGCGGTTCTGAACCGACGGTTCCGAACCGTGATCGGGTCTAATCTCACCTAAAATGGCAAGCCTCTACCTCCTGTAGGTCAACCAAGATGGCCCCTGGATCTCAGTGTTGGGCAGGATGGCTGCGCTTCGGCGAAGGGAAAGTAAATTGCCCCCGTTGTAGATCGGCGCTCGGGGTACCTTGAGGGGGTGAGCGATTAGGGAAAGAAAACACAACACTAAGGAAAAAGGATCGTGGAAAATCTTGTACCTGTCCGTAGCCAACCGAAGATGAGAAATAGAGATTGTCAACCTTTCTGTTGCTCCTCTTCCTCCTCTGACGTATTCCTAAACGTTACCTTTTCTAGTAGCTTATGCCACTGATGGCGTCGCCATGAACAGAACATTTGATCCTGTTGTAACAGAAGATAAGGCAATAAAGGAGGTGGATGTAGAGCCTGTTGGATATTGGGTCTTAAAAGGCCAATACGATTTATGATTTTACAAGAGAAAATCAAGGTGCTATCAATCAATGAAAGTCTAAAATGACTTCAAAATCAAAATCTACATTTCGAGTAGATGAATATAGACTATTAATTTGCTCAAAACTGATTACGGGTGAATGAGAAATTAATTGTTAAAGTTAGCTCAAAATGTTACAAAAGGAAGTAGGGGGAAAATAGTCCTACATTGGAAATTCTGGAGAGAATTTACTTCCTTATATACGTTGCTGTATTAATTGAGTTAACACAAATAGCACAGATGCACTAATCCAAGGGGCGAGCAGGTGCTCGCACCTGCAAGCCCTCCACCCGCCATGCGCGCACGCGCGCAATGGGCGCTTTGGTGGCGCACTTCGCACTTCGTACTTCGTACGTATCGTCGCGAAGAGCATTGAGGAGCTTAAATTTATGCTCCGGGTGACGTGGCTATACCTACGTGGCACTTGGGGGATGTGACATGCATACGTGACACTCTCGGTTGGACAAAGAGGGATGATTGACTGCTGACTGGGCAAACGGATGGCCACCGTTGGATCGAAGAGGATGATGAATCGCAAGTGACGCGATCTGGAGCGTTGATCACGAATAATCATGATCGGACCATTGGTAATGAGAGTTGATCTGGAGGCTGAGATCAAAAGAGGGCTGAAAGGTTACAATCCTCCAGATCTAGGGCTGAGATTAAGAGATCTGGTTGAAGGGTTACACCCTCTAGATCGAACGGCTCAGATGAACTCACCAAGGGGTACTTCACCTCTTCACCTACTATAAATAGGACCCCTAAATGATGGAAACAAAACACAAACAAAAATCACTCATACTCACTCAAGCCTAATCAACCTTGCATCTATTCCATCTTCTGCATCCGGAGTCCAAAAAACCTACAAAAGGGTTCGTCAGTCTCGGAATTTGAAGTGTTACTATTCCGAGACATCGTCGTTGTATCTTGGAAATGAATTGCTGCTATCCGTAAGTACCTGAGCGGAGTAATATCATTTTACGGAGATAGTGTTAAACACTAGTCTCGACGATATTATATCAGATTACATTTTTTCTGGCGACAATACTCACCGACAGGACCAAACAGAGCCATCACCTGGATGCTACAGAATCTGGAGGACCAACCTTCTTAAAGCATTCCACTAAGAAATCACCTAGATCTTTCAGCTTCTTCAACTGAAGAGAGAAGAACGGACTGGTTGATTGCTCGCAACTTCTTCCTCTCCTCCACAAAATCTCTCTCTCTCTCTCTCTCTCTCTCTATATATATATATATATTCGCATGGACATCTCAAAGATGAGTTGGCTCCCTGCGATCGCTCTAAATTGGTGATGGATGCCAACCATTTCTCCCAATATATGGCAGGATGCTGCCTTCTATTCCCTCTGCGCTGCATACTCTTGCACCTCCGCCTTTGCCCTTGTACTCCCCGGCTGCCATAGGCCATCAACTCAGCCATTATTGTTCTCTTTTCATGTCAAAATTGCAACAATCCTGTTGTCTTCTCTCTGCAGATTTAGGTAGTGAGGAACCAACTCCGAGTCCTTGAATACGGCTGGACGACGCAGAAGGTTTTCCATATCATGGTGAACAAAGGTGACTTTGGCATCTTTTTTACTTTGATTTTCCCCCACTCTTTCTCCTCTAAATCCTTGATGGCTGATTTCCTTGCTTCTAATGTTGCAATTCATGCTCTTGTATTTGGGTTCCACAAACACATTTTCCTACTCCGACCAAGGATAAGAGATTTGTTCTTGATCACTTTCAGAGTGGAAATGTGTGTGGGAATCTGCAACTGGATGGTGAAATCTTTTTAATTCGATTAGCCAAGTTATTGCTCTAGTATTGTTGGATCTTCCAGGGTTATTATTCTTTTCTACTTGCACCCTGCTTGTGGTTTACTGGGCTGAAATATATCATTGGGTCAGTATAAGTTATGTTTGTATTGTTTTAGAAACAATACAAACCTGCATCGGGTACTAGTTTATTTGTTTGTTAACTAAATTTGATTATGCATATTGATCTCCCACTGATCCTTAACCGCATCTTTTGACAGGCCAATAGGACGAACTACATGCATAGTAGCCATCCTACTATTGTGCACAGAGATCTCAAGTCTCCTAATCTTTTTGTTGAAAAGAACTAGGTTGTTAAAGTACCCATTTAGATAAAACCTTCTAAAGTCTCCTAGTCTACTAATGGATCAACTTCTGATGCTTCCTTATTGGACAGTGTTGTCAGGATTTATAATGTTTCCAAATACCAGTCCATCAGTTGCTATGAATCTATTGGCATTTAAAAGATGCCACAAAGATTCATGTTTTCTCTTTTATTTGTAGGTGGTGGGTGATTAACATAATTTGTTTTTAGTTCACTACCTGGCAGTACACGATGCATATCTTTCTTTAAAGCTAAATACTTCTCCAATATTTATGGTCCATGTTGTTTAAGCTTTTAAATTATAATAGATTTTTCTGTGCTGCTTTGTTATCTTTTACTGGATAATCATGTCAGAAGTGCTTAATCATGTATGCTCTTTCTTTCCCAATGCTTGTGCCCTTGGTATACAAGGTAATGCATCTAACCAAAATTGCATTTGGCTAACCTTGTAGACTTTACTAATATCTGTGTCAAATTAACCCTATTAATCTATATTAAAAATGTTAATTTTCAATAGGTTTGAACTTCTTTGTTGCTGATCTTGTATACCCGTTGATGATGCCGAGTTGGTACTCGGGTGGCAAAGTTGCTTCATTGTATACCCATGACCCTTTCTATACATCAGATATTAGTCATGGATTTATTATGAATAATTATACTGAATTGCTATGCTAGCCAAGAAAGCAAACACCATTTTGTTCAAATGATATTATCCTACTCCATCCAATTTGTGTCAACAAGTTCATGCAGTGGTTTAGCATGCTAGTATTTGTGGTATGATCAATGGAATGTTTAGTTTGGCCAGTGATTATAATAGAATTGTAGAGCCTCAACCTATGTTGCTTGATTTATGGAATGATTACATAAGTTCCGCGTGGATGCTGCAACTCTTGTAGTTATAGTAGAAGGGGAAACATATTCTTGTATTTCAAATGGTTCGGCTCATTCCCATCCTTCTCCAGTGAGTAGGTTACAGTAAGTTGAACATGTGTGTTTGTTTTTTACTTCATTGTGACTTTTAGTATGCGCATCACTATCAATACTTATTTGAACCCACTCTATTGAAATCCATAGAAGATGCTCTTGGGGATTTATAAGTAAATTAAAGCTGGACATTAATAATGTTGGAATTAAATATGCTATTTAGTTCAAACAGTTTTGGTTGCTAGTGTTGTTTTCTGTAGTATCTAGACCATCAAAGTGTATTTACTTATCCGATTCTATTTCGCATTTCAGAAGAGAAATTAATTTTGTCTCAGGCTTGTGATTTTGGCTTGTCAAGATTGAAGCATCATACCTTCGTGTCATCAAATTCAACATCTGGAACGGTGCATTTCTTACTCCACAACTTTTAAGAAGAATCATGTTTTACGTTGTGTACTGATTTTAACTGATAAATTGAATAATCATTTGCTTCTTCTGTATACCTCACATAAAATTTCATGTTGAGACATTGCTTGAGAATTTAATAAACAAACAAATAAACAAGTGGGCAAGGCCGGCTCAAGCCAATTTAAGACCCTAGGCGAACAAAATAGATTATTAACATTGTTTAAAAATAATTCTACTTCTTTTTCATTCGGACTTGCAACTATCAACCGACTTGGTTGAAAACAAATATATTCAGAATTGTTTGAAAACTAAGAAAGATAAAAAAAAAATATGTCTAATTACTCAAATGAAAGATGAAAACAACAACCCTTACAAAAAGGAATAAATGAAATGGGACAATATATAATAGAAAAAAATCAGGTTTCCATCCTCAACTCATCATCACCGCAAACCAAAATAAATAAATAAATAAATAATATATATATATATATATACAAAATGACATAACTCAATATAATCCTTAGAAAATGAAAATCATGACGAGATCAAACCAGCCATTATCATTTATTAAGAATTAAATAAGTCATTTTAGGCACAGAACAAAAGAAAAAATAAATTATATTTTTCTTGACCTAAACCAAAATAGTTGTAAATGATAGAATACAAACGAAAGGGAAACCAAAAACTTTATTTCTGTAACTACATATAAATAAAAGCTAAACTTAATGTCTATAAGGAAGCGAAATGGTAAAGATATCTAACTCACTGTTGCTCAAAAATAATAAAATCTTCTATTTCGATCGAACACAATATGGATGAATCCCTCAACATTTGAACTTAATCAAGCAAGGAGCATAGTAGTACCAACCGGATCAACGTGACAGCGTTAGGTGTAATTTCTCTTTCCCAATATCAACGAGCGAGAGAAGTACAAAGAGGGGGAGCTAATCAAGGGAAGAGGGGGAATTCGAAAAACAAGCTAATGTTTTTATTTTGCATTGCATGGATAATTTTTTTTTAATTCATGTTCTTACCAATCAAAAGAGAAAACGTCACTAACAAAAAATAAATGTAACAAGAGAAGGCTAGGGTTGAAAGATATTGAAGATGAATACATTAGTATTGTAAATTCTCCGAGGCTACGCAGGGGGGGTGCAAATCCAGGGCCCGGATTTGTACTGAACCAAGTGAACTCATGTGCGTGCACGACCCGCGCACGTCGAATGTCCGACCGGTCGGGGCAAAATTTGTCCAAGCAGATGAACCAACGTTTTGCCAAATTGATTTTTGCTCAAATGTAACTGATGCATTAAATTTGATTAATGCGAGGTCAGTAACCCCCAGACGTTTTGATCTGGTCGGGTAAATGGCAGTAAATGACGATTAATTCGTCATTTACGACTGCGGGGGTCTAAGCCTATATAAAGGGGCTGTGTGACCGAGAGCAATAGACACAGACGCTACGAAATTCTCCTCTGCTCCAACTCCACCTCGTTCCCGACCTTCGCTGATAGCAGTCGGGTACTTCCTCAATTCGCCACGAGCAACGAGTGCTCCGTTGTGCCCGTGGTCAGCTATTGTATCCTGAGAGATAGACGTCCGTCTGAGCCTCGAAGCACCGCCGGAGGAGGACGAATCTGTTTCAAGGAAACTGCGCTTCGCAGGCCTTAGCAAATTCCTGTTCAGTCGGGAGACGCCCGACCCCCACTCGGGAGCTCACTCGGCCACTCGGGAGCTCGCTCGGCTATTCCACTCGGGAGCTCACTCGGCCACTCGGGAGCTCACTCGGCTATTCCGCTCGGGAGCTCACTCAGCCAGTCAGGAGCTCACTCGGCTATTCCGCTCAGGACTCCTCTTGGGAATTCTAACTCGCGAATTCCACTCTGCTCGGGAGACATTACTCCGGTCGGAAGCTTCACTCGGGAGCTTCACTCGGGACTCCACTCGGGAATTTCACTCGGAGTTCGGAAGACGCTGGTCGGGTCGGGAGACTCGCTCGGGGGCTTCACTCGGGAGCTCGGGAACCTCACTCGGGAAACTTACTCGGGAGCTCGGGAGACTCCAGTTTGAGGAAAAGCAGCTCGGGCCACTCAACAGAGATAAGTTGAAATTAGTTTCAGTAATTTCAATTTATTGTAAATTCTCCGAATCCTCCAACAATATTGAAACAGACTCGTTCTGTTGAGATGGCCACGGAACGTGTTGAGGTGAAACAGACTCATCACCAGGCCCCCTCCGCCCCGATCGGGAATGTCTCGATCAACCATGGGGAAAAGTCAGAGAAGTTCACTGGGCTGAACTTCAAGAGGTGGCAGCAGAAGATGCTCTTCTACTTGACCACGCTCAATCTGGCTCAGTTCTTGACCGAGGACCCTCCCAAGCAAGCTGAGGCTGCTGAGGTAGAGGCATGGACTCATTCTGAGTACCTATGCCGAAACTACATCCTCAACTGCCTGGCCGACTCGCTGTATGCTGTGTACAACACGAAGAGAACGACCAAAGAGCTATGGGAGTCCTTGGACAAGAAGTACAAGTCGGAGGATGCTGGAGTCAAAAGTTCATCGTGGGCCGATTCTTGGACTACAAGATGGTTGACTCTAAGACGGTGATCAGCCAAGTCCAGGAGCTTCAGGTGATTCTACATGAGATCCACTCAGAAGGTATGGTTCTGAGTGAAACCTTCCAAGTAGCAGCCATCATTGAGAAGCTGCCCCCCCCCCCCCCCCCCCCCCCCCCCCCCCCCCCCCCCCCCGGCTGGAAGGATTTCAAGAACTACCTGAAGCACAAGCGAAAGGAGATGAACGTGGAGGAACTTGTTGTGAGATTTCGCATCGAAGAAGACAACAAGGGATCAGAGAGAAAAATATTTCTCAGGCTACTGTGAAAGCCAACGTGGTCGAGCACGGACAAAGCTCGAAATGGAAGAATTCTAAATCTTCCAAGCTGGGACCCAGAGGAGGCATCGCCAAAAACTTCTCTGGGAAGTGCTACAACTGTGGCCGAGTGGGCCACAAATCTTCGGAGTGCAAGAAACCGAAGAAGAAGCAGGAGGCCAACCTGAACGAGGGACCAGAAATGGAAGACCTCTGTGTCGTGGTCTCCGAATTGAACCTTGTGGGTTCAAACCCGCGGCAATGGTGGATCCATACTGGAGCCACCAGACATGTATGCTGCAATAAGGAGCTGCTTCACAATTTTGAAGAAATTAGTGGAGAGAAGCTGTTCATGGGGAACTCGGCAACCTCGAACATCATGGGCCAAGGGAAAGTGGTACTGAAGATGACCTCGGGCAAGGACCTGACTCTCATCAATGTGCTGTATGTTCCGGAGATTCGAAAGAATCTAGTGTCCGGATCACTGTTAAGCAAGCATGGCTTTCGCATTGTATTTGAGTCCGACAGAGTTGTTCTGTGAAAGAAGGGAATGTTTATAGGAAAGGGCTATGTATTTGATGGGTTGTTTAAGCTCAGTGTAATGGCCATTAAGCCTAAGATAAATAAAAATGAAAGCTCTTCCACTTATATGCTTGAGTCTTCGTGTTTATGGCATGGTAGACTAGGACATGTGAATTACGATGTGATTCGTAGATTGATGAACATGCAAAGCATACCGACATTCCACCTTGACCCGAAACACAAGTGTGAGACTTGTGTTGAAGCGAAGTTGACAAGGTCATCCTTTCAACATGTTGAAAGAAGCACCGAAACACTCGGCTTAATTCACACCGACATATGTGACCTTAAAGGCACACCGACACGTGGTGGGAATAAGTACTTCATCACTTTTGTAGATGATAACACAAAATATTGTTATGTGTATCTTCTCAAAAGCAAGGATGAAGCTATAGAGAAATTCGTTCTCTATAAAAATGAGGTTGAAAACCAACTTAATAAGAAAATTAAGGTGGTTCGAAGTGACCGAGGTGGTGAATACGTATCACCATTCGCTGAGTTGTGTGCTGAACATGGGATCAGACACGAAACAACAGCTCCTTATACCCCTCAGCAGAATGGGATTGCTGAGCGAAAGAATCGAACTCTTAAGGAGATGATGAATGCTCTTTTATTGAGCTCTGGACTGCCAGACTCCATGTGGGGGGAAGCTGTGTTAACAACTAACTACCTTTTGAATAAGGTCCCCCGGAAGAAAATAGATAAGAGCCCTTATGAGTTATGGAATGGAAGACAACCATCCTACAAATACTTGCGAGTGTGGGGGTGTCTTGCCAAAGTTTTGGTGCCTGATCCGAAAAGGGTCAAGATAGGACCAAAAACTGTCGATTGCATATTTATTGGATATGCACACAACAGCATTGCATATCGGTTTTGTGTGTATGAGTCACAATTACCGGATATACACAAGAATTCGATAATAAAATCGAGAAATGCCTCATTCTTCGAGCATGTGTTTCCACCTCGGCGGAGTAAGAGAGCTCGGGTGGAAAAATCTTATGGATCAGATTTATCACTTTCATACTAGAAGGTGACTCCCAGAGCTACTCAGAAGCTGTAAACTCTTTTGAGGGACCTCACTGGAAAGAGGCAATTGCATCTGAGATAGAATCTATCTTACAAAATCATACTTGGGAACTTGTGGACCTTCCTTTGGGGAGTAAACCATTAGGATGCAAGTGGATTTTCAAGAAGAAGATAAGATCATATAGCACAATTGACAAGTATAAGGTGAGGTTTGTAATTAAAGGTTACCGACAGAGAGAAGACCTTGATTACTTTGATACATATTCTCCTGTGTCGTGAATAACGTCCATTAGAGTGTTGTTGGCTATTGCTGCTCTATGGAACTTGGAAATACATCAGATGGATGTAAAGACGGCCTTTCTAAACGGAGATTTAGAAGAGGAAATCTATATGGAGCAACCTGAGGGTTTTTCTGTGCCAGGACAGAATAACCAGGTTTGCAAATTGGTGAAGTCTTTATACGGCTTGAAGCAAGCTCCAAAGCAGTGGCATGAGAAATTTGATAATGTCATGCGAGAAAATGGATTCAAAATCAATGAATGTGATAAATGTGTCTACTCGAAAGCTACTGAAGATGATTTTGTCATCTTGTGCTTATATGTAGATGACATACTTATCATTGGGAGTAATGATAAGATAATCAAATCCACGAAAGACATGTTGAACTCAAGATTTGACATGAAAGACATGGGCCTAGCTGATGTGATTCTAGGAATCAAGATTCTTAGAACAGCTGAAGGACTTGTTCTTAGTCAGTCCCACTACGTGGACAATATTCTTGAGAAATTCACCAATGATGATACTGCGTTGGCATGAACGCCGATAAATACGAGCCAACATCTATCGAAAAACCGAGGAGAAAGTATCTCTCAGGTAGAGTACGCTCGGGTGATTGGAAGTCTGATGTACTTGATGAATTGTACACGACCAGACTTAGCCTACGCAGTAAGCAAACTGAGTAGATACACGAGTAATCCCAATGTTGAGCACTGGAAAGGGATAACAAGAATACTGAGGTACTTGAGATATACTCGTGGAAATGGATTGCACTATATGAGATATCCTGCTGTTATCGAAGGATACAACGATGCAAGTTGGATATCTGACATAAAAGACTCGAAGTCTACGAGTGGTTATGTGTTCACTCTGGGTAGTGCAGCCATTTCATGGAAATCTTCTAAGCAAACCGTAATAACCAGATCCACGATGGAATCTGAGTTTGTAGCTCTTGACAAATGTGGTGAAGAGGCTGAATGGCTACGGCAATTCTTAGAAGATGTACCAAGATGGCCGAAACCCGTGCCGGCAATATGCATACATTGTGATAGTCAATCTGCAATTGGCCGGGCACAAAGCCATCTGTATAATGATAAGTTTAGGCAATATGCATGCTCGCAGGCAGCTCGAAGGGCAAAGCCCCTTCTTCATCTGCGCCCTCACGAAGGCCTCAGCCTTCCTCGAGTTCTCGCTTTCCCAATGCTGCCTGCGAGCATGCTTTTCAGTCCAGGACCTTCAAGTTGCTCTCCTGCCGATCAATTGATGTTCCCTTTCTATCCGAGCACTGCCCCTCCATCATGGAGATAGTCACTTTCTACAACCTTGGCTTTCTTCTCTCCTTGGAGCGGACGATAAACTATGATCTTGTCTCGGAGTTTTACAACAATCTTTAACAAGGGCCTCAAGGAGGTTTCGAATTCACTACCCGCGTCGCAAAGAGGATCTCGATTTCTCTTATGAGATCTTAGCGGAGTATCTAGGTGGTCGATGATCGCCTAACCTGTATTCTATCTACCCTGAGCTCGCTGACCCGCTGTTGGCTCCTTTTGCGGACGTCACACCCGACTTTATTTATCAGCATTTCTTTGGTCATCCCCGCTCAGCCGGGCTTGATGAGTTGGGTCCTGATTTTCCGACCTTTGCAGCACTTCGTCTCTTTCCTACCGATTACGTACTCTTCAAGATCATTACAAATTGTATCCTGCCAATCACTTCCAAGCCTTTAGCCGAGATCCGACCCTATCATTGCCTGATGCTTTATGGCATGCACCGCCGCATGGACTTTGATATCATGGAGAGCATTTTTCAGTCTATCTTATCCTATCGAGAGCCGAGCCGACGCACAGTCTATATGCCTTTTGGTCATGTCATCACCGACTGGCTTATGTCAGTAGGTGTTGATGTCACCAAGGGCAGGACAGTGCCCATGGTCCGACAGGATTGCAGACTTGGCCGGCGGGCATTTGCCAAGTCCGGTATCATCATCCGGGATCATGATGGGGCTTTGGTTTGGAAGGACGGGATGGGACTCGGCGAGCTACCTGGGGGAGGTCCACACTTTCAGGCACCAGCCGTTGCTACTGCACCACAGGAGGCTCCCGCTGCTGTTGCTGATTACGACTATGAGCCCGAGTCGGACCTACGATGGCAGATTTCCGAGCTGGATCAGACGATCCAGCATGATCTTCACGTACGAGAGCTCTATCGTGAGGAGGTCCGCTCGGAGATCCGATCATTCGACCGCAGACTGACCGCGGTGGAGTCTGATGTCTCCGGGGTTCGTACGCTGCAGCAGACTTGGTATGATGAGTGGCGCCAGCACACATTCCCTGGAGTTGCGCCCTCTGCCAGTACTGCACCAGGGTCCTTTATTCCTGATGATGCCACGATGGACGACCCTATGCACGCTGACCCCCCCTGAGGATTGATGACGATTGATGTCACTTTGCTCTTATTTGGTGATTTCTGACTATTTGACAGATCTGTCTGTCCTGACTTCCTGTTATGGCGTGATGTTGACTTTGATGCATTGAGATGCATCTAATTATTTGTCTGGTTTGTTGTATGATGCACTTGCCTATGACTAGATCTTGCTTATGCTTGATGATGCATTTGATATTTTGAATGTATTTCACATTTGCCTCATCATGTTTTGATTGTTGACTTATATGTGTGTTCACATGATTACTATCTACATGTTTGCGTTGTTATGATTATGCTTTTGATTCCATGTCCATATGATACATATGCTTGTTTTGTCATGCTTTATCTGTGTCATATGTGTTCATATGTTTATCAAAATAAATCAATCATACCTTTGTTGTTTTGGGATACCCCTAGGGTTGAGGGGGAGTATGGTTAAACTTAACAACCCCTCTAGACTCTTTTCGATGTTCGACAAAGAGGGAGAGTGTGGTTGGTTAAGTTTAGGATGATCATGTTGTAGGGGGAGGATCCTGATTCCCCTATGATCCTGAAATTTGAAAAAATTGATTGGGAATCCCTAAACATAAAATCGGGTTGTCAAACAACAAAAAGGGGAAGATTGTTGATGCAGTCTGACCCTGATTGTTTTTTTGGTGTTGACATCGATTTTAGTTTAGGTTGATGATTATGATTATGATTATGATTAAGTCCTGATCGGGGATTAGACATGGTATGGAAAATCCTAGCCTGGAGGGCTAAGTGTTGAAAATCCTAACCTAGAGGGTTAGGTGTGGAAAATCCTAACTTGGAGGGCTAGGTATGGAGAAATCCTAATATGGAGGATTAGGTGTGAGAAATCCTAGCTTGGAGGTCTAGGTGTGTGGAAAAGTTTTAACTTGGAAGGGTTGGGTGAAAAGTCCTAGCTTGGAGGGCTAGGTGAAAAGTCCTAACTTGGAGGGTTAAGTGAAAAGTCCCAACTTGGAGGGTTAGGTGAAAAATCCTAGCTTGGAGGGCTAGGTTGGAAAAGTCCTAACTTGGAAGGGTTGGGTGAAAAGTCCTAGCTTGGAGGGCTATGTGAAAAGTCCTAACTTGGAGGGTTAGGTGAAAAGTCCCAACTTGGAGGGTTAGGTGAAAAAGTCCTAGCTTGGAGGGCTAGGTTGGATGAAATCTTAGCTTGGAGGGCTAGGTTTGAGTCTCTGGATCGGTCTGGTGACTGATCAGGGAAGTTGACACGCTGCTCCTTCGTGGATCGGTCTGGTGACCGATCCAGCGATGACTGATCGATCTGGTGACCGATCAGGGAGCACACAATGAGGTTGAAAACCTACTGCCCGGCTCCTGATCGGTCCGGTGACCGATCAAGGAGCAGGCAGTTGCCTCATTGCTTGGCTCCTGATCGGTTCGGTGATCGATCAGGGAGCAGGCAGCTTCCTCACTGCTTTGCTCCTGATCGGTCTGGTGACCAATCAGGGAGCACTCAGTGAGTTGAGTTCCCCCGCTGATCAGCTCCTGAATGGTCTGGTGACCGATCCACGACTTAGGATCTGATATCCACGATTATTGTTCACTCAGAAGTGGACTGATCAGGCTTGAGCCTGATCGGTCAGAGGCTATCCTGATCGGTCTGGTGACCGATCAGGCTTCACTCTGATCGGTCTGGTGACCGATCAGGCCCGTGTCGCCGCGAAAGCTGGGAGTCCCAGCAAAGCGGTGGATCGGTCTAGTGACCGACCCACGAGCCCTGGATCGGTCCGGTGGCCGATCACTTTAATTCAAAATGCACTGTCAGACGCTCTGATTGCGTCTGAACGTATCTGATTCTCTGCGCTTAACCTCTGATACTCGATTTTCTGCTTGATATGTTGTGCTAATGCTCTGATTAAGCTGCAGGTGACAGGGAAGGATTCAAACACTCAAGGAGAGTCAATGGATGTCTTTCCTTGGAGCATGTTTGTCTGTTTTCCATCTCAGGTTGCAACGGACGCTGGCGCTGGCTGGAGCTGCTGACTGGGGCTGGTCTGAGGGAGGCTCAGGGAGTCCAGAAGAGCTCAGTAGTGGCTGGTGGTTGCAGGAGAGCAGCTGGAGGCTGCAGTGAGGTGGTGACCTGGCAATAGTGGAAGGACTTAAGCGCTTGGTGGCAAACAAGTCTCCACAACTCTGATCAGTAACGCTGCGTGCTTGTGTTCTCTGCTTTCCCATCGTTCTTGAGCAAGCAGCTGCAATCTTTGAAGCAACCATCCCTTACTTGAGCACTTGAAAGAAGGAACAAGGAGCTTGAGTCCATCAGTGAGAAGACACGAAGAAGGGTGTTCTTGCGTGAGATCCGTGCTGGGTGGAGCTCGGGAGGAGCTTGCTGTGTTCTTGTCTGTTCTAAGTGCTAAGTAAGATCTTTCTTGTGTTTCATTGTGCTTAAAACTCTATCTTTGTTGAAACGCTGTGGAGAGGTTACTCCATCGAGAAGGAGGTTGCTTACTATCCGGATTTTCCGGGGCTTGATCTGCCGACGATCAAGGGATCGCCCACCTTACGGGCACGCCAAGGAGTAGGGACAAGTTATCCCCGAACCTTGTAAATCCTCTTGTTAGCGTTCTTGTTCTTGTGACTAACTTAGGGTTTAGTTTACTGCATACTTTGTTTTATTGCTTCCGCTGTGCTACTAAACCTTTGAATTGCAGAAATTTCAAAAGCGCTAAAACTGCAAGTGTCTGGCTATATTCATCCCCCCCTCTCTAGCCATCCATGTTCCAACAGTTTCTCTAGGCTTCTCGTCCCTCTAACGTCGAGCACACCCTTCTGTTCCATTGGTGTACTCTTCCGCGGCCTTGTCGTCCCTCAGATGCACCAAGCCTATCAGCTCCCTTCTCTGTGTCATCCTTCTCGTACGTTGTGTCTTCCGCTCGACTTCTTGTATTCCTAAGCTGCTGTACACATAGACACAAGGCATTAAACTAACCAGGACCTAATTTGACTTGGTTGATCACATCAAAACTAATCTAGGGTACTTATACTAACATCCAGATAGAACTAGTCACTAGGTAGATTTCTCACTCTTGTCTAACCTCTAGTTACGACTAATTACTTGATAGACTTTTTACTCCCTTTCCTAACCTTCATTTAGGGCTGGTCACTCGGTACACTTCTCACCCTCTTGCCCTTGCTAGTCATCTCGTCAATATTTGACCTAACTAGACTTCTCTCTTACTGGTCATTTGATCAACCTTTGACTTAACTAGATTTCTCTCTAGTTGGGTCAACTTTGAACAAACTCCATTAAACATATTGACAAATAAACAACAAAACCTGCAGTTAATTAGACCAACATTAGCATCATGAGCTTGAGGAGACCATATATACACAATTAGAGGAGCTCAGTATGGATCGACAATGCTATCAGTCTTTGGCTCTCACAAATACACGAGAGTATCGATCTCATCCGTTACTAGTAGGTTGAGATGTTTGCATTGATGAGCTCTTGCGTTTCAGGGCAACAGCCTCTTCCTCCGCCACCTCCTCCATCCTCCTTCGGTGGTGTTGCTGTTGATGCAAGTGAGGAGGTTGGTGATGATCAATAATAGGTAGCTGATTACTACACACATGGTCTCTTTGTTTCTCTTTTCGATTACTAGATGTATGAAACATTGTGGATATTATACTTTTGGGTCACCATGTGATGACATACATTGTAAATTTATATGTTTTGTTTAGTTGTAAACTACTGTAGTGATCGATTAAAAATCCTTTTGTGACCATGTATAGTAACACCAATCTACTAATATACTATAGCAATTGATTGATACAATCATGAAGCACCTAAGTGCAATCAGCCAATTATGTCCAAAAGTGGCTAAGGTCAAATCAACCAACACCACAAATAAGATCCATGGACTCCCCCCTTTTTGAACATATAATATTTTTTATTTTTGGAATGGCTAAGGTTCAAAAGCCGACTTCGTCCAAAAGTGACTGATGAATCTAGAGACTTCGGAAGCTGATGAACCTATCCAAAAGTGACTGATGAATCTAGAGACTTCAGAAAAATATGAAATAAGATCTATGTTGTCGACAATTGCTCCTGAATCTATTCATGCATTCAAATACCATTGTGATACGCCATATTGAACCCAATATTTTTTTAAACTCAATTTGAGCATGAGAAATGATGTCAGAAGTTCATTATAAATGATGTGACGATGATAATCAAATTTTTATTTTTTTGGATTACTAAGGTCCATGAGCTAGTTTTGTGCAAAACCAGGCCATGGACCTAAAGACCTCATAATTTATTAAATAAGGACCTCTATGCTTGGTTAGTGCTCCTAATTATAACCATATCCTCAATCATCAATACAATATACCATATTAATATTGATGAATTTTTCAATTCAATTCAGACATGAGAAATGATGTTGAATGCTCATTATAAGTGGTACGACGATGATTCTCATTGAAATACCACAAATGAGTTACTTAGAATCCCATATCTCTAATGATATCAAAATTTTGATTTTTTGAGTTGCTAAGGTTCATCAGTCAGATTCATCCAAAAGTGGTTGACGGACTTAAAGACCTCGAAATGACATAAAACTAGGTCCTATGTGCTTGAGTAGTTCTCTTGAATGTATACATACACTCAAACACCAATGTGATATACCGTCTTGAGCGAAATAATTTTTTCAACTCAATTCGGGCATGAGAAATGATGTCGGAAGCTCATTAGAAATGATACAACGATGATAATCACTGACTGACAATACAAAACAAAGGCAACATAACACATATTAACATAGAAACAAAACATAGGCTACATAATAGTTTGAATTTTAATGCTATGTTAATCAAAATACACGTCTGAATCCATTTAGCAAAATGCATTTATTGTCCTCCATTCATCACAATGATATTGTTTTACAATAGTGGCTTTGTGTACCATGCAAATGCATACAAAAGTGGAACACTATCACAAAAGAAATCACTAATACATGTATTTACTTGTTGGAGGCATTCTACACGATCTTTTATAATGACCTAATTGTTTGTACCTATTACATTTGTTTTTAATCTATCCTTTGTGCTTGGATAGTATCCTCGCTTTCTTCCTTCTTCCAGATTACACAAGGCTATAAGATGATAAAACAACACAATCGTGTCCACTTGTTGGCCAAAATTGTTCACTTCTACATGGATTAATATGATCCATATAAGTATATTTTCAAGTTTCAAATAAGAAATAATATTGACAATATTGATATGGGCCCATGTTCCTATATAAACACTGTAATATTGATATGGGCCCATGTTCCGACTCGACCAGCGTCTCCCGAACTCCCGAGTGGAATTCCCGAGCTGGAATTCCCGAGTGGAGTCCCGAGTGAAGCTCCCGAGCTCCCGACTAGGATCTCCCGAGTAGTGGTCGGACGTCTCCCGATGGATAGGAATTTGCTGAGACCTGCACTACACAGTTTCCTTGAAACAGATTCGTTCTTCTCCGGCGGTGCTTCGAGGCTCAGATGGACTTCTGTCTCTCAGGATACAATAGCAGACCACGGGCACAATGGAGCACTCGTTGCTCGTGGCGAACTGAGAAAATACCCGACTGCTATCAGAGGAGGTCGGGAACGAGGCGGAGTGGAAGAGGAGAATCGCTCTGCATTGGCTGCTACCCTTTTGCTCTCGGTCACGGCCTCCTTATATAGGCTCAGACCCCCGTAGTATTCAATGACGAATTAATACCCGACCAGCCGACCAGCGACCAGATCCAAACGTCTGGGGGTTACTAATTTTGCATTAATCAAAATTAATGCATCAGTTACATTTGGCAAAATGTTGGTTCATCTGCTTGGACAAATTTTGCCCTGACCGGTTGGACATTCGACGTGCGCGGGTCGTGCACGCACACGAGTTCACTTGGTTCAATACAAATCCAGGCCCTGGATTTGCACCCCCCTGCGCACCCACGCGTGAGAGAGAGTCTCTCCCCTAGCATTTGTTCACAACTATCATGCTTGTGATACAATATAAACCAAATATTTTACTTTAAAACTCCCAATGTGGGACTAAAGCCTCACTCACAAGGGAGTCTCTTTATTCTCCTCCTCACTTTCCATTCAATAGAAAGTTCCAATATGGGACTAAAGTCACACCACCTCTCTTCCATTCACACTAGATATCCAAGATATCTAACAGTTTTTACCTCTATTTAGTTTTGTATGTGGATATATGATAGCCATCATTTTATTGATTATTTTAGGCTCTAAAATCCATGTTTGATCCACATTTTATATGCTTAAGTTTGCAATTGTATTAGGTTTCATGTATTTCCTCTATTTTGGCTTTCAATTCAAATCTTTGTATACTTGGGATATTTTTTGGTACTAAATTTGAATATCATTTTGTAGGCTTCAAATGATCATGGACCTAGATCAAATTGGGTCAGACTTGAGTCAGGATTGGATCAAGATCAAAGGGATCAAGCATCAGATTAATAGGAGCCGTCCATTCCAGAGAACGGCTAGATCTGGGCCATCAGTCAACTTCTGGTCAATCCGAGTTCAAGATAGAATCAATCATGACCATAGATCAAGATCTGAAAATTTCAGCCAAATCAGAAGTAGTCTGACCGTTGAATCAAGCTCAAGTTGTTCTAGACCATCCATTCAAGAATAGGAAAGATCTGGACCATCCGCCACTGATCTGGTTAATCCGAGCTGGGGACAGGTAGATCAGGACTATGGATTGTGATCTGTGGAGTTTGGCTCAGATCTGAAGAGATCCGACTGTTGGATGCAGTCAAATCGATCTCAGTCGTCCGTTGCTAAGGAATTAAAGATTGAACCCAAGTTTTGGGTTGAACTGCTGAGCCAAACCCAACTTCTGAGCTGGACTGAACCGAAGCTGGCTTGGCTAGACCAAACCAAGTGCTGAGCCAAACCCAAGCTGGCTGAATCGAACCGCTGAAGCTGGCTGGACTGGACCGAACCGCTGAAGCTGGCTTGGCTGACCGAACCCAAAGCTAGGGTTGAAGCCGGTTCATCAAAAGAGGGGAGAATCGTGCAGAGCAGATCAGTTGAGGGGTTCCCGACTCACTCCATCCGCTCCACCCTCACCGCCGGCGACTTCCTCTCCATCTTCATCGCCGCCGGACGGACCATCAACGCCGACCACAAGCTAGGGCTCTGGGGGTTTCGAGCCCTAGCTGACCTTCTCCATCTCATTCACTTCTTCACAACCATCGGTCGCACGAGCTAGGGCTCTGGGGGTTCCGAACCCTAGTTGAACGCAGCCGTTTCTTCATTTACAGTAGTCTTCCTTCATATTTCTTTACAGCATTTACAGCAATTTCATTACAGCAGTAGTTTCTTCATTGTTTTTCTTCACAGTTTTTCCTCAGCAGCAGATTTCTTTATTTCCAACACTTCTCTTCACCTCCGGCAGATCTCCTTCTAAGCAATTCTTCATCAGTTTGGGCCAGCAGTAGTATTTACAGCCGATCTTCTCTTCGGCTGGAAGACAGGAGATCCAATTCCAAGTTCTTCATAGCCGTACTTCATCAGCAGCTCTTAATCCGATCTAGTTCCAACAGTTTCTTCCTTTCAGCAATTCCTTTACAGCAACTCCATCACAACAATCCAATTCCGGCAGCAAACCATCACAACCAACAGCTCCATTCATCACTTGTTTGATTACTTAGTGTTTGGATGTTTCATGGAGTTGAGCTGCTATGTGTTGATTAGGGACAATTTATTGTGTTTCAGTGCATGATGTTTGAATGTTTGTGATAGATTTGTTGAATGTTATATTGGTTAGATCCTTCCCCATTTCAATTTGCATGTTCTTGAAGCAATTTTAAACATGTCTATCTTGTGTTTGATTAAATGTTTCTTAGAACAGTTTCTCTCAATTGTGATGTTTCTTAATTGATTAACTCTTGTTTTGTGTTGCTCTTCCTATTGCTTTAAGTTTCATGTCTTCATTTAAATGCAAGTAAGTTAGATTAGACTAGATTTCTTTAATGCTATAGGTTTTGTTCCATGTCTAGGTTTCATTAATGCCCTATTTCTTAAGTGCTTCCTTCATATTGCCTTTTCCTTGCTGCAATTGTAGTTAGGTTAAATTATATTTCAGTACCTGCATTGTCTTTCCTTAAGTAGAACTAGATTTCATACTTGCTTTTCTATTTCTGTTTGTAGTATTAACGTTCAAATCAAACCCTAGTTTGATATCAAAAATCCAAAAGCAATAACATACAATCCTGAGAATTATCATGCACCAACTACATTCGTTGGGAGACGATTCAAGTTACTCTATGCTACATTAGTTTAGAGGAGTTCGGTACTTGAATTGTATTTGATACTCGCGGTACGACACGCGAGCCTTATCAATATACTATACCTGATTTTTTTGTCTCTTAGTGTCAATCTCTTTCATAGCTAATGGTGTCAATGCTCCTGTAGAATTATACACTTTCTCCCTACGATTATAAACCTATTGTACAACCTTCCTCTGTGTATCATTTATTAGTACTGTAATTAGGAGTTGTCAAGTGTCCTTAAAGAATGCATTAATGCTTTCAGAATAGTTGGTACTCAATATTGAGTAACTTATACCAAGAAATGTGCATATGCCCATTTTGTAGGTTCTATATTTTGCAACCATCTATAAGAATTTGCATGTCTCTCTGACATCGTCTACATGATCTGATCATATTGTATAATTGTATTTACTCTAGTTGTAGTCAAAAACAATCTTAATGCAGGTCTATCACGAGTATCTGTAACTATATTACAAGACATATGATAACAACATAATTCATGATGAGTAATAAGGTAAACTTTACTCATTGTAAAAAATGATTAACGAGGTAAAACTTTACTCATTGTAGATAATATTTCATGGTGTCTATTAGATATAATTGTCATAGTTGATAAATTAACTACAAGAAAGATCTTTAGGTGATTTAGAAACCACTCCCATGCTGGACCACACTCAACCTCAACAATCACAAAGCCAACTGGAAGAAAATTTTCATTGCCATCTGTTGTTATGGCCATCAATAATATACCATGACACTTGACACTCAGGTTGTTGCATCACTTCCATTTAGTTTAGGAAAATATATTCGAAAAACTCTTTCACATGCACCAATGACCCAAAAATAATGTTGAAATTTATTATCACTATTTGTTTTCAATGTAACATATATATTTGAGTCTCTATATTTTAGCTCAAGGAAAAATCTAAGAAGATCATCATAATCCTTATTGAAATGACCTATCACCTTATTGAGAGCATGCCTTTCGATAAGATATATGCATTCTATATCATGATTTCATCTCATTCGTCATCATAATCCTTATTGAAATGACCTATCACCTTATTGAGAGCATGCCTTTCGATAAGATATATGCATTCTATATCATGATTTCATCTCATTCGGAATGTTTTTGGGTGTATAATCTTTTGATGCTACAAAATAACTTTCAAACTGAGAAGTTATAAAAGACAATGTGCATGAAAGATGATCAATCGTTCTCAAGACAAGATCCTTTGGTGCCACTCTAAATACTTTGTAATTGTGAACGTAATATCTATCCTTGCAATTCTTGTCCATGTGTAATTTGTTTCCTTGTAGATTGCTTTAATTTTGATCTTCCTAGTGTCCTTTATTTTATATGTGAAGTGTCTTTTCATAACATACGAGCAAGTGCATCTTTAAAATATTTTTGGTTTGCAAAAACCTATAATACTAATTCAAATATATTTATGTTAGTATTACTGAAATTGAGTTGAATTAGTATTATGAAAGTTGAAAAACAATATGTTACCTAACCAAGAAGAAATTCTTCAAGTGGGTCATCTTGTTCTTATATTTGCAATGGAACAAGTCTTGAGTTCATTACATATGAATCTTTAACTAATAGAAACTGCTCTTCAAGGTCGCTATATTCGTATTGATTAACTAACTCATCTAATAATTAGTGCACATTATTTGCTAATAATTCATCCTCGGAGACATCCCTTTCAATTTTCGTTTCCATTCTATTGTCGTTAAATTCTTGTTCAGTCTATGAATCCTCAAAAAAGTATTTCTATTCTGTAATCGTATGTACTGGATCATCCTTAAAACTAAGAGCTTATTTATTAAAATTAAAGTTGTAATTAATAGTCTCTATAGATTAGAGAAAGTGGAAGATGACATATTAGCAGTACTCATATTTATATTTTCAGTAACAGATAAGGGTCAGTTCTTTGATTATGATTCTATAGATTGCATCGTCAGAAATTGAATCTTCCCTGCATTGATTTAATAAAAAATAACCATATTGCAAAAAAAAAAAAAAATCTATTAAGATTGTAGATATTTCAAAAATGCACTAGTCGAGTGGAAGACTTTCGATATATCATAAAATACATATATTCTTGAAATTATAATATGACATTTTAGGGTTTATCCTTATAGAAACAAGCAACTTTTAGATCATAAACACACTTGATTTTTTTTATTTAAAATGTTAACACGGGTAAGATACAACATTGACAAGACAAAAATAAAGGACATAGGAAAGTTGAGTAAAAATTATTGATAATGCTAATCTAGATATAAATAAGAAAAAAAAGGCATCTAAATATTGGTAGAAGAAAATATAAATGTTATTCAATTGATCAAAGCGAAAGCTTGGTCCTAAGTATGATTTTAGATATCACCGGTGCATATGTATGATAGGATTGGAAGAGTATGAACAAAGAATTTAGATATACGTTACTGTGATGGCGGTGTTTTAGGTTTTTTGTGGAATGCTTAGAATTTTGGAGTTGTTGGAATAGTAGTTTACACACTACCATAGCGTGACACCACGATTTTAAGAGAGCTTCGGCCAGCCGGAAGATTTGAGCGCTAACCGAAAACAAGAATAGAGACGTCATTGCAGTCGTCGGAGTTAGTCGGGAGGGATGTTACGTCGTTTCACCAGTAGGATTTTGGTGGTCGAGAGGTGGAGGAACATTTGCATTCGAAAGCTACCGCGGAGTAGTGCAGACAGTTGGAAATAGACACACGGTCGACTATTGGGAGATAAGGCATGTTGTTTGGGTTTTGATTTTCTTTGTTTGCAAAAAAAAAAAAAAAAAATGAACCAAGCAGCAGACGTCGTTGCAGAAAAAATGATTTTCTTTGTTAGCCATTTCATGGAAGAAGGTGCACCGTCGTGCTATCTCCCATAGATTTTGATCCGACGCACATCGCAAAAATGGCGCACGCATGGTTTAGATTTCTCTTTTGGTTCGGACACACAATGTGGATGAATATAGAAGAATACGGAGGGGTAAAACGGATATTGATACGTGATTGATAATTTTCAAACATACGTTGCTTATCTAGTCAACGAGCTACAGTGTATTGCTGCTGAAAATGAAGGGACCAGCGGTGTTGATTGAAATTGGGCACGGAAAGCAAGGATTTCTTGTCTTTGAAAATCCATGATTAGACATAAAATAAAAATAAAAACAAATCATGTCAAAGGACCAGCATATCATTTTGCCCTTTGCCATCAAAATCATTTAGGCAACAAAACTCCAAACTAGCTTCAATAATGTCCACTGCATGCCCTTCTATAGCCCTGAGGATAATGGGTAATAATATATGATAGATGTTTGATGAAATTTAAAAAAATATCTTTCGCTTATTCGATTATTTATTTATTTTTTATAAATAATTATGGATCAGATCAACGTTTGAACTTTAGAAAAAATTTACAGAAATGCATGTCCTCCTGTCAGTGCACAGCTTCTCGTCCCCTTCCCCTGCTTCTGTCTGATTCTGTGAGATCATTTCATCCATGATTATCCTCATGCTCTGCATGCGACGACATTCAAGACCCATGAGCTCCACAAATGTCGGCTGTGCCGCGTGGAGACATTCATTTTTCACATGCCTATCACTATGGACAAAGACAAGGAAAAAAAATAATTAAAAGGATGATCTGCATGGCGGCCATTCTCATTCACCAACCAAAAGTTTGCATTTATCATCACAATTAACTTTCTCGTGCCTTTATAGTGACATGGTAAACGTGGGCAAATCTTGATTGATATTCTTCCTGAGTGCATGCAATTAAAATATTCATGAATGTCGAAGGGATGTGTAATGTGTTATTGTTTTTATATGTTTTTTTTTTCAGTACGAACTATGTTGTATGTTATCTTTATTTAGAATACAATTGATCTTCACTGAATGGATTTATGATCAGCATATATAGTATTATCGTCTTTAAATATGAGGATCAAAATATAAAAAAGTTAGTATATCCGCCCTCCTCTTGCGCTAACTATAGTATTCGAGTAAGTAATCTTCATGATTTATCTTCTCCATGTTGGCCCAGAGACTGGTTGACGAGAACGCTGGGGCAAGTGAATCATCTTTTTCCACCTTTATTTAGAATACAATTGTCCGGACTCGTCCCAACTCCTGTCCGTCATCCTCGCTCGGCTAAGTCTTCTGTCTGATCTAGACCCGACCCCGGGCCGGGTCCAGCCCGGAACCGGCCAGGGTCAACGGGCCGTTTGACCCGTTGACCCGGTTCGTCGGGCCGAACCGGAACCGGCCCGACAGGATGCCGGTTCCGGTTCCAGCGCCCAGAACCCGTGAACCGGTGGTTAACCGCACGGTTCAGTGCCGTTGGAGGCTTTTTGATTTTTTTTTTTGACGGATGAGATCATTTGACCGTTTTTTGATCAATTGCTATGATTTAGTGACCGTTATGATCCAAACTCTATAAATAGGGAGCTCATTTCATCATTTTCACACACAACACAACTTCTCTTCTCTCAATCTCTCATTCTCAACTCTCTAACTCTCAACTTCTCTCCGCGTTCTTCATCGACGATAATGGAAGGAGGTCACGGAGCTTCATCATCTCGATCTCGGAGGGGAAAAGAAATTGCATACGAGGATCCCAACCTTCAAATTTAATCCACCGATAATGAGACCGAGGCTCAGCCCCAACGCCCTCCGATCCCCGAAACGCAAGGAAGTACCGATGCGATTAATTCTAAGGTTCGGGAAAATCCTCCTTTAAAATTGTCTATTTTCACTAAACATTTTGAGAAGGTCACACTTCCGTCGGGAGAAATGCGTGCAAAATGCAAGCATTGCAATGCTTCCTACAAATTCCAAGCCGGCGGCGGCTATGGGTCGTTGAAACGACATGTAGAAATGAAGCACCCGACGGAATATGGGCTTGACCGCTCTCAAACACAATTATCTAGATTTTCTAGCGGTAGTAGTACTGATTCTGGTTTATTTTTATATTCAGATAATAAATTAAGAGAATCATTAGATAAATTTATTTCCGTAGAACATCTTTCTTTTAGTTTTGGATCTAAATGCATATTTGAAGATTTTTGTAATGAATCTCTTAATCCTACTGCTAAACGTGTACCTAGGACTACACTAACTCTTACAATTAAAAGATTAGTAAAATAAGAAAAAAAGAATTTAATTGAAGAATTTAGTAAATTAAATAATAAAGTTTCTTTATGTTCCGATATTTGGAGTGATCATTGGCAAACTCATTCTTATATGGGTATAACATGTCATTGGATTGATAACTCTTGGATCCTTCAAAAAAGATTATTAGCTTATAGAGTTTTTGATGAATCACATACTGCTCATAACATTGCACAATTATTACACATAGTTTTAGAAGAATATGGATTGACTCATCAAATATTTTCAATATCATTAGACAATGCTAGTTCTAATACCGCTTCAATAGATGAACTAAAATTTATTTGTCAACCTATCATTGGTGGTTTATTTTTTCATATTCGTTGTGTATGCCATATTTTAAATTTATGTGTTTAAGATGGATTAAAACTTTTATAAAATTATATTCAACCAATTAGAACCGCAATTTCATACTTATGGTCTCATCCATCTATGATGAAACAATGGGGTAGATTTTGTAAAGCTAATGGAATGCAACCAAAAAAATTTCCACGTGATGTTCCAACACTTTGGAATTCAACATATCAATTATTACAAGATTCTTTTCAATATAAAGATTTATTATGTTTATTTTTTGCACAAAATAGTAATACTAATATATATTTATTTTCACAACAATGAAAAATTTGTAGTAGTATTTGTTAAATTTTAAAAGTTTTTAACGATGCAACTGAACAACTTTCTGATGTTTATTATCCTACTGCTCATTTAATTTTAGTAAATTTTTGTAGTATAGTATTAATATTAAATGAACATGTAAATGATAAAGCTTTAACTTTATGTATAATAGCTATGAAAACTAAATGGGAAAAATATTTTTATTTAATTCCTGAAATTTATTTAATTGCATTTGCTTTAGATCCTAGATTTAAATTAGAAGTTTTACAAGAAATGTTAACTTTATATTATGACGCATTAATTCCTATTAAAGATTCTTCCTCTCCGGATCCAGCTAATATTGTATATAATATTAAAAATTATTTATATAATCTTTATAATCAATATTATGTTAAATATGGAACACAAACTAATATTTCTGAAACACAACAACCTACTACTACTAATTTAAAACTTACAAAAGTCCAACTTTTATTAAAAGAACGGACGAAACGTCCACGAGGATCCTCAAGTTCCACACAGGAACTTGAGAATTATTTTATGACTTTCTTTTGATTTTAATGAAGCAGATAGCGAAGACTTCGACATCTTGAAGTGGTGGTCACAGAAGGCTCAAAGCTTTCTCGTTCTCTCCGTGATCGCAAAAGAAATTTTAGCTTCTCCAGTGTCGATTGTTGCTGTGGAGCAGACGTTCAGTGCCGGCGGCAACATATTAGATGAACGACGATCAACTATGTCTCCCGACTCATTGGAAGCTCAAGCATTACTTGATGATTGGACCAGAGCCGAGAAGCGAATCCAAGGAATGCAACTTTCAGAAGACGAAGTCGAAGAATTTGATACCGAAGGAACAAATACAACGGGAACGGGAAGAAATGCAAGTGAGTGAGAAAGGGTAAAAACGTAAAAAAAATAAAAGGGTAAAAATGTAAAAGAATTACGTGGGCTTTGATTCCCCTATACCCTAAGGGGATACGTAGGCAACTTATATAAGTGCAAGCCCTTTTTTAATAATTTTTTTTTAATTTAATTTTTAATTTTTTTAATATAATAATCTTGAACCGTGGCGAACCGTGGCGAACCGTGAACCGGTGGTTCCGAACCGTGAACTGTAACCGTCTTGGGCAGTTAAGGTTAAAAGTCGACATCCCACGAACCGTCGAACCGGCGGTTCCGAACCGTCGAACCGTCGGTTCCGAACCGTGGTCGGGTCTAGCCTGATCTTCCAAATCAGGATTTCGGTGCCTAACAACTAGTAGGTTTTTGTGCCTATATTCACTAACCAGGCTTCGGTATCCAGTTCTCAAGCAGGACTT
Organism: Boesenbergia rotunda; assembly: GCA_024364735.1. Lineage (NCBI taxonomy): Eukaryota > Viridiplantae > Streptophyta > Magnoliopsida > Zingiberales > Zingiberaceae > Boesenbergia > Boesenbergia rotunda. The sequence continues at coordinate 459,089 of JAGFNQ010002001.1, read as the reverse complement.
CGTGCCTAATTCTACATATCAAGACTTAGTACCTAGGTTCACTATGACTTTCTTGCACACTTAACGTAGTTCATTAGATCACAAAATATACTTAACTTTAAACTCTTTGTCAATATCAAAATAAGGTTCGATCAGGTGTTTCAGGCATCAACAATCTCCCATTTTTTGATTTATAGCAACACGGTTCAAAAGTTAAGTTAACCAGATATATTTCACAGTTCAAAAGTTATTAAGTTTCAAAGCAGTTCAAAAGTTAACAGTTTTCAATGTGCTCTATAAACACTTACAATATAGTTCAAAAGGTTAAGTTAACAGATTTCAGGGTGCTAATAACTTGTAGAACAAAATAAAGTTTCAAAGCTACCCCTTAATGTATTACTCTCCCCTAAATGTTTTTGAAAATATGCACTTTCAATGAAGAAGAAAAAAAAACACATTAGAAACTGTGAACTTTTTTAACTTTAAGAAACTTTGAACATATATTTTCTCTCCCCATTTGACATATATCAAAAATAATTAATTCTATGGGAAAAAATTTCTAAGTAAAATTTTTTTAATGAAAACGATCCAAAAATAAGATAATAATTTTTTTTAAAAAATGTGTTCAAGTCCAATGTCTAAGCTAGAAAAATAAATTTTTTATAGGTATTAGAGCCCGAACAAATTATTAAAAAATGATTTAAAGACTTTTGAAAAATTTTAAAACCCATGAAAAATTTCAAAAAATATTTTTAGTGAAAGTGGAGAATAAATTTTCTAAGTAAAACACGAAAGACAAACATGTTAAGTCAAAAATATAAATGATAATTAAAGCAGGTATAAGTCAAATTAAGGAACATACTTTAGCTACCCATTTGAGTCCAAGCATGATTAAAGTAAACAATCAATTTTTAAAAATAACACAAATATTCAATTTCCTCATACAACTGCCTAACCCTTTTGGCATTTACTAACTGTTATGAAATAGTAGCTTTCACTTGGGTTAGTCAAGTCAAGTAATATAATCAAGTTAGATTCACTAAGCAAAATTACATAACTTGATTGCTATTTATTTATGTTTATTACCCCAAACTTGTATTGATGCACTGACTAATAACATCTAAAGTTCAAGGCATAATCCTAAGCATCTCAACCCTTTCTAAGTTGTCAAGTAAAGTAACTCTAATATGCTTCTGAGATGTTGGCTTCTAAATCTATAGGAACATGCACACTGGAGCTTAAGCCTAAGTTAAGTCCATAACGAATAAAAATCCTAGTTTTGAGGGGGGTAAGTTTGAAAAACTAAGTACTTGACTTAGATTTTTGAAAAGATAGTTTTAAAAGATATAAATATTTTTGAGAAACATGTTTAAAAACTAAGTAATAATTTGCAAAGCATGGATTTTGAAATGAATGAAAAAAAAATATAAAAATCTATTCTACTGAGCACATTTGTAGCTACCTTTTTAGTGTACTAAATTTAGACTCATGTAGTGATTTTGTAAAGATATCTGCTAGATTAGATTTGGACTCTAGATGTTTAAGTACAATTTCACCCCATGTCATATGGTCTCTAACAAAGTGATATTCTAGATGTTTTAGGGTGACTAGTCACTATCCCAGACATCCGTGGTTCGATCCCCAACTATGGCGTATTTACAGGATTTTTTCCTCCAAATGGGGCGCGAACCCTGGCATGCTGGGCTTCTAGACCGCCCACCGCGAGCTCTTCCCGATTCACCTTGGCGGCCAGTGAAAAACTTTCGTGGGGCTGGGTCGGTCGCCCGAGGTTGAAAAAACCTCGTTAATCATCTAACAAAGTGATATTTTACTTCAAATGTTTAGTCCTAGAGTGGTGAATTGGATTTTTAGTTAGGTTGATTAAGCTAACATTATCAATAAAAACTATAATGTTAGTGTAGTTTAGTTGAAAGTCCTTAAGTATGTGCATTGTTACCAAATGCAACTGATCCTAAGTTCTTGTATTTAATTTTGGTAAACTTCAATTTATCTCCAGTCATATGTTTAGAGCACTGACTATACAATATCTACTAGACCAAATCTTTATATTCTTAAACATAAAGTAACCTAATTTGGATCCAATCCTGTAAAAGTATTAGGATAGATTGATTGAATTTGTTGATGCAGTCTGGCCCTGATTGTTGTTTTGGTGTTGACATCGATTTAAGTTTAGGTGGATGATTATTGATTATGATTAAGTCCTGATCGGGGATCAGGCATGGTATGAAAAATCCTAGTCTGGAGGGTTAGGTGTTGGAAAATCCTAACCTGGAGGGTTAGGTGTTGAAAATCCTAGTCTGGAAGGCTAGGTGCTGGAAAATTCTAACCTGGAGGGTTAGGTGTTGAAAAGTCCTAGCTTGGAGGGCTAGGTGTTGGAAAAGTCCTAATTCGGAAAGGTTGGGTGAAAAGTCCTAGCTTGGAGGGCTAGGTGAAAAGTCCTAACTTGGAGGGTTAGGTGCAAATTTCCATCCTGGAGAATTAGGTGAAAAAGTCATGGCTTGGAGGGTCAGGTGCCTAGCTTGGAGGGCTAGGTTGGATGAAGTTCTAACTCGGAAGGGTTGGGTGAAAAGTCCTAGCTTGGAGGGCTAGGTGAAAAGTCCTAGCTTGGAGGGCTAGGTGAAAAGTCCTAACTTGGAGGGTTAGGTGCAAATTCCCAACTTGGAGAGTTTGATGAAAAATCCTTGGCTTGGAGGGCTAAGGTGGAAGAGAACTTAGCTTGGAGGGCTAAGTTTACGTCCCTGGATCGGTCTGGTGATCGGTCAGGGATTCTGGCACGCTACTCCTTCGTGGATCGGTCTGGTGACCGATCCAGAAATGACTGATCGATCTGGTGACCGATCAGGGAGCACACAGTGAGGTTGGGAACCTACTGTACTGCTCCTGATCGATCCGGTGACCGATCAGGGAGTGTGTGTTTCACCTACTGCTTGGCTCCTGATCGGTCAAGTGACCGATCAGGGAGCGAATAGTTGAGGTTGAGTTCCCTTGCTGATCTGAACCTGATCAGTCTGGAGACCGATCAGGATCACTGTACAGATCGTTCCGGAGAACGATCCAGCATCGCAGGTTCCTCACTATGATCGATCAGGCTCTAGCCTGATCGGTCTGGTCATGATCTGATCGGTCTGGTGACCGATCAGGAGGCTTCCTGATCGGTCTGATGACCGATCAGGAGGTCTGGACTGCGAAGCCCAGAAATCGCCCAAGAAAGGGGTGGATCGTTCGGGTGATCGATCCACAACCTGGGATCGGTCCGGTGATCGATCCAGGAGAAGTCACAAAGAAATCGCGATTTCTGATTGAGCGTTGGGGACCGATCAGGACAGAGCCTAATCGGTCTGGACCTAGCCTGATCGGTCTGGTGACCGATCAGGAGTCTCTCTGATCGGTCGGGTGACCGATCACTTTAATTCAAATTGCACTGTCAGACGCTTTGATCGCGTCTGACCGTATCCGATTCGTTGATGTTTGCCTCTGATACTTGATTTACTGTGTGATATACTGCTCTAACAGTCTGATTAAGCTGCAGGTGACAGGGGAGGATTCAAACACTCAAGGAGAAGTCAATGGAGGCTTTCCTTGGAGCAGGTTTGTCCATTTCTCATCTCAGGTTGCAACGGCTGGAGCTGCAGGACTGAAGCCGCTGACTGAAGCTTGGCTGAGGGAGTTCAGGAAGTTCAGTAAGGGTTCAGTGTAGCTGGCGTTGGCAGTGAGGCAGCTGGAGGCTGCTGGAGATGAGGTCACTTGATGCTTAGTGGAGAAACAAAAGGAACGGGAGACAGCTTCGGTGAACGAGAGTTCAAAAATTCGAAAGCTTACAGCTTGTGTTCTTGAGTTCCTGTGCCTTGAGTTCTCCACATCAGGCTTGCTGTGTTCTTGAAGTTTCCATCATTCTGAGCAAGTGATCGAAAAGCAATCATCCATTACTTGAGCGCCTGAAGGAGAAAACAAGAAGCTTGGAGTCCGACAGTGGGAAGACACGAAGAAGGGTTCTTGCGTGAGATCGCCACTGGGTGGAGCTCAGGGAAGCTTGCTGTGTTTTTGTCCTTGCAAAGTGTTTGAGTAAGATCCTTCTTGTTGTTTCTTTGTGCTTAAACTATATCCTTGTTTGAAACACACTGTGGGGAGGTTTCTCCATCGAGAAGGAGGTTGCTGATTTATCCGGTGTAACCGGGGCTTGATCTGCCGACGATCAAGGGATCGCCCACCTTAAGGGCATGCTAAGGAGTAGGGGCAAGTTATCCCCGAACCTTGTAAAATCTCCTTGTTAGCGATCTTGCTAATCTTGGTAGTTAGTTTTCTGTTTTAGTTTCTGCACATCCTGTTTTCCATACTTCCGCTGTGCTACTAACAACTTTGAGTGCAGAAACTTGCTAACGTCTCGAAGAAAAAGTGATTGACTATATTCACCCCCCCCTCTCTAGCCATCTCGTCACCAACATAATTCACTTACCTAGTTTGTCTCACCTAATCAAAGTTATCAAGTATGTTAGACTTATGAATGTATTTGTGAGATAGATTTCAGTCTAATCAGTTTAATATGATTAGTTGGATTTGGTTTTAAAGATTTGATTGAGTTAGGTTTGAAAGGTTAAGTTAAATTTGATTTTGAATGTTAAGTTAAAAATAAAGTTTTGAAATAAATGTTAAGTTTGAAAATTAAGTTTTGAATAATTTAGTTAAGTTAAAAAAAATTAAGTTTTAAAAATGTTAAGTTTAAAGGATAAAGTTTTGAAAATGAATTGTGTTTAATTTTGAAAGTTAATTTAACTTTGAAATTAAAATTTAAAAAATATGTTAAGTTTGAAATTAAATTTTTTATTTTGAAAATTAAAAATTAAGTTGATTAAGTAAAATTTTAATTAGTTGATTAATTAAAGGTAAAAATTAGATTCATCAATTAAGGGTAACTATTAATTAGGTTGATTAATTAAACTTAAAATTAACTTAGTTGATTAATTAAAAGTAATAATTAATTATGTTGATTAATTAAAGATAAAATTAACTTAGTTGATTAATTAAAGGTAATAATTAATTTGGTTGATTTATTAATGGTAAATTTTGGTTGAGTTGGTTAGGTTTGACTAATCTTAAGTCCTTAATATCTTACCTATTTTTAAGTAACAAAGCAGGAAATCCTTATCTGTTTTGTGAGATGTTGTTAATTTTATCTTAAAATTAAGTTTGAAAAATCTAAGATATGATTGAAATTTGAGTTAAATTCAAGTTTAATAAGTAGTAACTTAAATGTACATTTCAATAATTGGCTTTCAGGTTATGGCGAGATGAGTCTTCTTGAGTATCGAACAACGACCCTTTCCTAGACAAAGTCTTTTAAAGAAATTATACTTTTAATTTACTCTTTAAGAAACTCTAGTCTAACTAGTTTAAGATGTGGCAAGATAGTTTCGGCTAGTTTCACCGGGCTAAAAAGACCAAATAGGGTACTCCTTACCCTACTTGACTCTTGAGACAGATTTTCCTAACATATTATCATCTCGCTCCACCCTAGTACTCGGTTGAGCAAGTTTCAATCAAGTCTAGGTCCTGAACTATCCATTTCTAACCTAAGCACGACAATTTACAAAAATTAAATAAGCAATCAAGCAAACAATCACAAAAGCATGCAATAATCATCTAATAATAAAGATAGTTTTCCTATTGGCTCCCCCTAGATCAATACCTCGATATGGTCTATCTAGGTAGTGAATTTGATCCTTGGGGATCCAATAGTGGTTTGGTCCATCTTGATTAGTCAAGCTCAATTTAGGGACCCATGCTTGGACTCGGGTGTTAGTACGGTTCACAATTGAAATATATAATTTATATCGTACGTTCATTTTAAATCCAAATCTAGATCGATTGAGAATGGTTTTTTATTTTCCAAGAATCATATCAAGATTCTTGGAACCCAAAGTAAACCATTCCAACATTACTCGAAGATCCTTGACTTGAGTTTTCAAGGAGGAATTCTCTTCCTAAAGTTGTTGGACATGAGTTGAGGTTCCTCCCTGAACTATCTCAATCAGGGGGCATCGAGTTAGCCTCCTTTTTAAGGGCTTTAGAGGGGCATAACCCAAACGTTGGGCTTGACCAACTTATGAGATATATAAGAAATCAAATCATAAAGCTCGAGTTTAGATTAACCACTTACAGTGAGTCGCCCTTTTCAGAGAGAGATATTGAGCCATTGCTTTATTCCGACTTCGCTTCTGATTCAGACTCGGTGTCAACTTTGTCTTGAGCTGTCAATGTAAGGAGGTTTGAGTGGGGTAGTTCTTCCTCGTCTGAGTCCTCCGAGGAAGATTAGTCCCACGTTGCTTGATGTGCGTTGTTCCACCTTTGCTTCCTTGGCTCCTTCAAGTTGGGGCACTCCGATTTAAAGTGTCCATTCTAGCCGCACCCATAACAGGTGATTCCTGTCTTGCTCTTCTGACTCGTACTTGATTTAGTCGGATCATCCTTTGACTAAATCACCTTCTTTTTCTTTAGGTCTTGCGTTTCTTGTACATTTTTCGAACTAGATTTACTAGTTCGGTGTAGTTGACATCTTCTTCCTCGGAATCTAAGTCACTTTCGGATTCAGGTTCGGGTTGTAGCTTTTTCTTCTTGAGTTTTCCTATAAACAATGTAATACCCTTCTCGGATGGTTGTGCATTAGACTGTTCTTGTAATTCAAATTTGAAAAATATTTCATCTAATTTAATTACAGAAAGATCCTTGAAAACCTTGTAAGCTTCCATCATGGACACCCACAAGGTATTCTGTAGAAAAGTGTTTAACGCTTACCTTACTATATCACAATTCTCCATTTTATGGCTAATTGCATGGAGGTCGTTCATTAGTTCCTAGATGCATGCGTGGAGTTGGACGGCAGTCGCTCCTTCCTACATTTGATGTTATACAATTCATTTAACAACAGGTCACACCTGTTTACCTTAGTGATGGAGATTCCTTCATAGAGCTCTATTAGTTTTTGCCAGAGATCCTTAGCACAGTTGAAGGGTTCAACCTGGTTCAGTTCTTCATTGGTTAGGCCTTACTAGAGGGTTTGAGTAGCTTTTGTATCACCCTCAACTTTGTTCCTTAGTGTTGTGTCCCAATTCTCGTATCCCACCGGTTCTCCATATCCATCGAGAGGTAGCTCGAGACTGGTTTGGATGATAATCCACATGTCCACCTGAGTTTTCAGGTGGACTTTCATTTGACTTTTCCAGTAACCAAAATATTCACCAGAGAAGAGAGGGGGGGGGGGCAAGCGGTGTTGTAGCATTCTTGTTGGGCCATAGGGGGAATGCTAGCAAAACCACAAACAAAAAGAAGAGTACCAAGACTTGGTCTTGGATTAGTATTGTGTAAAAAATAAAATAAATAATCTCGACTGGTGTTGTACCAACTTCAAGAAATGAAAAAACTTACAAATGAAAAAAATATATCAGAAATAGGTAATAATATCATTTCTAATTAGCTCAAAAAACACAAATCCGAAAAAGAAAGCGCGAATGGTGGTTTTACTAATTCCGAGCAACCCGCTCTGATACCAATTATAGGAATGTAGAGAGCGATAGGGGGTGAATATCCCTTTCGATAAATATTTCATTTCGAAATAAAAATTATGAGAACACAACGAAAAATAAAAAGCAAAAACACAACACTAACACGTTTGTTTTTACTTGGTTTGGAGTCTTGTGATGGCTCCTACTCCAAGGTCCACAATCTTTGACTGTTTACTTTGGGCAATCACTATCAGCTTGAAAAAATGATTATAAATGCAAGTTAAGTACAAAATAATGACAAAATTAATATCGACAACTTTAACAAAATGAAGAGGAGTGCGCATTGTCGTTGGTGCAACGTTTTGATGTCGTTGACAAGCTTTGGGCGCAACACATAAGAGCACAGAGTTGAACGAAAATAAATGTTCAACAAACTAGTCAAAGATCCCTTATATAGGGTAATTCAGGTGGTCGTATAGCAATCCCGGGCACCTGTATCCCTGCGACCTGGCCGCTGTTCAATCCGCTGCTCGGTCCAAACTCGTTTAGATCTCAAGCGCCTGATTGTACTCAGGCGCCTGTGTTGCTCATGTGGATCCTCCACTCAACGTGTGCCAGTTCAGCCAAGCCTTAGCTGAGTCGAAACTGTTGGGGTTGCAAACATAGTCCCACATCGAAAATATATGGAAAAGATCATAGACTTATAAGGAAAAAAAAGATATCTCCATTGACATGAGGCCTTTTGGGAGAGCCCAAGAGCAAAACTATGAGGACTTAGGCCCAAAGTGAACAATATCATACCATTGTGGAGATATCTAAATTCCTTTCGGTCCTAACAGAAACCTCTCGAGCTCCTAAGTCACTCTCGGGCACTCGGACACATGGGCGCCTGACTCCCATTCGGGCGCCTGAGCTCTGGTGGGTAGCCCCTTTGCTTGCTGCAAAACAAGATGAGTACCATAAGAAATATATATATATATATATATATATATATATATGCACATGCTTGACAGCTCATGCTGTCTGATCCTAACTTTCGAGATTCGACGAAAATCCTAGGTAGAACCGACGTCTACTATTTCCTCTTCTGGGGAACGCATTCTCACCTACTCCTCTCAGGAGAAGTTACCTATTGCCAACCTCCGGTTGGACATTTGCTCGCGATATTCGACCCTCCACCCGTCCCAACTCTTATCAGTCATCCTCGCTCGACTAAGTCTTCCACCTGATCATCTAGATTAGGATTTTGGTCGCCAACCCCCGGTGAAGTCTTCATACCAAGCTTCACTCACCAGGTCTTGGTGTTGGCGCCTAGTGCTTGACCAGGACTTCATACCCAATCTTGCAGATCAAGACTTAGTGCCTAGGTTCACTAGGACTTTCTTACACACTTAATGTTGCTTGTTAGATCACAAAATATACTTTACATTGAACCTTTTGCAAATATCAAAACAAGGTTCAATCAGGTGCTTCCGGCACCAACAGAAGCCACCGAGTGGAACACACGGTGGAAGATGATTTAGGAGAACGAAGGTGGAAGAAAATCTTTGCTATTAGCTCACAGCCTCTCCTTGCACTCTTAGTCACAACCTCTTTATATAGGTGTTAGAATACAGTAGATTTTGGGGGCTAAAATGAAAAATTTTTGAAATTAGAGGGCTACTGAATGAATAACCAAATTGGGAGGGGCTAATCGCAAAAATGCCATCATATATCAGATTAATCTCGCTGCCTTCTTCGGCTAATTAGGTTTGTTTCCTCTCATTTCTTTTTCTTCTTCCTCGCGAACACCACAGCGATTTCTCTTTGCTGACGCCGACATCACGATCCCTTCCCCTTTCTGTTCTTCATCACCATCCGCACTTCTCCTTCACCATCGCCTGCCTTTTCCCTTCCATTTGTTCCAAACTCGTGAGACCACCGGCGACAACTTCCCTCTCTAGAGGGTGAGGATCGCATCGGAGCAGGGGGTGTGCTGATCTAGGGTAGTCATTCATCCTTGAGGCCAGATGGTGATCGTCGCCTGTTGGCTCGAAGTTTTTCGTGGTACGATCCCCGGCCACGCTCTGCTAGGTAGGGGATTTCTCTCTCTTCTTTCGTTTCATCTTCGTCTCGATCTGGTGGAGGATCTCACTTCCTATTATAGCAGTTGACCAGATCTGTTATCGTTACTGAGCGTCGAGGATTCACCGCTCTTCTTGAGCCGAAGTCGTTCAAAAACCAATGTTGATTAGCAGTGGTTCGATGATGTGGTGTCACTGAGTTTCTTCTGGCGATTGATGGGGGTTTTAGATCAATTGAAGCTGACTGAGTAATCGATCATCCCTAATCGCGATGGTTTCTTGGGTGTGACAACATCTAGGTAAGATTTAGTTCTTAGCTTGGAATTTGGTTAACTTCATGATGTTGCTTGTTAGAGCTGTATTGGTTCGGATTTCTGTTGATTGGTTTGAGTTGGGTTTTTGGGTATTTGATTCCTCTGTTCTTGATCCCTGCCATGCTACCCGATTGGCGTTTGATGCAAATTGGGTTTTGAGATTATGGGTTCTGTGTTATGATGGTAATTAGAGATTGGCTCTGCTCCTGGTGTTTTGTTCAGATCAGTTTATAATTGGCATCTATTCTTGATTCCTAGTAGCGGATGCAAATTTGTAATTGGTGGTGGCATAATTGGTCAGATCTGAATGCGTGGGATTTCCTATGTGTTCATCTTGGATTTATAGATAGGAATCTAATCGATTTTGTGATTATGGATCTGCCATGTACTCCAATTTGGGATTCTGGTATTTATGTGATTTTGTTCTTCTCGATTGGAGTTTGTAGGTAGTTTAGCTCGGTTTATGCTGCGCGATAGCAATTAGTTTCTTGAGGAATTTGGAATTGATAAGCTTTGCGATTTTTGCCATGAGAAGCTCCTTTGTTTTACACTGATGGTTGGACTATTCTTCTGCCGTGAGCCACATCTGTTGGAATGTATTGGTGGGTCATTACTTAGGATTACCTTAACCTATACTAGCTGGATTGATGGTGGTTAGCTGGTTTGATTTGGAGTTTTGATTAGGATTAGACTGAACCTAGGTTAAGTCTAAGTCCTATAACTCGGGGTAATTTTGGTTTTTACTTGATGCGGCTTAATAATTAGTTTAGCTAATTATTATTGTATGTAGCTAACCTTATGTCTATGATACAGGACACTGATTAATTTGGCTATTTTTGCGCGGATATTATTTTGAACGGGAGGTTTTCGTTGCACGGTCTTCTTCATATGGAGGCGGGTATCTCTGACTCTTCTTTTAGATTAGTCACAGATATATGCTTGATAAGCTTTGTTTAGCAATAAAGTAATAGATTGTAGTATAACTCTTCTATTTGTCTTGCTGATACTGTTTATGCTATACCCCGCATATTATGGTGCATTATTTACGATCCTTGCATATCATGTTGATATAGGTGGACTAGATAGTGGATGTTGTTTGACCAGTGTCATGCATCGTCGTGCACTGTGCATCACTGTTGATCAGGGGCCCCCTTTGTGGGTGAGTCAGGTCGACAGTCATACGGACCTATCCCTATGGCCACTCATGGTCTAGTGATTGATGGAGTATGGGTAGTGTGCTCCGTGCTTCTTCGCTCGTGCACTCATGGGTTAGTGAATCGGAGCGTGATAGCAGGCAGAGGTCCCTCCTTGAGTAGTCTATATACCAGGAGATGAGAGGGAGAGGTCTCTCCCCCATTTATATACATGGGGTAGGGGTAACACTCAGACAGAGATGTCCTCCAGAGATGGCCTGGGGTAGACAGAGATGTCCCCCGGATTGGGTATGGAGTAGGAGTGTTACACCGGCAGTATTTCGTCTACTCGATCGCTCAGGATTAGTGATGGCAGAGTATGGATGGCAGTCACAACCCTACGTCGGAGGGTGGCCTCTGCTCAGCTTCCTCCCGTACATAGGTGACGATGCCTGACCGACGGCAGGGGTGACCATGTCATTGCACCTTATGTATACGTATATTTTGCACTTACTTGTGATTGCTTTACTTGGATGCTGCATATGATTGACATGCACTTACAGGAAACCCTTATGTCTGGTTTTGGTGACTTTGCTACATTGGTATGGTATTTCCTATTTTCCTCTTTCAGTTGTACATACCACTGCCTGTACACGTGTTATTTCGATAGTCTGTTACACTGTTGCTAGCTTAGACTATCCTGCATATATGATGAGATATCCGCTGAGTTCTATGACTCATTCCGTTAGCTTCTTATTTTTATTTCAGGATGATCGACTGGAGTACCCTGCAGCCTGTCCCTCTACGTGTGTCGAGATGATTTCTTGTTGTCCTGTATATGTCGGTGGTACCTGTTGGTACCCTTTTTATTTGTCATTCAGTTATACTTTCATTTGCGGTTCCGCAGCGGTATTTTCAATATGGTTGTACTTTTGTGAACCATGGTGGCCTTTTGTGCATGGTGCTTTGCCGTAAAGTCATACCGGTACGCAGTTTTTGTCTTTGTTGGCGTTTTCGTTTACTACAGATGGTTGTTCCAGCCCTATAGGCTATGGAACAATCGGTCGAGGTGGTCGTAGAGGTTAGGGTTTTGAGTTGTCCGCTGGATCGAGGGAGTGGCAGTCCGATCAGTATCGGACGGGCGGCTCCTCGGGGCGTGACAATTTATTTGGTATCAGAGCCAGGTTCTCGAGATACTTGTGGTCTTGTGGGTGTTTTCGGATTTTATGTCGAAGTCGTTTTCTCGATGGACGCGATTGGGACATGGCGACGACGGGACTTCTCCAGATGACACGTGGTATATGACATGTCTCATTTACCTCTTTTGTATCTACTGTCTAGTGTAGGGTTAGACATTCCTTTATCTTGATGAGATAGTATATCAGCTTAAATACTTAGCCGGTAGGTACTTGTAGATATAGGTTATTCGGATGACTTGTAGTCAATCCGTTTTAGTTACGATTATGGTGCGTGGTTAATCTTGGACCCTTACATATCATGTTGATGATTGTATCCTAGATGACATGTCTGGAGGACATGGTCTGCTGCGATGCAGCAGAGATGATATTAGTTGTTTATCATCTCGATTGATAGAGGATAGAGATATCCTATTTTCGTGGGACTTTTGATCTCAGATTTATTATGCTTGGTTAGATAACCAAAAAGTACAATCAAATGTGACTTGTACCGATTCGGAAAGGTGTGGAGCTAGTTGCTTGCCACTTACGGGTTACCGTTGGTACTTGGTTTGGTGAACCAAGGAGGTACCTATGTACTTATAATTTGCGTTGAGGCGAATCACTTTCGAGGTTAGACTACCTTTGGGTGGAAAATGTTGAGGAAACTGTCAAAGAATACAGAATCATTTCGTGATTATGTTGAGATACTCTTGAGACATAGAGTGCCTCTATGTTATGGAGTTGGAACTCAGAGGTTTCTAAACCTTGAGTGGAGTTGGAGTATATTGGGTTACGAGAAGACAATTAGTTGTCTTGTCTTACACTATTCAAGTCTATGAGGTTTCATGACTCATAGACAGGTTGTACGTGTTAGATATTCTCGATAACACATCGAGAAGCAGGATCCACTTGGATGCGGTAGAATGGGTATTAGCAGTGTGACACCGATGAAAGTTGACTGTAACTGGTGTATGTTATAGAGGACGGTCTTCGAGAGGTAGACCGTTGGTTGTCAAGCAAGAGTGGTTACGAGTTGTCCTCCAAACCAGTCCATGTGGTGGTTCATTAGCACCAGAGACGACGAGGTTGCAGTTATCTTCTCGTCTCAGGGCTAGAGGTTCTAGCACGGGGACGTTAGGGTTTCTATTGTCATTGGGTTGTACTGATGACAGTGGTAGCCTTAGCTCTCGGACGTTTTCGTACTTCGAGAATTTTCGGACGCATGCCCGAAGGAGTGTTCTAGCGTTTTCTATGGTTTGAAATTTTCTGACCTATTTACGGAGAAGCTTCCTTGATTGTCTCACTTAAGAGGCAAGTGGGGCTCACCGTTCTTGGTTTGTGTGTTTTGCAGGTAATACCGAAGATACAGAGACTCGAGGCGTTTCCGTTGGTGGACTGATATTGGGAAAGATATCGCAAAGGTTGTGGTTAGGTATTTGGTATGTCAGTAGATGAAGATTGAACCTTAGAGACCCACTGGGCTATATTAGACGATCCCCATTTATTGTTGGAAATGGGAGCATATTTACTTAGGACTCGGGGAGGGTTTGAAGTGAATTAGGTGATCGTTCCAATTTACGCAGTTTCCTGGGTTCGGCTGGCTATTATCGACGCTTTGTCGAAGGTTTCTCCAGCATTGCATCACCACTTACACGCCTGACTGGGAAATGCGTGAAGTTTGTATGGACTGAGGCCTGCGAAACCAGCTTCTAGGAGCTGAAGCGGAGTCTTGTATCTGCGTCAGTTCTAGTACTGCCTTCTGAAGAGGATGATTTCACTCTATACTGATGTATCGCTCCTGGGACTAGGTGCAGTACTTATGCAGCATGGACGGGTGGTTGCTTATGCTTCACGGCAGCTGAAGGAGCATGAGACGAACTACCCCATTCACGATTTAGAGTTGGCTACTATTATTTTTGTGCTGAAGATTTGGAGGCATCATCTTTTGGGGTCACCTTCGAGATCTTCACAGACCACAGGAGGCTTCAGTATCTATTCACTCAGTGGGAGTTGAATCTCCGACAGAGGAGGTGGATGGAGTTTCTGAAGGATTACGACTGCACCATTAGCTACCATCCTGAAAAAGCTAATGTAGTCACCGACACCCTCAGTCGGAAGTCCAGAGCTGTTTTGGCATGCCACCGAGTGATGGTCACAGATTTGATTCAGAGTTTCTCTGAGCTGGGTTAGAGGAGCAGTCTCGGACAGAGAGAATTGCTAGTGACTTTGATGGCTCAGTCAGAGATTCGAACGAGAATCAGAGAGGCTCAGGCCAGTGACCAACACATTCAGTTTCTGGGCGGTTAGACGATTTCAGAAGAGCAGCCGGATTTTTCATGTGATGAGGAGGGTGTTCTGTACTTTCGAGGGAGGTTGTCTGTACTAGAGGCGCGCCCTGTCTTGGAGGAGTTGCCGCAAGAAGCCACCGATCACGTTTTGCTATTAATCCTAGCAGCACTCGTAAGTATCGTGATTTGAGACGTTCCTACTAGTGGAAGGGCATGAAGAGAGACATAGCAGATTTTGTTGCAAGATATCTCGTTTATCAGCAGGTTAAGGCAGAGCATCAGAGACTTGCTGGACTTTCCAAAGGAACCCCATTCCCGAGTGGAAGTGGGAGCATATTACCATGGATTGCGTTGTGGGTTTGCCATGGACTAGGAGCGGTCCTAATACGATTTGGGTAGTCGTGAACCGACTAATCAAATCTGCTCACTTCTTAGCTACCCGAAGGATAGATTCTCTTGATAGATTAGTGGAATTGTATTGCCGAAAAATAGTCAAATTGCACGGAGTTCCTTTGAGTATTATTTCTGGTAGAAACCCGCGCTTGATATCTCGGTTCTGGAAGAGTTTGCAGAGGGCTATGGGCACAGAGCTCCATCTCAGCACAGCTTTTCATCCTTAAATAGACGGACAGTCAGAGCGTACTATCCAGACTTTGGAGGACTTTCTGCGCTCGTGTGTGATGGACTTTGGGGGCAGTGGGAGGACTATTTGCACTTGGTGGAGTTCGCCTACAACAACAACTTTCTTTCGGCGATATAGATGATACTGTTTGAGGTGTTGTATGGTAGGGCGTGCATGACATCCACCTTCTGGGATGAGGTTGGTGAGACTCAGCTGCTGGGACCCCAGAGAGTTCAGCATGAGGCAGAGATAGTACGGACTGTCAGACAGAGATTATTAGCAGTGCAGAATTGTTAGAAGAGCTATGTTGACCGGAGGCGTAGACCCTTAGAGTTTTCTGCAGGGGATCATGTTTCCCTTCGAGTTTCACCCACGGAAGGGGTGAAACGTTTTGGTCTTAGAGGTAAGCTAGCTCCATGGTATATCGATCTGTTCCCGATTCTGGAAAGGATAGGAGTTGTAGCTTATTGCTTAGCACTTCCACCATCTTTGGTCAACGCCCACGACATGTTCCTTGTATCCAGGCCGAGAGGTTATGTGTCAGACTCCGCACACATCTTATCCGAGGTACCTGTTCCACTCCAGCCTGATGATGCTACTTATGAGGAGGTACCTGTACGGATTTTGGATTCCGGGACGTCAGCTACGGAACAAGACGATCCGGCTAGTTAGGGTCGGATGGCAGCATCACTTGGATGCAGAGGCTACTTGGGAGCTCGAGGACACTATTCGAGCTCGATACCCCCACTTGCTCGACTGAGGTATGCGCGAATTTTTTCATTCAGTCTTTATACTGCATGCCTTTTGGTTCAGTATTTTGTAATGTATGATCGTACTTGGCATACCTAGATAACAAATTTGGGGATCAAATTTTTGTTAGTGGGAGAGAATGTTAGAATACAATAGATTTTGGGAGCTAAAATGAAAAATTTTTGAAATTAGAGGGTTGCTGTATGAATAACCAAATTGGGAGGGGCAAATCGCAAAAATACCATCATATATCAAATAATCTCGCTGCCTTCTTCGGCCGATTAGGATTGTTTCCTCTCATTTCTTTTTCTTCTTCCTCGCGAACACCACAGCGATTTCTCTTCGCCAACGCCGACATCGCGATCCCTTCCCCTTTCTGTTCTTCCTCACCGTCTGCACATCTCCTTCACCATCACCTGCCTTTTTCCTTCCATTTGTTCCAAACTCGTGAGACCACCGGTGACAACTTCCCTCTCTAGAGGGTGAGGATCGCATCGGAGCAGGGGGTGGGCTGATCTAGGGTAGTCATTCATCGTTGAGGCCAGATGGTGATCGCTGCCTGTTGGCTCGAAGTTTTTCGTGGTACGATCCCCGGCCACGCTCTGCTAGGTGGGGGATTTCTCTCTCTTCTTTTGTTTCATCTACTTCTCGATCTGGTGGAGGATCTCACTTCCTATTACAGAGGTTGACTAGATCCGTTATCGCTACTGAGCGTCGAGGATACACCGCTCTTCTTGAGCCGAAGTCGTTCAAAAACCAACGTTGATTAGCAGTGGTTCGATGATGTGGTGTCACTGAGTTTCTTCCGACGATTGATGGGGATTTTAGATCAATTGAAGCCGACCGAGTAATCGATCTTCCCTAATCGCGATGGTTTCTTGGGCGTGACAACATCTAGGTAAGATTTAGTTCTTAGCTTGGAATTTGGTTAACTTCATGATGTTGCTTGTTAGAGCTGTATTGGTTCGGATTTCTGCTGATTGGTTTGAGTTGGGTTTTTGGGTATTTGATTCCTCTATTCTTGATCCCTGCCATGCTACCCGATTGGCGTTAGATGCAAATTGGGTTTTGAGATTATGGGTTCTGTGTTGTGATGGTAATTAGAGATTGGCTCTGCTCCTGGTGTTTTGTTCAGATCAGTTTAGAATTTGCCTCTATTCTTGATTCCTGGTAGCGGATGCAAATTAGTAATTGGTGGTGACATAATTGGTTAGATCTGAATGCGTGGGATTTCCTGTGTTTTCAGCTTGGATTTATAGATAGGAATCTAATCGATTTTGTGATTATGGATCTGTCATGTACTCCATTTTGGGATTCTGGTATTTATGCGATTTTGTTCTTCTCGATTGGAGTTTGTAGGTAGTTTAGCTCGATTTATGTTGTGCGATAGCAATTAGTTTCTTGAGGAATTTGGAATTGATAAGCTTTGCGATTTTTGCCATGAGAAGCTCTTTAGTTTTACACTGATGGTTGGACTATTCTTCTGCCATGAGCCACATCTGTTGGAATGTATTGGTGGGTCATTACTTAGCCCTTAACCTATACTAGCTGGATTGATGGTGGTTAGCTGGTTTGATTTGGAGTTTTGATTAGGATTAGACTGAACCTAGGTTAAGTCTAAGTCCTATAACTCGGGGTAATTTTGGTTTTTACTTGATGCGACTTAATAATTAGTTTAGCTAATTATTATTGTATGTAGCTAACCTTATGTCTATGATACAGGACACTGATTAATTTGGCTATTTTTGCGCGGATATTATTTTGAACGGGAGGTTTTCGTTGCACGGTCTTCTTCATATGGAGGCGGGTATCTCTGACTCTTCTTTTAGATTAGTCACAGATATATGCTTGATAAGCTTTGTTTAGCAATAAAGTAATAGATTGTAGTATAACTCTTCTATTTGTCTTGCTGATACTGTTTATGCTATACCCCGCATATTATGGTGCATTATTTACGATCCTTGCATATCATGTTGATATAGGTGGACTAGATAGTGGATGTTGTTTGACCAGTGTCATGCATCGTCGTGCACTGTGCATCACTGTTGATCAGGGGCCCCCTTTGTGGGTGAGTCAGGTCGACAGTCATACGGACCTATCCCTATGGCCACTCATGGTCTAGTGGTTGATGGAGTATGGGTAGTGTGCTCCGTGCTTCTTCGCTCGTGCACTCATGGGTTAGTGAATCGGAGCGTGATAGCAGGCAGAGGTCCCTCCTTGAGTAGTCTATATACCAGGAGATGAGAGGGAGAGGTCTCTCCCCCATTTATATACATGGGGTAGGGGTAACACTCAGACAGAGATGTCCTCCAGAGATGACCTGGGGTAGACAGAGATGTCCCCCGGATTGGGTATGGAGTAGGAGTGTTACACCGGCAGCATTTCGTCTACTCGATCGCTCAGGATTAGTGATGGCAGAGTATGGATGGCAGTCACAACCCTACGTCGGAGGGTGGCCTCCGCTCAGCTTCCTCCCGTACATAGGTGACGATGCCTGACCGACGGCAGGGGTGACCATGTCATTGCACCTTGTGTATACGTATATTTTGCACTTACTTGTGATTGCTTTACTTGGATGCTGCATATGATTGACATGCACTTACAGGAAACCCTTATGTCTGGTTTTGGTGACTTTGCTACATTGGTATGGTATTTCCTATTTTCCTCTTTCAGTTGTACATACCACTGCTTGTACACGTGTTATTTCGATAGTCTGTTACACTGTTGCTAGCTTAGACTATCCTGCATATATGATGAGATATCCGCTGAGTTCTATGACTCATTCCGTTAGCTTCTTATTTTTATTTCAGGATGATCGACTGGAGTACCCTGCAGCCTGTCCCTCTACGTGTGTCGAGATGATTTCTTGTTGTCCTGTATATGTCGGTGGTACCTGTTGGTACCCTTTTTATTTGTCATTCAGTTATACTTTCATTTGCGGTTCCGCTGCGGTATTTTCGATATGGTTGTACTTTTGTGAACCATGGTGGCCTTTTGTGCATTGTGCTTTGTCGTAAGTCGTACCGGTACGCAATTTTTGTCTTTGTTGGCATTTTCTTTTACTACAGACGGTTGTTCCAGCCCTATAGGCTGTGGAACAATCAGTCGAGGTGATCGTAGAGGTTAGGGTTTTGAGTTGTCCGCTGGATCGAGGGAGTGGCAGTCCGGTCGGTATCGGACGGGCGGCTCCTCGGGGCGTGACAAATTATTTGGTATCAGTGCCAAGTTCTTGAGATACTTGTGGTCTTGTGGGTGTTTTCGGATTTTATGTCGAAGTCGTTTTCTCGATGGGCGCGATTGGGACATGGCGACGACCTGGAGGTCTAGAGTTCGAATCCTGAGGAATACAAAAATCTACTGGTCAGGGGTGGGAAGTCCTCGTGAGTAACGGCATGGTCGACGGTCGACGACCAAAGGGGTCACGTTGTTGGCCAAAAAATGGAATTTGGCCGCCCAAGGGGCCGAGGGTCGGGTCGACGGGCCGGGTCGTTACAATAGGAGTTTAGACATGTAGTATTTAATGATCGATTTAACATCATTTACTGCCGATCAACCCATCCAGATCAAACATCTGGAGGTTACAGATCCTTCATTAATTATCGATTAATGCATCTGTTAAATTTGAGCAACAAGTAAAAATTATTTAAATGACAAAATGTTGGTTCATTACTTGGGCAAATTTTGTCTCAAACGATCTAGCATTCGATGAGCAAGTCGTGCTCGCATATGAGTCAACTTGGTTTAGTGCAAATCCGGGCCTTGAATTTGCATTCTTTTGCATACCCATGCGTGAGAAAGAGTCTCTTCCCATGTATCTATTCACAACTAACATCTTTTTAAATTAAAATAAACCAACCAATATGCGTTGAAACTCCCAATGTGGGAATAAAATCTCATTCACAATGAAGTCTATTTCCTCTCCATCTCTTTTCCATTCATTTATATCCAATAATCCCTCACATAAATGGAAATAGCATATGTGATAACATTTAGCAGTTGAGTCCAGTATAGGATAGGTAGGTTTTACCCTTTAAACTTTCTCTTATGAAGATCTGATTGCTTACTAGTTGACATTAGACATGATGTCCTTGAACTATTCTATCGTCTATGTAAGCATTGACATATCTCACCTAGGACTCTTCCTGATACAACTCAATTCTCATGAGTATATTCATTCTTTGGCTATGAACACGCTTGGTTCTGTGAGAAGTTCTAAGAATTGTACCTCCAATTCTCTTCGAAGCGACCTCACTTCTTTCTCACAAAGGTTATCTTTAAGAGTATTCCACATAATTCTGTTGGATCATTAAAAGTCATGTGTTTAACCTTCATCCATCACTGTTCCACTGAGTTGTTCCCCCACAGTGAGCAACCTTGTTGGTATAGTTAGGTTGTCCCTTTGAATCTAATTGTTTGGATATCCAGACAACATAGGTTGGGTTTTCTTTGCACCAACTTTCTCCATCGACATCAAACTCATCTCTCTCGATGAGCTTGCAACTAACTCTCGATTTAACCCTTTGGTTAGTTGATCCGCTAGGTTATACTTTGACTTCACATAGTCGACAATGATAACTCTTGTTGAGAGTAGTTGTCTAATGGTATTGTGTCTCAGACGTATATGTCTAGACTTACCATTGTACAGATGGCTCTGCCCCGGTCAATTGCTGATTGACTATCACAATATATGCAAATTGCCGGCATAGGTTTTTGTCATCTCGAAACACCTTCTAAGAATTATCGTAGTCACTCAATCTCTTTACCATATTTGTCAAGTTATAAACTCAAACTCTATCGTGGATCTGGTTATTACAGTTGACTTCATTATATCCCTAAATTAAAATACATTTAATGTTAACATTGATATTTTATAATAATATTATAATATGTAAGCAATGCAAGAATGTGGTCTAAGATGACATCACATTATAGGATGTTTTTTTATGATATCACTAAAACTGTAGTGTTAATAAAGGTATACTCTAAGGACATGTTTGTTTGAATGTTATAATTAATAACCTTGGTTATTTATATAACGTTATGTTATTTAATCATGTTTGATTCAAGCAATGAGTGATTCCCTAGTAATGGAGCATGCCTGCCACGTAACAAATGAGATATTACTCAGAATGTAATTACCTTGGAAGTGTGAGGTTATACATGTAATAATTTTTCCCCCAAAATTATCCTCTGATTTTTTCCCCTTTTGAACAAAAATACCTTTGTGTTATAGCCACTCGTCTAGTCCACTCTTTTTGAAAAGTTTCGTAGGCAATAAGAGCTTCATCGCCCGTCTGAGCAGCGAAAGTCATCAAGGCTCCTTCTTGTTCCCAGACAGTCGAGTTCGAACCCTATATGCATCCTCTTGGGTCTCTTGCCTCAATCTCAATCTTCTCCATCTTTTGCCCGACACACAATCCTCGATTCCTGATGGAAGAAAGCTTCGGAAACCCCTTCGATCACCTCGATGCCACCTTGGATGTCGTCACCATTGACACCGATGAGTTCTGCACCCGGATGTCGATTCCTAATCTAGATTCGCCCTTGGTCGCCTGCGGCTACTTAGATCTATTATAGTGGAAGTTTGTCTTCGTTCCCCAGTCTTGGTATCCTCTTCCACCACCAACGTCATCGTCGCCACATCGAATTGTGTTGAATTACGGACGAATGATTTGCTTAATGGGTTTGGACCCTTTCAGTCTAGGCCAAGCTTAGCCCTTCCGCGAGGGACCTGGACACCTTGTAGGTGGCTATAATGGCAATGGAAGAGTTTTTGTTAATAACGATTATGGTGAAGTTAGTGTATTCCAAATGTTAAAATAAACAATATTAAGTTATATTTTATTTTTCATAATCTTGGTTATATGATTAACTGGTAATCACATAACTAAAGTTATCTATGATAACTTGAATCAAGCATACCATACGGGTACTTATGTGTGCCCTTCAAGAGTATTTTATTATTTATTTATTTTTTGGTAATCTAGATATCCAGGTTTTACTATCCAACTAATCTTGAAGGTGACTAACTCGGTTCTATAGAAGTTTTTTACTGAAAGCATAAGTGATTGTCCACACAATAACTCAGCAGTCCTAGTGGTTCAAATGCGAGAATCGATTTTTTTTTTCATTCCCTGGGTTTTGAACCCTATGGATGGGGAGCCCCAAGGTATGCTTACCACTATACCATAGCCCGGGGATTAAGGAGTATTATTCTTTGTAGTAGAAGAAAGATCTAATCTTTGAGCAATTAATGAGTAACTACTTGGAAGAGAATGAATCATTTTCAGGTGTTTTGTGCACCAAAACAAAATCCAATTAAGAACCTTCCTTTTCGCACTATCATTTACTTTTCTTCTATTTTTTTTAAGTCCATTATAAAATAATAATAATGCAATATGGCTGATCTCATGTATGTCACATAATGGAATAGGAGAGATTTGCAATGGTCTTGCAAGATGACGTAGAATGTATAGTGGATTTTCTACGGTGGTTTAATGTGTCATCGGAGATGATGAAGGTAATGATCACAAGAAAGATATAGCATTTGCCATGGCACTTGCAATAATTAATGTCATTATCACCAAAGATTGCTTAAATAAAACTAGGGTTATTATTTTGATGCCCTACCTTGATTCCCTTTGATTTCACATTGGCTCACTTCCTCTTGTACCTAGATAGCTTGACACACAATGTTTATCCTCCCCACGTACTAGTCACATCATTCGGGCTAGTAGTTAACCCCGTGATTTATCTTCTTTATATTGGTCCTGAGACCGGTTGGCGGAGACACTGAAAGCGAGCGAATCGTCTTTTGCCATCAGATAGCATTGACACGGGACAATGACATCGTTTGTCGCCCTTTATAATTGTCACTTCTTTTCTCTCTTCCTCTTTGTTTCGGTTAATGTTGCCACCCTCTATTGCATCCACTATGCTCCTCTCTTGCCCTCCATTATAATTTAATGGATATCGTCGCACTTCCCTACGGTGACTTTCCCCTCAATTTGTCTCTTCTTTCTTCTATTTTTGATCACTGCCGTCCACTACTACCGCTTCCCTCCTCTTTCTTATGTTCCTCTTCAATTTTGACCACAACACAAATGAAACTCTATCACCACCCTCAACACCTCCGCCACACCATCACGAATGCTTCTTCAGTTTTATACCTCCTATGATCATCGACTATGCTTGTGATAAATTTTTATGGAATACATAGTATTAAGAATAAATCTGTAGGGTAGTTTTTGGTATACATTACATTAAGAATAAATTTGTAGTTTATTTTGTTGATACATATATTGTATGGGTTTGTAGTTTATTTGTGTGTTATATATGGTTTGTGTTTACATTTGTTCAAATTTTGATTTGTAGTTATTAGCCTATGAATTTGCTAGTTTGTTATTTATACATTTCACTTTGTTATTACCAAAAATTTATAAAATTCTAAAGTTGTTGAGGTTGGTGATCCTCAATTTGAAAATAATGTGAGCACAAGAAAAAAATAGTTTTAATTTAGTTAGTGATAGGGTAAACTTGAATGAGGATATAATACACATGGTTGTAATCAAATAAAGAGGAATAAAATATCTAAACATGTTTCATATATATAATACAATAATTCTAGATCACATGAAAAAGACAAATACGAAGGGAAATAATTCTACAAGAAATCAAATGAAAATGCTCCAAAAGGAAAGTCAACTATATCAACTCTATTCCCTTCTTTTAATTCTCAAATATAACAACTATATAACACAATCGAACAATAGGTATTAATTAACTTCTCAACTATAAAAACTAGTACCATTTACACCAAAGAATTTCCTAAAATGTCTTTAGTTTATTTTTAGTATATAGCAATTAACTACTATAAATATTATTATAGAAGCTACAAATCAATTATTATAGCCCTAGGTTATAACATAAATGGTGGATGTATGATATTTTTAATATAATAGTCAGGGTCAATCTTCCAGAGATGATGATTTGTATTTTCTACCCTTTAGAGGAACTGTTAAGATAGCGAATTATTATTATTTTTTAAATTAGTTACTATAAATTATGACAGCTAACTGCTGTTATAGAAATTAATAATCATCCACTATTATTTAAATTTTAATTAGGTTGTCCGTTTAAAGGGATTTTTTTTAAAAAAATCCCCAAAAAAAACTTCTCTTTAGATTCACTCCCTATATGGGAATTTTTTTTTTTGAGCTTCCTAATAATATGTTCATTCCCTAATACAAAACAAAAGTGTTAAAGAGTGAAAAGAGAGAATTAGGAAGCTAAAAAAATAAAACCCTACAAGGGAAGTAAATCCTAAGGGGGAATTTTCAATAGAGAATTTTTTCTATTTTACCGCCATTATTATTTTTTTTTTTTAAATTTTATTGAGGAAGAGTTATTTATCTGATGATTATAAAATAATGGATGTACTTTTTTTATTTTGGTCCTTTTTTTATGTATAATCATTTTTTTCATGACTTTATTTAGGATGTCAAGCATGAGATCTGCTGAGATCCCATGGCCTACGTATCTTTGATTTCCGTGCCAAAGTTCAAACAATACGGCTTGTCCCTTGTATTATAAATATTCCAACGGCAATTTCGTGACAATTAAAATTTTGAAAATTTCAAAGGACAGATTGTAGTTTGCACTTAATTCTAATAGCATCTCTCTTTCGCCAAATCGTTTAAAATCAGTTTCATTTTCACTACGGCAATTGACCAGGACACACTCAAAGTTACATAATTCTCAAAGGATACACCATAGTTTCAGAATACCCAAAGAGTATTTTTTTTCCAATTTTACTCTCCCACTAACCATTGATCTCATTCCTTTTTTCCAAAGCATTTTAGTCACAATTAAAAAAAAATTCTTTAGTTCGGATGGACATAATCTCGACATTAATTTATTGTTTTTCAGTCAGGAAAATTAAGCAAATCTCTTCTCTCTTAGCTCTCCAAAAGAAAATCTCTGAAATCGAAACCCTACATATATGTCTTCTCGTTCCCCTCTCAACTCATGGTAAGTGAGTTAGGATTTTCATCGAAACTCGTACCTACCGATAAACTTTGCCTCTCCCATTTGAGTTTAGAGTTTAGTTTGACCTTCTCATCCTGGGTCCCAACATTGGTCATCACCCTCCTCTCCTACTTGGATCACTAACCTAGTATTCTAAATACTCCTATTTCAGAATGGTGTAAGAATATGTTTGTGTGTTGTTCTTCTAGTATATATAAGGTTCCTATAAGTCTTATAAATATTATAGATGATTTTGAAAATCTAAGTAGATTCAATTGGGTTGAAATCATCCATCAATTTATTATTCCAAAATTAATTACCTACTAACTTTTTTCATCAACAAGGCATATCAAACGACCTCTTCACTTGCTTACCAACAAGGTTTTGTTGGGCTTTTTATTGGAAATTTCTCTTTGCTGGTCAATTTGATTTTTTATATAAACATTAACATATATGTAATACTTCATATTATAAAGCAAACATGGGTTTTCAAAAATATCTCATCGGTAAATTGTAGAAAACTCCCCAATCCCTATTTGATCTTTGCTTCCACTCCCCATTTGATAAATCCTTTGCATTTACTCTCTGATGGATTGAGTATAAAAGAGTGAAAATTGAATATACATCAGTGAAAAATGAGTATAAAAATAGTGAAAAGTGAGTATAAAAGAGTGAAAATTGAGTACACAATTTTTTGATGTGATAGATGCAACCTTACATACTCAAATTTTTAACTTTTATACTCAACTTTCTTCAAATAATACTCACAGAACTGTCTTGTCAATCTCATCAGGGACTGCATGCAAAGAAAACTTTGAATAGGGACTGCATGCAAAGTTGAGTTTGAGCTTGGGAGTTTAAGAAAATTTCCCCATTATATAATAATGAATGAGCGCGAATAAAAAGTGGATGACTACTCTTTTATATATTAGTAAAGTCAGAGCTTGGTTGGACCAAGTCTCACCTAAGAAGTAAATATCAAGATCGTCATCTAACTTCATTTCATATGCAGTTTCTAAATATTTTCTAACTTCCCCACAAAAATACATTAGTTGAGAACCTCCATAACCTTGATGATTCTCCACACCCATCAGAGACATCACCATTACATACTATAGAAAGTAGATATATACCCAAGTAATAGTGAATTCCCTAACTGCATTATTCATAGGAACCAAATCAAAGAACTAACAATGAAGAATATGCAACTAAATGAAAAGGTATAAAAATTACTTGAGTAATATAAAATCAAAGCATTCGGGCTGAATCAAACAACTTGGTAATGGATCCTCAACTTGAACCACTTGCTTCTACAACCAGAACTAAGAGAGAGTGTGACCAAACACGCTATGATTACAAGGATACTTCTATTGATAGTACTAAGTGGCTTAAGCTAGTATATCATAGGAAAAGAAACAAGACACAAATCTACGAGTCTTTTGAGAACATTATAGGATAAGGAGACAATCGATCAAGGTATCAGAAAGAATCCCAAAAAAATATAAAGGAAGTTCTGTTGTGGTTAAGGGAAAAGAAAATATTCATATAGATGATTTGTAAGAAGAGAAAGATATTATCTGAATTCTTAAAGGAGATTCTGATGAAGAGGTTGAGTAAGGAGGCAGCAAAGATTGTCAAACTTAACAAAAAGAGATTTATTGTAAGTTTGTATTTATACATCAATTAGTTTGAGTTTTTGTATTTCAATTGCTAATTATATGTTTTTTTTGTTCATACAAGTATGTCAAGAAATAATTTATTTCCCAAAATGAAAAAACAAATTCAAGATGTGGTGCACTATTAAATACATTAGAAAAATTAAAGTATGATAATTTCAACTTCTCGTCTCATCGTATAGTTAATTTACTTGTTACAAATTTAATAATCCATAGGTTCTCATATTTATTTACCTTTTGAAAGTAATTGATTTTCTTTACGGTAATTTATCAAAGGGCGTACCTAAAAATTGAAAATTATCAATTTGCATACCATAGATTCTATTTTACCAAAGGGCGCAGGCCTTTAAGTGAACTTCCTCTTATATCCCTCCTTCTAACTACTGTCTTTCTCTCTCTCAGTAACAAATTTCGAGACGTCTGCACATGCTTTTTCAGACTTTTATTTTAAAATAATATATTATGGAATAGGCGCTAAAAACGTAAGGTAAAAATCAAAAAAAAATTCAGTTAAAAAATATCTCACCCAACGTGATTTAAAAATATAAATAAATGATTTTTATATTTGATTAATAGAAATTAATATATTAAATAATATTTAATAAATATATTAATATATAAAAAACATTGAAAAAAAAGCGTCAGCTGAAATCAATAAAAAAAAGCGTGGGCTTGAAATATTTTTATTTCAGGCCCACGCTGGGCCTGAAATGAAAATATTTCAGGCACAGCGTGGGCCTGAAATAAAAATATTTCAGGCCCAACGTGGGCCTAAAATTTTTTATTTCAGACCCAAGTTGGGCCTGAAATCTTGTGATTCAAGCCCGACGTGGACTCAAATTTTTTTCTATTTTAAAAATATATTAATATATAAAAAAACCTATCAAAACACTTAATTTCAGATTAAAACGCAGGGTCTGAAGTCACGCTAGGAGGGCCTGAACATAGATGTGATGTCCATCAGTGGATTTTGGTCAAAACCCACTGATATGACTAAACTACTCCTATTGCATTGGTGATATATAATATATAGATGGTTGGACACCTAAAACATCATCTCCTACCTCTAACCTCTCTATTCATATAGAGTTTTCAGAAATCCAGATATGGGAGGTCCATCAGTGGGTTTTAGTCAAAACCCACTGATATTTCTAAACTACTCATATTTCATTGGTGATATCCAATATATAGATGTTTGGACACCTAAAACATCATCTCCTACCTCTACCCTCTCTATTCATACGGAGTTTTCAGAAATCCAGATATGGTAGGTCCATCAGTGGGTTTTGGTCAAAACCCACTGATATTTCTAAACTACTCCTATTGCATTGGTGATATCTAATATATAGATGGTTGGACACCTAAAACATCATCTCCTACCTCTAACCTCTCTATTCATATGGAGTTTTCAGAAATCCAGATATGGGAGGTCCATCAGTGGGTTTTGGTCAAAACCCACTGATATTTCTAAACTACTCCTATTTCATTGGTGATATCTAATATATAGATATTTGGACACCTAAAACATCATCTCCTACCTCTACCCTCTCTATTCATATGGAGTTTTCAGAAATCTAGATATGGTAGGTCCATCAGTGGGTTTTGGTCAAAACCCACTGATGGACCTCCCATATCTGGATTTCTAAAAACCCTATATCAATAGACAGGGTTGACCTAGGAGAAGATGTTTTAGGTGTCTAAACATCTATACACTCTATATCACCAATGCAATAGGAGTAGTTTAGAAATATCAGTGGGTTTTGACCAAAACCCACTGATGGACCTACCATATCTGGATTTCTGAAAACTCCATATGAATAGAGAGGGTAGAGGTAGGAGATGATGTTTTAGGTGTCCAAACATGTATATATTAGATATCACCAATGAAATAGGAGTAGTTTAGAAATATCAGTGGGTTTTGACCAAAACCCACTGATAGACCTACCATATCTGGATTTCTGAAAACTCCATATGAATAGAGAGGTTAGAGGTAGGAGATGATGTTTTAGGTGTCCAAACATCTATATATTAGATATCACCAATGCAATATGAGTAGTTTAGCCATATCAGTGGGTTGTGACCAAAACCCACTGATGGACATCACATCTATGTTCTGACCCTCCTACCGTAACTTCAGACCCTGCGTTTTAATCTGAAATTAAGTGTTTTGATAGGGGTTTTTTTATATATTAATATATTTTTAAAATAGAAAAAAAATTTGAATCCACGTCGGGCCTGAATCAAAAGATTTCAGGCCCAACGTGGGTCTGAAATAAAAATATTTCAGCCCAATGTGGGTCTGAAATCTATTGATTTCAGGCCCAGCGTGGGCCTGAAATCAATAGATTTCAGGCCCACGCTTTTTTTTTATTGATTTCAGCCCACGCTTTTTTTCAAATTTTTTTTATATATTAATATATTTATTAAATATTATTTAATATATTAATTTCTATTAATCAAATATAAAAATTATGTATTTATATTTTTAAATCATGTTGGATGTGATATTTTTTAACTGAAGTATTTTTTTGATTTTTACCTTACGTTTTTAGTGCCGATTCCATAATATATTATTTTAAAATAAAAATCTGAAAAGGCATGTGCAGACGTCTCGAAATTTATTACTAAGAGAGAGAAAGAGAAAGACAGTAGTTAGAAGGAGGGGTATAAGAGAAAGTTCACTTAAAGGTCTGCGCCCTTTGATAAAATAGAAACTATGATACGTGAATTGATAATTTTCAATTCTTAGATACGCCCTTTGATAAATTGTCGTTTTCTTTATAAACCTACTACAACAATTTTTGGGAGGAAGCACTTTTTTTTAACTATGATTTCCTTTTTCGATATGAATAGTAATTATTCGATAGTTTACGCCTATTATAATAATTAGTGATATTTATTACAATCATACTGAGTCAAGAATATTTACGGGATAAAATTAGGCATCCATTTGATTTTTTAAAACGAAGGGTTCTGATCCTGGCGTAGCCCACGAGGGCTCGGTCGGCCATCCTAGCACCGCATCTCGAGGGGACTGAGGCCAATGCCTGTGAAGTACAGGCGAACCGAGGGGCCCATGAACCACGTCGACGGGAGGCGGCCCGGGCCACCATGGGACCCCGGAGACCCGACCGCCAGGCCTCGGGGCGGGTCGGGCGGGTAGACGCCAAGCGTCTCTTGACTCGGTCAAAGGGGCCGACTACCCGACCCAGGGCTAGGGTAGGCAGGCCAGTCCTCAACGTCCCGTTGGTCGAACACTCAACCAGGAGAACTAAAAGAGGGCAATGCAGTTACAGCTCAGCGACCCCCGACTCATGACGTACCCCCACGTTACTCAGCGATATTACACCCGACCCGACTGATATCACTCGGGCGCGTTGGTCGATAAGTGGTCACCGGACCAATCATTTCTAACGCCACCTCCAGGACATCGTAGGTACAACCATGACAAGGGGGTCAGCGCGAGCCTTACTTATTTATGGTCTATGTCACAAATGTGTCAATGACACTGTACTACTGTACTACATGAGCACTCCGCGCCCTGCTGCGGTGCCGATCGGTGCTCTCCCATGAGCTAACAAGCACCATACCCCTGTCCCATTGACACAGACAGGGGTTGTCAACTCCCCCGGCTATATAAGCCCCTCCCTTCTTCCTTCCGCAGGTATGCGCAATTGTGCTCCCTTCTGTTATCTCCCTTTGCTTCACTACATTTCCTGCGGATACTGACTTGACCGTCGGAGAGCCTGACCGGGGATCTTCCCCGGCGGGTTTGCTAACGGTCATATTCCCGTAGGTCGAAACTAAGTCTGCGCCAGTTCAGCAGCTCGTGGCACTCGAGAGACCATCTCACTCTTAGGGCTTCCACCTCGCTTCGCGACAGGATCAAATTTGACGCTAGAAGGAGGGACATTCAGCCTGATCGGAAGTGTACAATGGAAGATCCCACCCAAGTCATGATGACTGTTACCCCCGAGGAGCACGAGCTCCTGAGGGCCGTCTGGGCTCAAAAAACCCCTCAGAGGTTGTCACAGGCCGGGGGCCCGACCACTCGAGCTCCTGAGCCATCGACCCATAGCCCCATAGGATATCAGAGATGGGCCGCCCCGCCCGAAGGGGGCTCGACCCCCTTCCCCGTAGCTCCCGGTTGAGGTCGGGACGATAAGGCCGAGCCCGCGCCAGTAGAGGTGTCCGCATCTAGTCGGACGCATGGACCACGTCCCGAAAAGGAAAAGGCCCCGTCTTTCGTATCGACGACTGCCCTGGTACGTAGCCCCTTCTCCTCCTAGATCCTGGAGGACCCAGTTCCAAAGCATCTCCGGTTCTTCACCATACCCGAGTACGCGGGAGCCACCGACATCGAGAAGCATCTTATGAAGTTTGAGAGCGCAACCCTGCTACACTAGTATCCTGAGGGCGTGAAATGCAAAGCATTCTTGACGACGCTTTCAGGACCTGCTCAGCGGTGGCTCGGCCAACTCCCCAGCGGGTCGATTGCAAACTTTGGGGAGCTTAGAAGGACGTTCCTCCAGTACTTCGCCAGCAGCCGGAGGCACCACAAGACAAGTATCAACCTATTTGCCCTAAAGTAGGGCCCGAAGGAGTCGCTTCGGGCCTATATCAAGAAATTTTATGGGGTAGCACTGGACGTGTCGATTGCCACACCCGAAGTGTTGGTCAGTGCATTCTCCCAAGGATTGTAGGAGGGCGAATTCTACCGCTCGCTTATCAGGAAATCGCCAATAGACTTCGACATCCTACTGGGAAAGGTTGTCAAATATGTCAACGTGGAAGAAGCGCAGGCTGCTCGGAAAAAGGAGTCGGTCACCACACCACCTCCGAAGTCCACACAAACCAAGTCGCTAGGCGGACCCATCCGCAGCCCACGAGGACTCATTGATCGAGCGGAGAAGGAACACCGCCATGTGCAACAAGTGGTTCAGGGGTGTCTGCCGACCCGTTGGAGGCCCTACTGCGCGTTTCATCATAGTCACACCCACGACACGGAGGAGTGCCGACAGCTCGGCAGAAGGCAGGCCCCTACCAACACCGCGCAAGGACAAGAACGATAAATTTCCCCTGGATGCGACCTCTGTCGGGGAAATCGGACCATCATCCCGGCCGTCAGAGAACCCAGGCAGGAGTCCCCGAGCGTTGGTAGCTTGTTCCCTCAAGGAAGGCGCATCGAGTTGGACGATATGGATGAGCAGCCGGCAAATTGGTAGAACGCCACCCGAGGGGGAGTGCATGTGATCTCAGGCGGGCCAGCCAGGGGAGGTTGCCCTCGAGCCGGTAATTAAAATACTTGCACTCTGTAATCCAGCAAAGATAGTGGAAGAGCCGTATTCTCGGACAAGGAGCAAGCACTCCAGACCCTCGCCCCATGCGAGTTTTGAGTGGGCATGCTCCCACAAACCCCTTGGCTCGGCTCCCAGTCCGAATGCGTGGCGGCCCACGCTCCCTGGAATACCTTCGACCTAGAAGCCAGACTCTCGCCTCGTGCGAGTTATAAGTGGGCATACTCTCACGGACCCCTCGGCTCGGCTCCCAGTCTGGACGTATAGCGGCCCACGCTCCCTAGGATACCTCCGACCGAGAAGCCAGACTCTCGCCCCGTGCGAGTTATAAGTAGGCATGCTCCCATGAACCCCTAGGCTGGCTACTAGCTCCGGACGCGTGGCGGCCCACGCTCCCTGGGATACCTCGACTGAGAAGCCAGACTCTCGCCCCGTGCGAGTTATAAGTGGGCATGCTCCCACGAACCCCTCGGCTCGGCTCCCAGTCCAGACGCGTGATGACCCACGCTCCCTGGGATACCTCCGACCGAGAAGCCAGACTCTTGTCCCATGCAAGTTATAAGTGGGCATGCTCCCATGAACCCCTCAGCTTGGCTCCCAGTCGGGACGTGTGGCGGCCCGCGCTCCCTGGGATACCTCCGACCGAGAAGCCAGACTCTCGCCCCGTGCAAGTTATAAGTGGGCATGCTCCCACGAATCCAACGGATCGGCTCCCAGTCCGGACGTGTGGTAGCCCACGCTCCCTGGGATACCTTCGACCGAGAAGCCAGACTCTCGCCCCGTGCGAGTTATAAGCGGGCATGCTCCCACGGACCCCTCGGCTCGACTCCCAATCCGGACGCGTGGCGGCCCACGCTCCCTGAGATACCTCCGATCGAGAAGCCAGACTCACGCCCCGTGCGAGTTATAAGTGGTCATGCTCCCACGAACCACTCGGCTCGGCTCCCAGTCCAGACGTGTGGTGGCCCACGCTCCCTGAGATACCTCCGACCGAGAAGCCAGACTCTCGCCCCGTGCGAGTTATAAGTGGGCATGCTCCCACGAACCCCTCGGCTCAGCTCCCAATCCGGACGCGTGGCGACCAACTCTTCCTGGGATACCTCCGACCTAGAAGCCAAACTCTCGCCCCGTGCGAGTTATAAGTGGGCATGCTCCCACGAACCCCTCGACTCGGCTCCCAATCCGGACGTGTGGCGGCCCACGCTCCCTGGGATACCTCCGACCAAGAAGCCAGACTCTCACCCCTTGCGAGTTACAAGTGGACATGCTCCCACGAACCCCTCGGCTCGGCTCCCAATCCGGACACGTGGCGCCCCACACTTCCTGGGATATCTCCGACCTAGAAGCCAGACTCTCGCCCCGTATGAGTTATAAGTGGGCATGCTCCCACGAAACCCTCGCTCGGCTCCCAGTCCGGACGTGTGGCGGCCCATGCTCCCTGGGATACCTCCGACCGAGAAGTCAGACTCTCACCCCATGCGAGTTATAAGTGGGCATGCTCCCACGAACCCCTCGGCTCGGCTCCTAGTTCGGACGCGTGGCGGCCCCGCTCCCTCAGATACCGCTGACCGAGAAGCCAGACTCTCACCCCGTGCGAGTTATAAGTGGGCATGCTCCCACGAACCCCTCGACTCGGCTGCCACTCCAGACGCGTGGCGACCCATGCTCCCTGGGATACCTCTGACCGAGAAGCCAAACTCTCACCCCGTGCGAGTTATAAGTGGGCTTGGTCCCACGAACCCCTCGGCTCTGCTCCCAGTCTGACACAAGGCGGCCCACGCTCCTGGGATACCTCTGACCGAGAAGCTAGACTCTCGCCCCGTGCGAGTAATAAGTGGGCATGCTCCCATGAATCCCTCGGTTCGGCTCCCAGTCCGGATGCGTGGCAGTCCTTGCTCCCTGGGATACCTTCAACTGAGAAGCCAGACTCTCGCCCCATGCGAGTTATATGTGGGCATGCTCCCACGAATCCCTCGGCTCAGCTCCCAGTCCGGACGCATGGCAGCCCACGCTCCCTGGGATACCTCCGACCGAGAAGTCGGACTCTCGCTCCATGCGAGTTATAAGAGGGCATGCTCCCACGAACCCTAGGTTCAACCCCCATTCAGGACATGTGTCAACCCACGCTCCTTGAAAACCTGCCAACCAAATGTACACACTCTCAAACTACTGAGCCAACAATGGGATGATCCCCTTTTTCTGAAACATGAGTCAATCCTAAATGACTAAAACCCTAGGCGGGTACGCCACTTGAAGACCAGTCCTTAGCGAGGACTTAAGCAAGGTTGGGCCCCGTGGGCTAGCTCAGTCGACAGCCTGTCCAAGCCGACCTCACAAAAGAAAGTAAGGGTTCGAGCCTTTGTTCGAACCACCGGCACATATACGCAAAATGAACATTCGACAAAACTTAGAGATAGAAGAAAAGGGATTTGGCATTCAGAATAGTTTCATTACAGAACCAAGGCTAGGCCTCCATAAAAAGAAAATAAATGAAAAAAGACCCGGGCTTCACTCAAGGGGTCGGAAGACCTCCTCCAGCCCTCAGGTCGACCCCCGCCTTGTAGGCCCGATGTTCTTCTAGCTCCTTTCGTGCCGCATACAGCTCCTGCTCCTTGGCCGTCAGATCGCCGCGCAGAGCAGAGGCTGACTGAGACACCTCCAGGATCTCTGCCTTGGCCTAGGCCAACTCATCCCGAGCACACCCCTCGAAGGCCCAAGCCTTTCGCTCCTCATATTCCAAGCAGGTGACCCGGTGATGCGCTTGGTCGGCCACTGCGCTGGCAAAGTCTAGCTCTGTCTGGGTCTCTGCGAGTCGCGCCTCCAAGTGAGCCAAACGATCTCGTAAGGCCAAGTTCTCGGCCCGCAACTCACTCAAAGTTTACTCATTGGAAACCAGCTGCGCATGGCGCAGCTGAGTCTCCAACCTCTCTGCCTGAGATTCGGCCTGCTGCCGAGCCCGGGTTTGGGCTACAAGAGAAATAGCCAGGTTGTAGGCTGAGCCGAAAAGCTACAGGAGAAGGACAGATCTTAGTCTCAAGGCCAGAATAAGAATAAGGAAAAAACGCAAAACAAACGCACCTGACTGGCCTCCAAACTAAGGCCATTGGCCCTACTGGATGGGCCCCGATTGTTGGCCTCCCGAAGGCCCTGATAAAAGTAATCGCCTAGAGGACCATATAGATGAACCTTGCGGGCCAACCCAGGTGGCTCGGCGGTTGGCACTTTGTAGTACTCTGCATCCACAGCTCAGGACGGCATGACTAAGTGGAAGGGTCGGTTGTCCGCGGCTTCAGCGGGAGGAGGAGAAGGAGCCCTGCAGAGTCGGATTTCCAGGGAGTCGGCCTGGGTCAGAGGTAGAGAAGTGGCCACCTGAGCGGGGGTCACCGGAGCAGGTACCACGGAGGCATGGGATGTCATAACAGGTACCGCGGAGGCAGAGGACGTCGGAACAGGTACTGGGGAAGCTGGGGACGGTGAAGAAGAGGCCGCGGGGGAAGGAGATGTCGCCTTCTTCTTCTTCTGTGGCCACGAAGTGTCAGAGGTCCCGACTGGGAGAGAGGCAGGAAGCACGGACGCGGGGTCGGCTGGCCGTTCCCTTCGGCACTGGTGACCAAGGGTTGGTCATCCACATCCATGGGCTCGAGATCAGAAGCTGGTACCACCCCAGGCCCAGAAAGGACGCTTCGGTGCCAGGCACTGCAGGAGGAGCCGCCTCGCACTGAGCCAATTGTTCGCCGGTCAGTGAGACGAGTTCGACGTCATCTAGGGCGAGCCCCTCCTCTAGGGCAGCGGCCAGCATCGTATCTGCGGCCAGGAAACGAAGGTCTTACATAACTAGAAAGACTGAATACCGAACTAATCGAGTGGAAAAGTGGTTGCCGGAGAAGATAACCGGAGGACAGACGCCAACGGGAGTCACCGGAACCCTAACAGAGCAAGCTACGGCAACAGACCGGTGCCAGATGTAGAGAGCATTGGTAAGAACAACAAAACAAGAGCCTATATATAGGGCCAAATGGTCAATCCTAGCCATTCGATAAGATCCAGGCGAAAGGCGGGAAAGAAGCTGGGTCATTCGATGGAACTCGCTGTAAATCCCGAGGCTCAACGGGGAACGTGCACACCCATCATTCGTGGATCCCGGCGGCGGACGCTCCGTCGCCCAAGACACCAATAGCCGGGGTACGTGTGGCCTCGCCAATTAATAATTAGGGGAAAGGATACGAGGTGACTCGTATCAAGGATAAGGATGATTAGACAGTCGAATGTGTTGGGGCAATCTATGGTCCGGAGTGACCATGTGTTTTGATGTTTGGGCAAAGGGTTTAAGTTAGGTTTACTTTTGTTATTTGATATGTGTGATTGAGTTTGCAGGACTTAGTGAGTCACACATGAAGGACGTATCCGAGGGACGAGAGCCGATGGAAGAGGACTCTAAGGGTGAGCCGGGGAAGTGGACATCAAATGGCACACGTGAAGGGTGGCATGGAGGCAAGCCGAGGGCTTGCGTGCGCATCCGAGGGATGATAGCCAATGGAAGAGGACTTCAATGGGCAAGCCAAGGGAGTGTACTTGAGGGCATACGTGAAGGAGGGTCTTCGGGATGAGGGAGAGTGAGATTGTAAGCTGGGCAGTCGACTGGGAATGGATCAGTCGACTGCCAGCAGGGAAACTCGAACTCACCGAGACATCAGTCGACTGGTCCAGGACCAATCGACTGGTGGCCAGTCGACTGCCCCTGGAGCAGTCGACTGGTATGGCTGGAATTCAAACGTTGAGCGTGTAACGGTCGATTTTGAGTGGGATCAACCGACTAGTAATGGACCAGTCGACTGGTAGCGAGGTGTTCAGCCAAGAGACCTATTTAAAGGGGCTCGGTTTTGGCTGAGAGCTCTTGATGAAATGAGCTTAGTTAGAGCTCATTAGTGGTCTTAGTTGCTCAGAAGTGTGTCCGGGATTGTGGCGATGTTTCTCCACCCACAAGGAGCTACATGAGCTAACCAGAGGGCATCCGGGGAGTGATCTGCCAAAGGATCAAGGGATCGTCCACCTTACGGAAAGCTATGGAGTAGGAGCGTCATCTACGAACCACGTAAAGGTTGGCATTAGCATTGTTCTTAGTTTGTTTAGTTGTTATTCCGCTTGCGCTTGCTAAAGTTGTAGGTAGAGAATCGAAGAAAAACTATTCGCCCCCCTCTAGCTTGACGATCACGGTCCTAACAAGTGGTACCAGAGTAAAGGTCGCTCATCTACAGACTAACCGCTGGGAGAGCAAAAGGTGCTAGAGGAAGATAGAATCGGAAGGTCCACTTGGATGGGATACTAGGATTCCACCTCCATACGATCGAGATGATTTCAACTATTGGAGGAAGTGGTTGGAGACATGGTTCCAAATGGATTGGGATCATTGGACGACATTGGAAGTTCCATTTGAAGCTCCAACAGACAAGGAGGGGAAACGCCTTCGACCTCGGTATTAGACCAAGAGTCAAACGGAAGAAGCGGAGGTGGATAAGGAGGTAACTAGAATTGTATTGAATTTATTACCTTCACATATTGTGTCAAATGTAGGGGAGTACAAGAATGCATATGAGCTATGGAGGAAGATAATAGCTCTACAAGAGAATTCGACACAAGGACAAGAAGAAGAAGAGTCCAAGGAAAAGGATCAATTGGAAGTTGAGTCAAGTTCAACATCCGAAGAGGAGGAGAGAGTTGAACCATCTACATCTTCAAGTGAGGAAGAAATAGAAGAAGTCCCCACTTTAAGGATTGAGGGGGAGAAGAGACCGACCTCAATACCGGAGCAAGAAGAAGCTCCCACCTCCACCAAAGCAAAGGCAAAAGATCACATCATTTGCTTTGGGTGCAATGAAAAAGGGCACTACAAGGACAAGTGTCCATTGGGTATGAAAAATGAGGTACACCCTAAACTCAGTTCAAATAGTTTGAAAACTAACATGAGTGATAGGGATGGAGCAAAGAAGGATAAGAATCATATAATTTGCTTCACGTGTGGTGAGCGTGGACACTACCACACCAAGTGCCCAAAGAAAGGTGAGATCAAGAAAATGGCATATTTGAGGAAATGGGAGAAATTGGAAAAGAAGAGGAGCTCAAGTCAAGGGGGAGCTTCAAAGGTAAAAGGAAAGGTAATTCCTTGTTTAAAATTAAATCCAATTTCAAATTCTTATATGCTTGTTAAGAATAATCATGGATTTAGATATAATAATAGAAATAGGGGTAATATTGTAGATCAAAACCCTAGAAAAATCATGCATCATGATAAATCCAAGACCTTTGGACCTAAGGATCAAGGCAAAAATTTCAAGAAGGGGAGACATATGCCTAGAAAGGTGGGTAGGTCTAGGAATGTCCAAGGTGGACATGTTGATTCTAGGTTTGAGAACCTAGAAAGGGAAAATCAAGCATTGAGGGAGAAGCTTGATAGGTTAGAGAAAACCCTAGATAGATTCACTATTGGATCTAAGAGTGTGAGTATAGTGTTAGGTGGTCTAAAACCCAACAATGATAGATCGGGGTTGGGATACCGATCTAAGGTCTCCAATGCCAATGAAAAGAAATATGCTAAGGTAGCATATAATTATGGCAAGGAGGGAAAATCCAAGAATGGCAAGGGGGTGCCATTAAAAGGGAAGAAAAAGGTCTTAACTGAGGGCAAGCGGTCCAAAGTTAAGAAGGTCAAGTTTGTAGGCCAAGAGTCAGCGGAGGTACACCGGTGTGGCCTACTGGTTGTTGAGTCACCTACAGAGGTGGCTAAGGCTAAGAGCTCAAGGGGTAACTCTAGGAGTCTTTGGGATCCATGGTAAATGGATCTTGGGAGGTTTCTCTAGGAGGTCTAGGTGGACCATGGAGTGTGCTAAAAGAGTTGGAGACGGATTTGAGTCTCAATTCTTTGGGTTTTGGCACATAAGATGTGTGTATCATGCATGGTGATATGACATTGGGGTCATAAAGCATGAAAAATAGTTTTTGATGTGTAAATACCATATAAATCAATGCTAGGGATGCATTGTGGATTGGTATGGGCAAAGACATCAAGAGGAAACCAAAACTAGGACTTTAGGTCAAGGTTTAATTGAACTATTTAGGTAGTTTTGGGTTTTGTGTCAATCTTGGGATTGGTGATAGAGGATGTATTTTTCCCAAGTAGATATGGGTACAACAAACCTCTCCACAAAATTTGAAAATTTTTGGAGATTTGTGAAATTTCTGGTGTATTTCTGAAATTGGATTCAGAAAGCTGAAATTTGATTTTTCAGAGTGCCAGTCAACTGCCCCAGGAGGCAGTCGACTGGTAATGGATGAATTGGATTTTCAGCAATTAAAAAGTGTCTAAATGATGTAAAACAAGTATGTGGGGGGCTAGTACACTGTGTGTATGATCATTAGAGGTTAAAAGATCCAATAAGGGGGAAATTGTTGGAGTCTTTTTGATGTATGGCAAAGGGGGAGAAGTGTTGGGTTCAAGTGGGAAACCAAACATGCCTTTGCAAGAAATCATAGGTCTAGGGGGTGTTGGTGCAGTTTGCACTAACGGTCAAACTCGGGTTTTGATGTATGACAAAGTGGTTAAAGTTAGGGTTGTTAGTGTTTAACCCCTTTACTAAGTGTGCAGGGTTGAAAGACTTAGGACCAGACACCAGGCTGAAGTCCAGGATGGTTGAGTCCTGGCGGGAAGTCCAGTTGGGTCCGCGGGACCTGACCACTGGCTGAAGACCAAGTTGGTTGAGACTTGGCAGGAAGACCAAGGTGGTTGAGCCTTGGCAGGAAGTCCTGGTGGGTCAAGAAGTCAAGTAGAGCTGCACAAGGTAAGTGAGGTAAGTCACTGGAGGAGCGAACCAGTGAGGACGCGTTCCCCTTGAGGGAACATTAGGCGTCGGCTCGACCTAGGGCTCCATTTTGGAGACCCAAAGTCAGAACCAAGACAGCCAAGGCTGTGTAAATTAACTTATTAATTGCTGTTTTGGACTAACCCTAGATGCAGGACCGAAGGACTGTGTTTCTGCAGCTCAGAGAGCCTCAAAGGAGTGAGGCAGTAACTGAGCAGGGCGCCCCGGATGTTTCGGGCGCCCCAGAGTCAACCCAAAGTCAGCAGAGCAAGTAAACGCCCCGACAGCAGCACATTTGGGGGCGCCCCGGATGTTTCGGGCGCCCCGCGCGCGTCGGGCGCCCCGCGTGTCGCGGGCGCCCACTGTGCCACGCCACTGGCAGCTGCAGCAGCTCACCCTCGCGAAGAAGATGAAGCCTTGACCGGTCAAACCGGGCGCCCCGCGCGCGTCGGGCGCCCCAGTCAAAGGTGATCCCGAAGAAGCAGAGATCAGCCTTGACCAGAGGGCTCGCCGGATCGAAAGCCACGTGGGGGGGCGCCCCGAGCATCCCGGGCGCCCCCAGCCCTATATAAAGGGCCCTCGACCCTCTTCTTTAGAACAACACTTCTTCAAAAGCCTCCAAGTTCTTCTACGCTCGCGCCTTGCTCCGGAAACGCTTCACTTCGAGCCGACGACGTCCAGCTGCCCCGAAAGAGTCAACCTACTCCGGACGTCGGTAAAAAGATAATTTTTTAATATATAGATTGTTGCATTTAATTACTTGAAAGTGTGGGGTTGTCACACTTTCAATTCCTTTGTACTCGCCTACTCTATCGGTGTTTACCGGTAGAGAGTATTAGTGGATTGCCCAACGGAAAGGTCCGAGGGACCTGGGCCTTCGAGTAGGAGTCGCCGAAGGCTCCGAACGAAGTAAAAATCGTTCGTGTTTGTGTGTTCGTTTTTCGTTTCTTTCGTTTCCGCTGTGCACGCTTTTTAAAGCACTCTGATTTAAATTTAAAAGTCACGTGATTCACCCCCCCCTCTCACGTGCATCGATCCTACAAGTGGTATCAGAGCCTGGTACGCTCTGTATCGGTGCAACCACCATAAGAGCCGGGGGAAATCCAGTTTTTTTTCGAGTTTTGGTTTTTCGCTACACTTGATCTAAATTAGGTATTGTTGCCTAGATTTGGATTATTTTTTCCGTTCGTTTGATTTTACTCGAATTTGGTGCAACACCATTTCGAGTCACTCTTTCTCTCTCTTCTCCTTTTTCTACCACACTACTAATCCAAGACCTAGTCTTGGGACAAGTTTTTGTGTAGTCTATTTCAGATGGCTCAAGGTGAAGGCTATAGCACTGCCCGCCCTCCCCTCTTTAATGGGGAAGACTTTCCCTACTGGAAGAGAAGGATGGAGGTTTATCTGAAGACCGACATGGAT
Source organism: Boesenbergia rotunda (assembly GCA_024364735.1). NCBI lineage: Eukaryota > Viridiplantae > Streptophyta > Magnoliopsida > Zingiberales > Zingiberaceae > Boesenbergia > Boesenbergia rotunda. Next base: position 417,970 of record JAGFNQ010002001.1, on the reverse strand, counting down.
CAGTGGTTTGCAGTTCAAACAGGCTACACACCGCCAATGGATGAGGGAAATAATGCTCCACTGAAGCCCGACAGATGGAACCCAGAGATGAAGAAAAAGGCTCAGACCGAGTTCAAAGCCCAGAACACCCTCCAGTGCGGACTTACCAAAGAGGAGCTAAACAGAATTGGACCAACCGACTCAGCAAAGGAGCTATGGGACAAATTAATTGAACTACATGAAGGCACCTCTGATGCCAAGGTAACAAAAAGGGATTTACTTTTAAATAAGTTATTTAATATAAAAATGCAGGAAGGAGAATCTGCAAGCCAACTCCACGCCCGGATCAAGGACATACTGAATGGACTCCACATGATCGGGCACAAACAGGAGAACCGGGACATCATAAGGTATGCGTTAAATGCGTTCCCTAGAAATTCACTATGGGCATCTATTATAGATGCCTATAAAATTTCTAGGAACCTTTCAAAAATTAATCTGGATGAACTATTTTGTGAATTAGAGTTGCATGAGCAAACTAAAGCCAAGGTCGAGAAAGGGCTAGCTTTATTTGCAGGTTCACCAAAAGAAGCCAAATCAAAGAGAAAAATTCAAGAAGAAACTGAAGATAAGTCAGACTCTGACTCAGATGAAGAAGAACAACTGGTGAACTTGGTAAGAAAAATGTTCACCAGAAGGAAGAACAAATTTTCAAAGAAAGATATTCAAAAGGTAATGAAGCCCTCCAGCACTGAAGGTAAAAGCAAAATGATCTGCTTCGGCTGTAACAGAAAAGGGCACTTCAAACATGAATGCCCTTACAAGAAGGAGAACCAACCCACTAAGAACAAAAAGAAGAAGGCTCTTCAAGCCACGTGGGATGAAAGCTCGGACGATTCCGACGATGAACAACCGAAGAATGCAAGCTACCTCGCACTGATGGCAACCGGACCAGAATCGGACTCGGAGCAAGACGAGGATTCCGAATACGAGTCGAGCCAAGAGATCGGACTATTTTCAGACGGCTCTACTAAGGTATATTTAGATTCAGTAAATGAAAAGTTCTTTAAAATTATTTCTGTCTTAAATAAAAAATTACTTGCATCTGAATCTAGAAATGACCAGCTCCTTAAGGAAAATCAAGACCTTAAGGAGCAATTAATTAATACCAGAACATTAACCGAACAAACTCAAAATCAAAAATTAATTGAGCTTGAAACTGAAAACTCAACCCTAAAGGGCGAAGTCCTAAAACTTAAGGATCTACTAGCAACTTTCACAACCCGATCCAAGAACCTTGACCTTATTCTTGGATCACAAAAGGGCATGTACAACAAATCTGGGATAGGATATAAATCAAGATCGAACCAAAGATCCTTTATCTCCTTTATCCACCCCCGCAAAAATCAACGAAAAGCGTGGGTTCCGAAAGCTTATCTAACAAAGCAAGTAGGTCAGAATCAATTTTATGTCCCAAAAAGGGACATCCATTACATTGACCCTAGACATCCAGTCTACAATTTAGGGGGAGGCTCCAAACTAGTTGGCACCTCAAAATCAGCCTTTGCCCAGGTGGGCACTTAGGACTAGCTTCAAAGTTAATTTGACTCTTGTACTATTTAGTACCAGGGTTTTCAATGAGTAAGTTAAAAGTCCAACTTCTGTAAGCGGCTTTGCCTAGAAAATGGTTGTTGCTCCAATAAGGCTTCGGCCAAAGAAGGCCACTGTGCCTCGCCATGGCCTGGAAGCCAATTATTGAAGTGTACTTTTAACTTACTACTTGTTGAACTTGGATCTAACACAAGGTCAAGTTAACTTTTCTAAACAAACTCAAAATCATCTCACAAAATCATAGGACTCCCTTGATTGATGACTTAGACCGAGTGAGATGAATAAGGATAACCAAATTCAAATTATTGATTGATAACTCAACATTCAAATTAAAATTAAAATTCAAATTCAAAAATTAAAATTAAAATTAAATTAAAATTAAAATTAAAATTCAAATTAAAATTAAAATTCAAATTAAAATTAAAATTAAAATTAAAATTAAAATTAAAATTCAAATTAAAATTAAAATTCAAATTAAAATTAAAATTAAAATTAAATTAAAATTAACAAAATTAAATTAAAATTAAAATTCAAATTCAAATTAAAATTAAAATTCAAATTAAAATTAAATTAAAATTAAAATTCAAATTAAATTAAAATTAAAATTAAAATTCAAATTAAAATTAAAATTAAAATTCAAATTAAATTAAAATTAAAATTAAAATTAAAATTAAAATTAAAATTAAAATTAAAATTCAAATTAAAATTAAAATTAAAATTCAAATTAAAATTAAAATTCAAATTCAAAAATTAAAATTAAAATTCAAATTAAAATTAAAATTCAATTTCAAAAATTAAAATTAAAAATTCAAATTCAAATTAAAATTAAAATTCAAATTAAAATTAAAATTAAATTAAAATTCAAATTCAAATTAAAATTAAAATTCAATTTCAACAAAATTAAATTAAAATTAAATTCAAATTCAAATTCAAAAATTAAAATTCAAAATTCAAATTAAAATTAAAATTAAATTAAAATTAAAATTAAATTAAAATTCAAAATTAAAAAAATTCAAATTCAAATTAAAATTCAAATTCAAATTCAAAAATTAAAATTAAAATTCAAATTAAAATTCAATTTCAAAAATTAAAATTAAAATTCAAATTCAAATTCGAAAATAAAAATCAAATTCAAAGTCAAACTTAACATAACTCAAATTTAAAATTCAAACTCAAGTGTTTAAATCTTTTTAGATTTTTTCAAAAACTCAACCTAGACCGTTTACTTAACTGTAGGAAAATAAATGGATCATTGACAGTGGATGCTCCAGACACATGACTGGGGATCCCACCAAATTTACAGAACTCAAGTACAAAAGACTAGGGACTGTTGCTTTTGGAAACAACGGTAAACTTAAGGTAATTGGCCTAGGCAATATTGAACTTGAGTCTGATTTCATAATAACAAATGTATTACTTGTTGAAAATTTCAACTTCAATTTACTAAGCATTAGCCAATTGTGTGACACTGGTTATAAGGTTAGGTTCCTATCCAATGAATGTCTGATCAAACACAATGACAACCCAAACATCACACTTAGAGGACTTAGGCACAATAACATTTATGAAATTAAGTTAACCTGTCCCTTAGAAAACTGCCTCTTAACCCATAAGGATGAGACTTGGCTCTGGCATAGGAGACTTTCACACACTCACTTCAGAAAACTACCTAAACTAAATGGTTTAGTTAGAGGCCTACCAAAGTTATCTAACCTTGAGTCAACCTTATGTAATGCTTGTCAACAAGGAAAACAAACTAGGTCAACCCACAAACCAACTAATCAAACTCAAACCAAGTCAATTCTGGAATTAATTCACCTAGACCTATTTGACTCACATGGGGTTAAATCAATTAATGGTAACCTATACTGCCTAGTAATTATAGATGACTATTCAAGATTTACCTGGGTAAAATTCTTAAAAAATAAAGATAAAACGTTTGATATACTCACTCAATTTTGTAAATTAACAGAAAATGAAAAAGGGATTAAAATCAAAAGACTTAGGAGCGATAATGGCGGAGAATTCAAAAATCACAAATTTAATCAATTTTGTCTAGAAAAAGGCTACCATCACGAATTCTCTTGCCCTAAAACACCTCAACAAAATGGAGTTGTAGAAAGGAAAAATAGAACACTACAAGAAGCAGCTAGAACAATGCTTAATGAATACAACTTACCTAAATACCTTTGGACTGAGGCTGTTAGTACAGCTTGTTATGTACAAAATAGAATAACTCTAATTAAAAACCTAGGAAAGACCTCTTTTGAAATCTATTATAACAAACAACCTAACATTAAATACCTTAAAGTATTTGGATGTAAAGTCTATATCTTAAATACTAGAGAACACTTAGGAAAATTTACTTCTAAGGTTGAGGAAGGTATCTTTGTAGGTTATTCCCTTACCAGTAGAGCCTATAGAGTTTATAAAAAAATTACCCTAAAAATTGAAGAAACTACAAATGTAAAATTTGATGAAAAATCTGACCCAAATAACTCTGATCAAACCACCTACCAACCAATTGACTTTGTTAGATCCAGTACTGACCCTGATGAAAGGCCAATTGAGGACCAAAACGATGATCTAACTGAACCCACACCTGAAACTGAACCTAACCAACCCAGAACTGTACGAGTTAGCTCAGACCACCCAACTAATCAAATCTTAGGTAATCCAGAACTAAGAGTTCAGACTAGATTAGCTTTTAGGAACCTTAGTCAAATTGCATTGATTTCAAAAATTGAACCCAAGTCTATAGAAGAGTCCTTACTTGACCCTGATTGGATCATAGCCATGCAGGAAGAGTTAGCCCAATTTGAACGTAGTCAAGTCTGGGACTTAGTACCCTTACCTAAAGGCAAGAAATTTATTGAAACTAAATGGGTCTTTAGGAATAAACTTAACGAACAAGGAGAAACAGTCAGGAATAAGGCTAGGCTAGTAGCTAAGGGGTTTAGCCAAGTAGAAGGTCTAGATTATGATGAAACCTATGCTCCTGTAGCTAGACTTGAATCCATTAGAATGCTCTTAAGTTATGCAGCCCATAAGGGGTTTAAGCTTTTTCAAATGGATGTTAAGTCAGCCTTCCTAAATGGCCTAATTAAAGAAGAGGTTTATGTAGGTCAACCCCCTGGTTTTGAAAGCTTAGAACACCCTGACTATGTCTTTAGACTTAAGAAAGCCCTATATGGACTTAAGCAAGCACCTAGGGCCTGGTATGAAAGACTGTCTAACTACTTAGTTTCAAAAGGTTTTAACCAAGGCAAAATTGACCCAACACTATTTGTCAAAACCCTAAAAAATGATATTTTTGTAGCCCAAGTATATGTAGATGATATAGTATTTGGCTCAACCAACTCAGACTTTTTACAAGATTTCACAAAGATAATGGAAACTGAATTTGAAATGAGTTTAGTAGGTCAATTAACTTTCTTTTTAGGGCTACAAATAAAACAGACCAGTGATGGTACTTTTGTCTATCAACAAAAATACACTAAAGAATTACTTAGAAAATTTGGAATGGATAATGCTAAAGAAATTAAGACACCTATGGCTACCAATCAAACTATAGACAGTGACCCAAAAGGCAAACCTGTTGACCTTAAGTACTATAGAAGTGCTATAGGAAGCCTACTTTACTTAACTGCAAGTAGACCTGATATTCTTTTTGCAGTTAGTATGTGTGCTAGGTATCAAACATGTGCTAAGGAGTCACACCTAACCTTAGTTAAAAGAATATTTAGGTACCTTAAAGGAACAGAAAGATTAGGAATTTGGTACCCTAGAACAACCCAGTTTGAGCTTATTGGATATTCTGACTCAGACTATGCTGGCTGTAAATTAGACAGAAAAAGTACCAGTGGTGGATGCCAGCTTCTAGGACCCTCACTAGTTAGTTGGTTCAGTAGAAAACAACATTGTGTTGCCCTATCCACCACTGAAGCTGAGTACATAGCTATGGGTGAGTGTGTAGCCCAACTACTCTGGATGATGCATACCCTAAAGGACCTTCACTTAGATTTTAAACAAGTCAAAATTTTTATAGACAACCTAAGTTCAATCAATTTAACCAAAAACCCAATCCACCACTCTAGGACCAAACATATAGAAATCAAACACCATTTTGTCAGAGATCATGTAAATAAAGGAGAAATTGAACTTAACCATGTTGAATCTAAGTCTAACCTAGCTGATATATTTACCAAACCACTTCCTGAATCTGAATTTAGCAACTTAAGAAGGTTAATAGGAATGTGTGTTATAGACTAGGACTGACCTGATAAGCTTAAGTTGACTTTTGGTTTAACTAATTAAGCTTGTGAGTTTAAAAACATGGATCTTTCAAACCTGTTTTTCAAAAGTTTATTGCCTTTCAAAATTTAACTTAAACACGGACTTTTCAAACTTGTTTTTCAAGAACTTTATTGTCTTTCAAAATTTGATTTTCAAAACTGGCAGACTTAGCCTAAGCTTGACCCCTAGAATTGCATGAACCTATAGATTTAGGTAGCCGCATCTCACAAAACACATTAAGATTAACTTGTTTGTGTTTGCAAAAACATAGAACGGTTGTGAGATGCATAGGACTCTGCCTGGACTTCCGAATGCTTAAGTCAGTGCATCATAGTAAGTCTGGGCGTAAAATACCAACATTACAGTGATCAAGTCAAGTAGTCTTGCACTAAAATCTGAGCTAGACATTATTACCTGACTTGACTAACCCTGTGAACACTACTATCATCTAGATAGTTAGTCAGTAACTAGAGTTAGACACATGAAAAGAGACCACAATCATTACTTGGTCCAGGGGGAGCTGAGGTCAAAATACTTTTTCAAAATATCATTTTTGACAAAACACCTTTGAAAATTTTGATAAAAGTTGATAAAGATTGAGAGGGAATTCCAACTAATCCCTTAAAACATTTTTTATTAAGATTGATATTTTGAAAGAAAATTTTTTATGAGCTAAGTAAATAGATTTAAGACTTGTTTATTTCTAACACTTAGCCTATATTTCTACTCCCTTACACTTGTTATGCCTAACTTTTGATGAATGACAAAGGGGGAGAGTAGGGTAAAGGCTTAGAAAATTGCAAACAGCATGCTTATTTTACAGTTAATTACAGTTAATTAATTCTGCTTTCTTGTATGCTGTAACTTTCATACCTATGCTTATGTTATATTGTTTAGTAGGGTAAAGGGTTAGAAAATTGCAAACAGCATGCTTATTTTACAGTTAATTACAGTTAATTAATTCTGCTTTCTTGTATGCTGTAACTTTCATACCTATGCTTATGTTATATTGTTTGCATGTTTATGTTATATTATTTGCATGTTTATGCAAGTTCATATCTGCTGTTTTTTTCTCTAACTTTAACTTGAGTTGTCAATACATCAAAAAGGGGGAGATTGTTGGTGCAGTTTGCACTAACGGTCAAACTCGGGTTTTGATGTATGATAAAGTGGTTAAAGTTAGGGTTGTTAGTGTTTAACCCCTTTACTAAGTGTGCAGGGTTGAAAGACTTAGGACCAGACACCAGGCTGAAGTCCAGGATGGTTGAGTCCTGGCGGGAAGTCCAGTTGGGTCCGCGGGACCTGACAACTGGCTGAAGACCAAGTTGGTTGAGACTTGGCAGGAAGACCAAGGTGGTTGAGCCTTGGCAGGAAGTCCTGGTGGGTCAAGAAGTCAAGTAGAGCTGCACAAGGTAAGTGAGGTAAGTCACTGGAGGAGCGAACCAGTGAGGACGCGTTCCCCTTGAGGGAACATTAGGCGTCGGCTCGACCTAGGGCTCCATTTTGGAGACCCAAAGTCAGAACCAAGACAGCCAAGGCTGTGTAAATTAACTTATTAATTGCTGTTTTGGACTAACCCTAGATGCAGGACCGAAGGACTGTGTTTCTGCAGCTCAGAGAGCCTCAAAGGAGTGAGGCAGTAACTGAGCAGGGCGCCCCGGATGTTTCGGGCGCCCCAGAGTCAACCCAAAGTCAGCAGAGCAAGTAAACGCCCCGACAGCAGCACATTTGGGGGCGCCCCGGATGTTTCGGGCGCCCCGCGCGCGTCGGGCGCCCCGCGTGTCGCGGGCGCCCACTGTGCCACGCCACTGGCAGCTGCAGCAGCTCACCCTCGCGAAGAAGATGAAGCCTTGACCGGTCAAACCGGGCGCCCCGCGCGCGTCGGGCGCCCCAGTCAAAGGTGATCCCGAAGAAGCAGAGATCAGCCTTGACCAGAGGGCTCGCCGGATCGAAAGCCACGTGGGGGGGCGCCCCGAGCATCCCGGGCGCCCCCAGCCCTATATAAAGGGCCCTCGACCCTCTTCTTTAGAACAACACTTCTTCAAAAGCCTCCAAGTTCTTCTACGCTCGCGCCTTGCTCCGGAAACGCTTCACTTCGAGCCGACGACGTCCAGCTGCCCCGAAAGAGTCAACCTACTCCGGACGTCGGTAAAAAGATAATTTTTTAATATATAGATTGTTGCATTTAATTACTTGAAAGTGTGGGGTTGTCACACTTTCAATTCCTTTGTACTCGCCTACTCTATCGGTGTTTACCGGTAGAGAGTATTAGTGGATTGCCCAACGGAAAGGTCCGAGGGACCTGGGCCTTCGAGTAGGAGTCGCCGAAGGCTCCGAACGAAGTAAAAATCGTTCGTGTTTGTGTGTTCGTTTTTCGTTTCTTTCGTTTCCGCTGTGCACGCTTTTTAAAGCACTCTGATTTAAATTTAAAAGTCACGTGATTCACCCCCCTCTCACGTGCATCGATCCTACAGGGGGAGCTTAGGTAAAGGGGGAGCATTGTTGCTCCATTCATGGCGTAAAGGGGAACCTTGGAGAGGTTCTTAAAAAGCCTTTGTAAGTCCAATGTAGGGGGAGCGTTGGAGAGGTTTTAAAATGCCCGTTTTAGTAGAAATTCCTTACTTAGGGAGGTTAGGTGTGGGGATGTCTTGCGATAGAATCCATGCATGTTTGCATTTATATTTGTTTTTCCTAACTTAAACGTATTGCCAAACATCAAAAAGGGGGAGATTGTTGGGGCAATCTATAGTCTGGAGTGACCATGTGTTTTGATGTTTGGGCAAAGAGTTTAAGTTAGGTTTACTCTTGTTATTTGATATGTGTGATTGTGTTTGTAGGACTTGGTGAGTCACACATGAAGGACGTATCCGAGGGACAAGAGCCGAGGGAAGAGGACTCCAAGGGCGAGCCGGGGAAGTGGACTTCAAAGGGCACACGTGAAGGGTGGCATGGAGGCAAGCCGAGGGCTTACGTGCACATCTGAGGGACCATAGCCGGTGGAAGAGGACTTCAAGGGGCAAGCCAAGGGAGTGTACTTGAAGGCATACGTGAAGGAGGATCTTCGGGGTGAGGGAGAGTGAGATTGTAAGCTGGGCAGTCGACTGGGAATAGATCAGTTGACTGCCAGCAGGGAAACTCGAACTCACTGAGACATCAGTCGACTGGTCCTGGACTAGTCGACTGCCCCTGGAGCAGTCGACTGGTGTGGCTGAAATTCAAACGTTGGGCTTGTAACGGTCGAATTTGAGTGAGATCAGTTTACTGCTAAAGGACCAGTCGACTGATAGCGAGGTGTTCAGCCAAGAGAACTATTTAAAGGGGCTCGGTTTTGGCTGAGAGCTCTTGACGAAATGAGCTTGGTTAGAGCTCATTAGTAGTCTTAGATACTCAGAAGTGTGTCCGGGATTGTGGCGAGATTTCTCCACCCACAAGGAGCTACACGAGCTAGCCGGAGGGCATCCGGAGAGTGATCCACCAAGGATCAAGGGATCGTCCACCTTACGGATAGCCTTGGAGTAGGAGTGTCATCTCCGAACCACATAAAGGTTGGCGTTAGCATTGTTCTTAGTTTGTTTAGTTGTTATTCCGCTTGCGCTTGCTAACGTTGTAGGTAGAGAATCGAAGAAAAGCTATTCACCCCCCCCTCTAGCTTGACGGTCACGGTCCTAACAAAAAGGACATTGACCCACCCACCGGGCGATTGGCACGGAAAAGGCTGGCCCGGGCCAGCATCTCACTCCTAGCAAATTATAGGTGGGCTCGATCTCCCGATCCCCTCGGCTCGACTCCCAGTCAGACGCGTGGCAGCCCACGCTCCCTGGGTGTGACCCGACCGAGTGTCCAGTCTCTGGATTTCATGCGAGCTGCAGGCAGGCATGTCCCCGCGACCCCTTTGGCTCGGCTCTCAATCTGGATGCATGACGACCCTTGCTCCTTGGGATTAGGTCAACCTAATGGCAAGGCCCTGAACCTCCCGAGCCAGCCACTCTATATACTCGGTCGGATTCCCTTTGCTAGATTCTCTGTTAATCTCCCCGAGTGATCAACACTTACAAGTAATCGCGCCCGAATGCTTCACCTAGTCACTCATAAAGCCAAGTTACTCGATCGACTACCTCACCTGAATTGACCTCACTCACAATTGCCCGAGCCATTGACACAGAAGTAAAGACAAGCACATCATAGAAAGTACAGCAAAAGAAGATTTGCATTAACAGTTAGGGTATTACAAGGATTGAGGCAAGCCTCTACATGATAACAGAAAAGGAAAGAGACAAAAACCCGACCCTTAATTAAAGGGTCGGCGGACCTCTTCGGGCAGGTTCTGGGCCATGCCCGAGAGCTTGACCACTGAGAGAGGCAGGTCGGGGGCAATATACCCACCCTGCCTGAGCTGCTCGAACATGTTAAGCATCTGGTGTTTCAACATGGCTCGAAGCTGCTCAGACACCTGCCGGCTGAACTCCATAGAGTTGATATATTCAACTCTATGGGTGTCCCACCGCGCCACCTCATCCGCCTTGTAGGCCCGTAGCTCTTCGAACTCTGACCGGGCAGACTCCCAGGCGGACTAATGCATGTGCAACCGACCCAACTCCTCAGCCTGAGCACGTAGCTCGGCATCCCGACTGGCCAGTTGGCCTGCTAGCGTGCTAACCTCCTGCTTCTTGGTCGCCAGTTGAGCGCGCAGGGGTTCGGAGACCCAGGTTACCTCAAGGAGATCGGCTTGGGTCTTCTATAGCTCCTCTTGCAATTGGTCCCTGAGAGCCCAAGCCTTGCACTCCGTATGTTCGACCTGAGCCACTCATAGATGCGCTTGGGCGACCGCTATATCGGCCGAGATAATCTGCGCCTTAGAAGTCTCCAACTGCTCCTCCGAGTGGGCTAGCAGGTCTTGCAAGGCGATGACCTCAGCCCTTAGGCCATTGAGAGAGGCCTCATCGGAAGTCAGCCGAGTGTGCTGAAGTGGAGTCTTCAGGTGCTCCACTCGGCGCTCCGCTCGGAACCGGACCTTGGCATGCGCCAGCATGGTCAGTGACATGCCGTAGCTCGCAGCCCAAAGCTACAACACATAAGAAAAAAGTGCCTTGTCAGTACCCCAAGGGGGGAAGGCGTAAGAAATAAACGAAAGTCATCTTGGCATACTTGGGTAGCTGTCGACATGAAGGTGTCTACCTGGACACTCGGACCACGGAAGTTGCATTCTCGCAGGTCGTGAAGGAAGTGGTCGGCGAGCGGTCTGTGCAACTGGACATCTTGCGTCCGGCTGGAGGTCACGCCACTTGGCTTCTTCATGCTCATGCCGAGGTCGGAGATCGATGGCGACAGAAGATGCATCAAAGACTGCTGGAGCGGATCCCCCGACCGGGGAGAGCCTGACTCCCCTAAGGGTTCCTGATGCGAAGAAGATGGTGGCATGGAGGACTCAACTGCGAGCTCCTTCCCCTTCTGCTCGGTCGCTGGTAGAAGCCTCCGCCAGGTTGGTGGGTAGGGGCTCGGGCTCGACTTTGCGTGCTCGCCCACGCCGGAGGATGAGGGGCTGGTCGTCTTCCAACTCGATCCAAGAAACCTCAGTGGATGTCGGTGCGGGAGCGGGGAGGGTAGAACATAATGACTCGGTGGCAGGTGGAGCCGCCTCCCTCTGAGCTAGTTGCTCGGTCGTGCAAGCCTCCAGCTCGGCGTCGTCCAAGCCAAAGCCCTTTTCCAGAGCCACCGATAGCATCATGTTAGCTGCAAAATAGGCAACGATTAGTCAGCTATAAAAGGACAAAGGACAAAACAGTGAACTTATCGAGTGAGGCAGGCCGGCGGAACGACAACGAGTTGAGCCCGAACACGAACAAGATATCCTCGCTCAGTAGATTCCCCCCATGGAAATGCCCACCCCCGATTTTGGAGAGGGTTGATAGATAAAGAGGGGAAGACCGGTAGTTCTTATGGAGGGGTGGAGGAGGAGGAAGGTCTGCTAGCCATTTGGTCTGCCAGCTCGGGCTCGGGATAGTGCGAGCATAGAAGTATCGCTCCTTTCAACCCTTGTTGGAGGTTGGAAGTTTCGACAAAAAAGATGTGTGGGTTCGGGCTTGAAAAAAGAAATTGCCCGACTCTTATTTTTTCGGGTAGAAGAAGTGGTAAAATACTTCCGGCCTAAGGGGAATTCTATACAAAGAAATGATTATTACCGACACGCAGATGAGTCGGATGGCATTCGGGGCCAACTGAGACAGAGAAATACGAAAAAAAACGACAGATCGAGGTAACGAAAGGATGAATTGGAAAGCGCAGCTCGACCTGCAGATGGTCCCGGGAGATGGTGATATAATGAGGGGGAGGGTTCACAGGTCGGTCAGAGGGAAGGGGCAAGCGAAGAAGGTGGTCGGGCGAAATATGGTAATCGGCACGGATCTCCTCTAGATCAGGATGGTCGAGCTCGGACACCGTGGTAAGGTACCAGGGGTCCGAGGGGGAAGATGAGGAAGCCAAAAGGAGAGAGAAAAGAAAATAGACTGACCGAGTGAGAATGAGTTCGCCGGAGAAGATGACTGGAATCGCATGCCGCCAAAACCTCACCGGAACCCTAGCAAAGCACACGAGGACAACAGTTTGGCGTCGGAGGGTAAAAAGCGAGAGTAAAACCCGAAAGGTAAAAGCCTATTTATAAGGCCGGAGAAGTGACGTCGACCGTTCGATGATGGGCTGAAGGAAAGGCGGTAAAAGATGCGAGCCGTCCGATCAGACCCGGGATAATCCCCGAGGCGGCGTGGCGTACGTGCACGCCAATCATTCGTAGAGGCGGGTGGCAGACCCCTCATGGCTCGGGAAGACAATGGGTCGAAGACACGTGGCTCAACAGTTAAATGCCGCAATTAAGGCGAGAGATACGAATCGCCTCGGCCATAACGAGGGATGGAATAGAAAAGACAGGACGATGTGACCAGATCGGCCGGTCGGGCAGCATGCCCAAAGGAAGCTATTATGGCCGACAGGAATGAGGTGGGTTGCTCGGGTGCACCAAGCTCGCTCTAAAACAGCAGTCCAGTCAGTCGGACTCGGCGCCTCCTTCGACTAGACTCGAGGGGATTCTTATGATCCCGGTCTAGCCCACGAGGGGCTCGGTCGGCCAGCCTGGCGTCGTATCTCGAGGGGACTAAGGCCAAGGCCTGCAAGTACAGGCGAACCGAGGGGCCCATGAACCACGTCGACGGGAGGTGGCCTGGGCCACCACGGGACCTCGGAGACCCGACCGCCCGGCCTCGGGGCGGGTCGGGCGGGTAGACGCCAAGCGTCTCTTGACTCGGTCAAAGGGGCCCGCTACCTGACCCAGGGCTAGGGCAGGCAGGCCAGTCCTCAACGTCCCGTAGGTCGGACACTCAACTAGGAGAACTAAAAGAGGGCAAGGCAGTTACAGCTCAGCGCCCCCCTCCCCTCCCCCTGACTCATGACGTACCCCCACGTTACTCAGTGATATTACACCTGACCCAGTCGATATCACTCGGGCCCATCGGTCGATAAGCGATCCCCGGACCAATCATTTCTTACGACACCTCCAGGACATCGTAGATACAACCATGACAAAGGAGTCAGCGCGAGCCTTACTTATTTATGGCCTATGTCGCAGATGTGTCGATGACACTGTACTACTGTACTATACGAGCACCTCGCACCCTGCTGCGGCGCCGATCGGTACTCTCCCATGAGCTGACAAGCACCATACCCCTGTCCCATTGATACAGACAGGGGTTGTTAGCTCCCCGACTATATAAGCCCTTCTCTTCTTCCTTCCGCAGGTATGCATCATTGTGCTCCCTTCTGCTATCTCCCTTTGCTTCACTACATTTCCTACGGATACTGACTTGACCGTCGGAGGAACTGACCAGGGATCTTCCCCGGCGGATTTGCTAATGGTTATTTTTTCGCAGGTCGGAGCTAGGTCGACGCTAGTTCAGTAGCTCGTGATACTTGAAAGACCATTTCACTCTTGGAGCTTTCACCTCGCTTGCGAAATGATCTTGTTCATTTGACGTTTCAAGAGACGTCCTTTTATTTTATCAAAAATAAAAATAAAAACTTATCCTCTCGAAGGAAGTTTTCATTTTTTTCCCTTTGCCAAGTTTTTCAAAACTGCAGCCGCACTGCCCTCTTATATATTGTTCGTCTTCTCCTCCCCTACATTAAATATAGGTACTTTCTCATCTTAAACAATTAATATATAACAGTTTAATATATCATTCATTCTTATTAGACGGGGACAAATAAATGATAAGCTATTTTATTTTAGCACAATGACATTTTACGTAAAAATATTAAATATCTAATAAAATATTTTATCTCTAATAAAATTAATTTTAAAATTTATTAGAACTATTATCTACCCAAATATCAATCATATACAACCACGTATCAATCCGTAGGACAATCTCGTCCACTTTCTATTTTTTAAAAATCAAATTATAATGGAATCTGGAATCGCGTCAGAGTAAATTGAAAAAAAAAACTCTCCTTTTTAAACTTTTCTTTGTGAGATCATTTCAGTAATGATTATGCTCTGCATGGGACGACATTCACCGCTCATGAGCTCGACAAGTGTCGTCTGGGCATCTCGAGACATAATTTCTTTTTTCATTTTCCACATGTTTATCATATGGGCAAAGTGAAGGAAGAAAATAATTAGGACGATCGATCTGCATGCTCCGTCATTCTCATTCACCAACTCCATTTATAGCGAAATGGTAAACGAGGGCAAAACTTGATTGATATTCCTTTGTCCTTCGTGCATGCAATTAATGTATTGATGGATGGGAAAGTGAGGATGTGGTTAGATATATTATTTTTATATATTATTTGTGAATAAATTTAGAATTCGATTAAAAAGAATTTAATTATTTATATTCCTTCAATTCATTCAAAATCGATTAAATAAATAAATATAAATAACTTGTTAAATTAAATGAAAAAGTTTAAGCATATATATATATATATAGATATATTCAAGTTATTAATATTCATAAATAATATTCATAAATTTATTTTAGTTTGTTAATTTGAAAAAAAAATTACAATTTTTTTGGGAATTCATGGTATTAAGAAGAAACTTGTTGTTGGCTTTTGGCATCCATTGCATTAAGAATAAATTTGTAGTTTAGTTTGTCCATACATTGTATGGATTTGTAGTTTATGTTTATATTTGATCATTTTGATTTGTAATTATTTATTAGCTCATGAAGTAGAGTTGTCAGACGGGCTAATCCATAACGTGACTGGCCAGCTTATAACAGGTCGGCCATTTGACGAGTAGGGCACGACTAACTCATCTTCTTGATAGGTTGGGAAATTTCCGACCCAACTCAACTCAAGATGGGATTCGAGTCAGGCGGGTCGACCACGAGCCCAAAAAAATAAAAAATATATATGACAACGGACAAAATGACAATTCAAAAAAAATCTATCAAAACTTAATTAAAAATTTTAATTTATTCCTTCTTTAAGCTCTCACCTGTTTACTTCGATGAATGGAGCTTGCCAATTCTTCCGTGGAAGAAATAATGAAATAATGATAGATTTCACTGATAACTTTTAAAAAAATGGTGGATATATTCTTCATCTTCTTGTGAAGTTAAACTTATAATGATAATAACGTCTGCTGCCATTTATATACTGACAAAGGAAATGATCTCTTAAAAGTTTAAAATATAATACTCTAGAAAATAAAAAAATATATAAAAAATATTAAAAATTTTAAATTTTAATATCGATTATATGGTGTAAATCCACGAGCCTATTAGATTTTCCATAATTTTTATATTTTGAAAAAAATTCTTCAACCCACAAACTATTCCAAGTGCACTGCAAACCGATCCATGCAGGTCACGAGCCTAAGTGGGTCAGGCCGCCTGAATCTACTTTTAAATGGGTTGATAAAATTTCAACCAACCTGCTTAAATTATTTGACGAAGCAAGTCAACTCGAGAGAACCAACTCAACCCAACTTGACGGATCTATTCTAAAGTTGTTAGTTTGTTATCTATATATTTCACTGATGCTCAAGGACAGTTCGGTACATCAAATTCCTGTCAATGTCAGATCCCAAGATTAAGGATCAAATCATGATACATCTATTATACATAATTTTATCTTAAATTGTAAAAATTATTTTCAAAATTAAACCCCGTGATTACAAAATCACACAATAATAACGTTAGTATCACATCAAAACTCTCCTTCATACATTTCATTCTTGTTACGGCAATTTACCAAAGGGCGTACGCAACAATCGGTAATTACCAAAGGGCGCACCATGATTTCTATTTTACCAAAGGGCGCAGCCATTTAAGTGAACTTCCAATTATACCCTTGGCGCCACAAAATGTCTTTTCCATTCCCATTTTCGAGACATCCGAACCACTTTTGCAGTAAAATGTGGTTCGGATGGCAAGGTTGCTCCATTTTTGGCTATTATCTCTCTCACCGCAACAACGTAGTGTGCCCTAGTTGTTCAAGGAGGACATTATGCGTGCCCTAGGTGTGCTTGAGTCGCTTGCTCATCCCTCGAATCCCTTCGCCCAACCAAAACGTAGGTTCCTATACAGGAAAGTAGTAGTGTGTGATCCTGAGGCGGCTTGAAGTGTTAACGTTGAAGTTGATACTGCTCGGCACTATCAAAGTAGGATTTAGGGTTTCTGCAGGGTTGATTTTCATCATAATGGCAGGAAAAAGGTCTATGGGTGGTTCATCGTCTTCCTCATTGGCATTAATCACCAAGGTATGTGATATTGTTTATACTTATTTTTGCTGAATAAACACTGCTTGTGATATTGTTTATACTTATTTTTGCTGAATAAATTTGTAATGTATAAAAACTGTAGGGTTCAGATGAGTTTGGGAAAAAATTACATTGGTGCAGTGTTTTAGGCTACTTTAAATATTTTGTTGAAGCATTTGAAATTTTACATGATCAACACATTGCGAAGATCAAAGAGTCGCCCTTCAGTATTTTCTTGGACATTCAAGAATTGCAGCATATCCGGGGAATTTTGGTTAATATATTTGAAAGTTGGGATTCAACCTCGCAAGTTTTTAAATTCTCAGGTAATTGTTTTAATTATGAATTATAAACAATATCTATAGTAAGATAAAACTTGGATATAGTTGTCCTTAAATGATTGATATTTGATCAATTTGAATGAGTGAATTTAAGGTGAAATTCACTTCAAGCCCTCGGTTGGCCTGAAATGAATTCATTTCAGGCCCAACGTGGGCCTGAAAAGAATTTATTTGAGGCCCAAAGTGAAATAAGTTGAAACCTATATTGTTGATGATAACTAAATATTTTAATTGTTTCAGGTGTACCGGTTGCGTTCACCAGACGAGATGTTGCTTTGGTACTGGGTATAGTGGACCGTGGAGTTTCGGTCCCTATTAATTCAACTAAAGCATCGGGTGACCTCTATCGTACTTACTTCTCAAAAGAAAAACAACCTACTAGAACAAGAATTATGGACTTACTTAAACATTATTCTAAAAGTGTTGAATCAGAGGATGATGTGTTATTAGTTTATAAATTATATATTTTGTATATATTTGTTTGTGTTTTATTTTCGTCTAGTACATATAAGGTCCCTCTTGGGCTTGTAGATATAGTAGATGATTATGACAATCTTGGTAGATTCAACTGGGTGGAAGCTATCCATAAATTTTTGTCTCCCCAATTATCTAAGATTGGGGAATTATTTTCATCAAGTCAGGGAAACCAGAGGACCACCAACCTCCCTTACGTAAAGGGATTTACTGGGCTTTTGGCAGTGAGTAGAATATTGTTGATAAATTTTATAATATTTTGATGTCATTAATGTAATTGTGTGGAAAACTTTGTATAGGCATGGGTTTTGGAGCATGTACCCATTCAAAAACCATACAATGTTGAAGGACCCCGAATAAATAAGTGGAGGAATATTCCTTCTCATATTAGTAAGGTGAGGGACCTTGTCAACCAAATCAGGTCCGAAGAGGTAATATTCTAAACTGTGATCTATGTTAGTTTGATATAGAGGCAGTAAAATGTGTGTACTTGGTAATTGACAGGTGATTGTTGAAATAATTCCTAACCTACATGAAAACACATTGTTTGAGAACGTTGAGATTGGGGACAACATTCCACGAGCAATGGAGACATCACAAGGACATGACACAGAAGATGTAAGACCATGTGGTGAATGCATTCTTAAAGACACCCTAATCAAGGAGCTTACAGAGGAGAATATACGTTTGAATGAAAGGGTTAAGGAATTAATTTCAATTATTGAAAAAAAGGGGATGGAGGGTTAAGAAAGCTATCCTGTAGTCACTCCTCTTCCTGATCCAGTATCTTGTAGAACAAGGAGAGGACGTGACCGAACTCGGTATGATTACAGGGATACTCTAATTGAGAGTCCAGTATGGCACCAGCTATTACATAAGGGGAAGCGGAGAAAGGAACAAATACCAAATGTCATGGACAAGGGAAAAAGGAAACTTAGTGAGGAGGATATGGATGAAGCAAGAGAAATCATTACTGTAATGGAAGTCATGTCTGAAGAAGATATAGAGGAGGAAAAAAGAAGGACCTCCGAACTATACAAAATGAGGCAACAAGGCATTGATGTATGTGAGTTATTTTTATCTAAATTACGTCAAATTGATTCAATTTGGTCATTAAGTAGTTTGGTGTAAATTGTATCGATGTAGTTTGTGAAGAAACATTTTATGAAGTCGAAGAAGAAAAATCAAGATAAAGAAGCGGCCTACGTGATAAATAAATTGGAGAACCTAAAGTAAGTTGTGAAACATAGTTTAGTTAATATATTTGGGGCTTTAATATATAATCTTATCAATTTCTTGGCAGGTTGGCTAATGAATTTATCTGGGAGGATGCACCCTTTGCTTTGAAATTGCATTCATTCTTTCAAATCCTCAATTGAGAGGTTTTTACAAAAGGTGAGGTCATTGATGCCTTCTGTAAAATGTTATTTAGGGGAGCATCCACATCTGGTAGGCCATACAACAAGTCAATATATTGTTCAACCTTCTTCACAGTAAGTGATGTAAATTAGTATGAAATAATAGATTGTAGAAGACCTAATATTATGATGTGGTTATTAATAATTTTGATTTTCGAACTTGTTAGGCTTCAATAAGATCGTCAAGAAAGTTTTCCCTGCAACAAGTGATGAAGACGGATATGATAGAACAAGGGTTTAGATATATTTTAATACCTTTGTGCAATGATAATACACACTTTCACTTGTTGGCGGTGGATACAGAAGCAATGACTTTCATTCATTTAAATTCTCTTGCTAGTGGCCATAAATATAAGCATGATTTTGACTCAGCGGTGAGCTACCTACCTTGATTCATATATATGTTCATCATTTGGAAAAAAATGTCATTGAAATGCATGATATATTTGACAGGTAAAAGAACTTAAACAATATACTCGCGAGGAACTTACGGCTATTCATCTATATCTACAAAGTCATCATCCCTTGGACAAATGGCCCTCCGTCAGACAAAAATGTCCCCAACAAGAACATAGGTCAGTAAGTGAGGAAGAGTTTGAAAATTTTGAAATCATCAAAGTATTTTATTACCCCACTTATTGAAATCAGAAATAATGTTTGTTATTTTCAGCGTGGACTGTGCCTTCTTTGTTATGCAATACGTCCGATGTCTCCTATACGATGAGAAGATGGATTTCAAACAAGGAGATATGCCGAAAATGAGATTTGATCTGACAGTAAATATTATGGGAGACATGTATTGTAAAACATGAGACTGTCAATCTGTTGAAGTAATGTTGTAAAAAAACATCCTTTGCTGGTGATTCAGCTCCATTTGTATAGAAATTGTGTAATTTGTATGAATGTAATTTATTGTCCAGAAAAACTAAACAATTGTGTGATGTTGATTCACATCGAGTTGATGCAATGTAGTCTACCAACTGATACGGTAAGAAAACATAACTCATAATGATTTGGACTAAGTTTGCACACCAGAAATAACATCTCTTTGGTTAATTCTAACTACTGATATATAAGTATCGAAGGTCCATCAGTGGGTTTCTGATACATAATTTGAAAATATGACTTAATGGTCTCGAAGGAATTGAAAATTGATATGCATTCTGTATTGACATAGTAAGCTGGATTATCTCTACCATAAATTTAAAAAACTTGTTTCAAATTGTAAAAATTAATAATTAAATAAGAAATGTCAGGATTTGGTCAAAACTTGTAGATAAATATAGAATACTAATCTATAAATCATTATTTTCTTTAATGCCCAAGGTGACCATGAACTTAACTTTTCAGGGCCACGGTGGGCCTGAAATAAAATGATTTCAAGCCCACGGTGGGCCTGAAATAATATGAATTCAGGCTCAAGGTGGGCCTGAAATAAATCATTTCAGGCCCACAGAGGGCCTGAAATAAAAACTTTTCAGGCCCAAGCAGGGCATGAATAAAATCTTTCAGGCCCAAGGTGGATAAATCATCTCATCTCCTATCTCAACCCTATCTATTGATATAGGTGAGGATGAACTTAACTTTTCAGGCCCACGGTCGGCATGAAATAAAAAGATTTCAGGCCCAAGGTGGGCCTGAAATGTTTTTATTTCGGGCCTAAGGTGGGCCTGAATTAAATCAATTCAGGCCCACCGTGGGCCTGAAATAAAAATATTTCAGGCCCAAGGAGGGTCTGAAATAAAAACGATTCAGGCTCAGGTTGGGCCTGAAATCACTTCAATTCAGGCCCAGTGTGGGCCTGAATACCTACATTTCAGGCCCAGGGTGGGCTTGAAATCAAGTGATTTCAGGCCCACTGTCTGCCTCAACTGGAAAAATTTCAGGGTTTTTCAGCAAGGTTAGAGGTTTGGGCACCCAAAATATTATCTCCTAGTTCAACCCTGTCTACTGATATAGGGTTTTCATAATTTCAGATATGGGAGGTCCATCAGTGAGTTTTGCTCAAAACTCACTGATATACCTAAACCACTGCTATAGCAATGGTGATACAGAAAGTTTAGAGGTTTGGGCACCCAAAATCTCATCTCCTAGCTCAACCCTGTCTACTGATATAGGATTTTCATAATTTCAGATATGGGAGGTCCATCAGTGAGTTTTGCTCAAAACTCACTGATATACCTAAACCACTGCTATAGCAATGGTGATACAGAAAGTTTAGAGGTTTGGGCACCCAAAATGTCATCTCCTAGCTCAACCCTGTCTACTGATATAGGGTTTTCATAATTTCAGATATGGGAGGTCCATCAGTGAGTTTTGCTCAAAACTCACTGATATACCTAAACCACTGCTATAGAAATGGTGATACAGCAAGATTAGAGGTTTTGGCACCCAAAATCTCATCTCCTAGCTCAACCCTGTCTACTGATATAGGGTTTTCATAATTTCAGATATGGGAGGTCCATCAGTGAGTTTTGCTCAAAACTCACTGATATACCTAAACCACTGCTATAGCAATGGTGATACAGCAAGATTTGAGGTTTTGGCACCCAAAATCTCATCTCCTAGCTCAACCCTGTCTACTGATATAGGGTTTTCGTATTTTCTGATATGGGAGGTCCATCAGTGAGTTTTTCTCAAAACTCACTGATATACCTAAACCACTGCTATAGCAATGGTGATACAGCAAGATTAGAGGTTTTGGCACCCAAAATCTCATCTCCTAGCTCAACCCTGTCTACTGATATAGGGTTTTCATAATTTTAGATATGGGAGGTCCATCAGTGAGTTTTGCTCAAAACTCACTGATATACCTAAACCACTGCTATAGCAATGTTGATACAGCAAGATTAGAGGTTTTGGCACCCAAAATTTCATCTCCTAGCTCAACCCTGTCTACTGATATAGGGTTTTCATAATTTCAGATATGGGAGGTCCATCAGTGAGTTTTGCTCAAAACTCACTGATATACCTAAACCACCGCTATAGCAATGGTGATACAGAAAGTTTAGAGGTTTGGGCACCCAAAATCTCATCTCCTAGCTCAACCCTGTCTACTGATATAGGGTTTTCATAATTTCAGATATGCGAGGTCCATCAGTGAGTTTTGCTCAAAACTCACTGATATACCTAAACCACTGCTATAGCAATAGTGATACAGAAAGTTTAGAGGTTTGGGCACCCAAAATGTCATCTCCTGGCTCAACCCTGTCTACTGATATAGGGTTTTCATAATTTCAGATATGGGAGGTCCATCAGTGAGTTTTGCTCAAAACTCACTGATATACCTAAACCACTACTATAGCAATGGTGATACAGCAAGATTAGAGATTTTGACACCCAAAATCTCATCTCCTAGCTCAACCCTGTCTACTTATATAGGGTTTTCATAATTTCAGATATGGGAGGTCCATCAGTGAGTTTTGCTCAAAACTCACTGATATACCTAAACCACTGCTATAGCAATGGTGATACATCAAGATTAGAGGTTTTGGCACCCAAAATCTCATCTCCTAGCTCAACCCAGTCTACTGATATAGGGTTTTCATAATTTCAGATATGGGAGGTCCATCAGTGAGTTTTACTCAAAACTCACTGATATACCTAAATCACTGCTATAGCAATGGTGATACAGCAAGATTAGAGGTTTTGGCACCCAAAATCTCATCTCCTAGCTCAACCCTGTCTACTGATATAGGGTTTTCATAATTTCAGATATGGGAGGTCCATCAGTGTGTTTTGCTCAAAACTCACTGGTATACCTAAACCACTGCTATAGCAATGGTGATACAGAAAGTTTAGAGGTTTGGGCACCCAAAATGTCATCTCCTAGCTCAACCCTGTCTACTGATATAGGGTTTTCATAATTTCAGATATGGGAGGTCCATCAGTGAGTTTTGCTCAAAACTCACTGATATACCTAAACCACTGCTATAACAATGGTGATACAGCAAGATTAGAGGTTTTGGCACCCAAAATCTCATCTCCTAGCTCAACCCTATCTTCTGATATAGGGTTTTCATAATTTCAGATATGGGAGGTCCATCAGTGAGTTTTGCTCAAAACTCACTGATATACCTAAACCACTGCTATAGCAATGGTGATACAGCAAGATTAGAGGTTTTGGCACCCAAAATCTCATCTCCTAGCTCAGTCCTGTCTATTGATATAGGGTTTTCATAATTTCAGATATGGGAGGTCCATCAGTGAGTTTTGCTCAAAACTCACTGGTATACCTAAACCACTGCTATAGCAATGGTGATACAGAAAGTTTAGAGGTTTGGGCACCCAAAATATCATCTCCTAGCTTAACCCTGTCTACTGATATAGGCACTACAAGAAAATTAGGATTCCGCAACACTTAAAAGACAACGCTTTTTAAAAAAATCGTTGTCTTTTTTCTTATTACAACGCTTTTAGTGAAAAGCGTTGTCTATGTTTTTTATTTCTTACTAAAGACAACATTTTTTAAGTAAGTGTTGTCTGTTGATATTTTTTTTGGGGTCAAAGACAACGCTTGTAAAAAAGCGTTGTCTATAAACATTTTTAAATATCTGCCATAATGAACTTTTAATAAGTATTGTGTATGTTCGCTACTTAACCTCTAAAATTCCTGTCCATCAAAATGTATCAAAATAATAATTTTAATAATAAAAACAAGAGCAAACAAAGGGGAAAAAGTCAAAATAATAATTCTAAAAAAAACAAGAGCAAACAAAGGGGGAAAAGTCAAAATAATAATAATAATAATAATAATAATAATAATAATAATAATAAAATAACTAATTTTCTTTACGTTATGATATAACGTACCCTAACCCAATCCCTTATTTGCCCGAAAACAAAAGCCTGTCGCACGCCTCTCGCCGTCTTGCGCCCGACCGTCTCCTCTCGCTCCTTCGTCGCCGATCGTAACCCGATCATTCGTCACCGACTCTTCCCTCTTGCGCGCGATCTCTACTACCAGCCACCATCCGTCGGAGTACAGGTTAGTCCTCCACTCTTCTCGCGACCTCTGTTCTTCGATCTGACATGTCGATCCTACCCCTTAATCTTGATGGATTTCACTTATAAATCAAAAGGAAAGGCATTCTGGACAACTACTAATTCATAAGGTTTTTTGAACATGCCACTTCTAGGTCTTTCTTCTATATATTTATTTTATTTACCAAAGAATATTTTTTTGATCATAATGACAAGCTTTTCTCTAAAATATTTATGTCAGTAAATACATCGGCATATGTTCTTGTGGATAGGAGTTCAGACGAGGAGTTTTTACACATTTTTCTTTAACATAAGGTTGAATCGCCTGCTGTTGCCATGAAATCTTGTTTAACAAATTTGATTATTTTCATTTACTTCTTAGTTAACCGCCATTTCTTTCCTTTCCTACACAAAAAAATATGAAAGGTTTATGTTGTACCTTTGAATTCTGGCTAGCATCCATCTGTTACATAAGTGATCAGTTGGTGTTCTAGTTTTCAATTCTTGTGCCCTTAATATTAGCAGCAGTAATTAATATTAGCAGCAGTAATTAAGATTCATCTGCTTTTGGTTTTGTGTGCTTTTGCTTTGCCGTGAGGATAGCTTTTGATCCTAAGGTTTTGGTAGCTTTTGCTTTCTGTTTAAAATCATTACTAAACACGACTAAGCAAAAGCATAGTAGAGTCTTTGGGAGGTAGCAAAAGCAAAAGAATGTTTTATGTTTAGTAATAATTTTTGTTTAAATTTGTTTTAAATTTGGTTTGCATATTCTTGGATAATCATATAGCCATTGTTGGATAATCATATTGTTGGATGTTCAAATTTTGTTGCATAATCATATTGTTTGATTATTGTTGGATAATCATATTTAATACTTGTGTTTGTGTTAATATTTTGTTATATTATTTACAACTATTTTGAAGGTATTAGCTCATTGTTGGTTGATTAGTTATGACAAGAATGGACAAAGAATGGATGTCAAAGGATAGGCTATCACGTGAATATGAGAATGGAGTAGAGTCTTTCTTACAATTTGCAATGGAAATCAGATATGCTAACTGGTGCATCAGCAAATCAACTAGTTTTGGTGCCATGTAATATTGGGTAAGTAAGAATTAAAACGTCACTTTAAATTGCTTCTTTCTCTAATTTATTGAATTATATGCACTAATTATATGTCTATGCCTAGTTTCCATTGGATTCTCACTGTCATTGAACCTTACAAGGATGTTATTTATTTGTTGGATTCCCTAAGTCACCGCATTCGCGATGAGGATTGGAAATATATAGTGGAAATGTGAGTTTATATTTTTTTAAGTAAACATTTTTTAACTCAATAAAAAACTCATATATCAAATATTATTACCTGATGAAGGGCCTTAAGATTGTTTAATTCAAATAAAGGAAGGAAAGGTAGAAAAAACGCTAAGTGGGAAGTACTAAAGGTATGTGTAATTTTGTTTAACATGTATTTTAATGTGTATATTTGTCATTAACAATTTGGCTCTAATCATCATAGGCTCCTCAACAACAAGATGCAAAACAATGCGGTTATTATGTGATGAGATTTATGAGACAAATTATTGAAGAGATTGAAACTATCCAGAGAGATTCACTACGATCAATAGTAATATTATTTTGCTTAACTCAAATTATTAGTAAAATTTACAAAGTGAGTTTTGATTATTTTTTCAATTAACGTAATAAGTGTGTGTGTTCATAGTTCACAAAAGCAGAGTATTCTCGAGAAGAAATTGATGAGGTGCGGTCCGAGTTGGCGGAATGTATACAAGATCATATTTATGAGTAGGTATGTAATGATGGTTGCCATAATTCTATTTAGAATTAAGTTTATGAAATGATGACCATCTTTTTCCCATTTAGTTAAAGCTAACATATGAATTGTGAAATGTATGCCGCTATATGTTCCATCTTGTGTGTTCATTTAGTTAAAGCTAACATATCATTTGGATCCAATTTCAGGCAATTGTGTTGTTGGCTCAGATGATGTTCATCCAACATTGAAGAAACCATCAGCAAAGTTCACTACGGATCGAAAAGTAAGTACCTTTGATTACTATTATTTTCGTGTAGAGATAGCACTTTTTTCTCATTCTTGTATCATTTTTTTTAGTTAATATTTTCAATCGAAGAATGCTAGTCTCTATTTTCACATATTTAGTAATCATCAACTTTTCTTTGACATACAATTTTCTTTACGTTATGTATTCTATAAATATTATTACATCAGATAAAATGCTAATGGATTTCTTGATGCTTGATTTGGATCTATGTGAACCATTAATAAGTATTATGGCACATTTAACTTGCTTATGGATTTTATTGGTGTCGTTTATCACATTCATTAATATGACTTATATTATTTCACACAGAATCTCTAACATCAAATTTTTATTTTGATGCAGTGTTAAATCATGGTTAAAGAGTTTGAGAAGTTGAGCCCAAAGAAAGGTGCAGTCATAGATGTCGGTGAAGGATATTTTGATGATGATCTTACTTAATATGGATACACTATTAATTTGAGGATTGTGCATCCATATATATTTTTTGTTTGGATAATATGAAGTTGTAACTTTTGTTAAATAGTTATATTTTAAAAAAGATTTTGGATGCTTATAATCTTTGTTTATGGATATTCATATTTACTGTTATGCATGTATTGTGTGGATATTTTCTGTATATTTTGGTAAAATAATTATATTTTATAAAAACACAACACTTTCTATCCATTTAAAAAATGTCTTGTTTATTAAAAAGACAACGCTTTTTAAGCGTTGTAACAACATTTACCTTGTACAAAATAACAACGCTTTTTAAGCGTTGTAAAAGCATTGTCCTGGTAAAAAATGACAACGCTTTTTAAACGTTGCAAAAGTGTGGTTATTGCAAAACATCAACAATGTTATTTAAGTGTTGCAAAAATGTTGTCTTCATAAAAAACAACAACGCTTTTTAAACATTACAAAAGTGTTGTCTTTGCACAAAATGATAACGTTTTTTAAGCGTTGTCTTTGAACAGGCTTTTAACAACAGTGCTTTTAACAACGCATTTTAAGTCACAAAGATAACGTGTAAAAAGCGTTGTTGTTTAACTTTTTTCTTGTAGTGAGGGTTTTCATAATTTCAGATATGGGAGGTCCATCAGTGAGTTTTGCTCAAAACTCACTGATATACCTAAACCACTGCTATAGCAATGGTGATACAGCAAGATTAGAGGTTTTGGTACCCAAAATCTCATCTCCTATCTCAACCATGTCTACTGATATAGGGTTTTCATAATTTCAGATATGGGAGGTCCATCAGTGAGTTTTGCTCAAAACTCACTGATATACCTAAACTACTGCTATAGCAATGGTGATACAGCAAGATTAGAGGTTTTGGCACCCAAAATCTCATCTCCTAGCTCAACCATGTCTACTGATATAGGGTTTTCATAATTTCAGATATGGGAGGTCCATCAGTGAGTTTTGCTCAAAACTCACTGATATACCTAAACCACTGCTATAGCAATGGTGATACAGCAAGATTAGAGGTCTGGCCACCCAAAATCTCATCTCTTAGCTTGGCCCTGAATCATTTTATTTCAGGCCCAAGGTGGGCCTGAATAAAAATTGTTCAGGCCCACCTTGGGCCTGAATCATTTTATTTCAGGCCCATAGTGGGCCTGAATTAATTTTATTTCAGACCCACCTTGGGCCTGAATTCATTTTGTTTCAGGCCCACGATGGGCCTGAAATAATTTTATTTCAGGCCCAACGTGGGCCTGAATATATCTTATTTGACTCGTTCAATAATATTAAATGCATAATCAATAAACATAAATATATATGAATTTTAGAGCCTTGAAAAGAAAATATAAATACATAATCAATAAAATGCACATGATAAATCTGAAATATTATATTTAGTTTTATTTTTATAAATACAAATACATATAACAAATTTAGTTTTATTTTTATAAATAAAAATACATATAACCTATAATATATTTATAATACATATAAAAAGGGTCGCGTAGGGCCTGAAATCCTTTTATATCAGGCCCAGCAGTCGCTCAGCTTTATAGCGTCCCTGGGAGCCTAGTGCTAAGCAATCGTCTTCTAACTCCAGATTTGTTGCGATTTCAAGGTAGCGTGCTTGTCTTGATTGGAGTAGTTGTCCGCGACATCCTCGTCATCGCACTAGTCGACTTGTACGTACCCTAATTTGTAGTTTGTCATTTCAGTTCTTGCTTTCACCTAGGGTTAGCGATAGTTTTCAGTAAAAGACTGAATTTGAGGACGCCCTTTATGAATTCTTAAGTGTCATTTTTGTTTGTGTCAAATAATTTTGTGTTTGATGGTTGCAAAGTTCGGTATGAGTCAAAAAAGGTCAGCTTCAAAGAAAGCTGCTCCCACCAAATCTAAAAAACAGCAAGTCCCTGGGGGAAGTCATGAGAAAAAACGGCTGCCAAAACGAAAAATCAAATTTCCTACCCAGTATTCAAGTTTTGCCAACAGAGGTCGAAGTAAACGAATGAACTGGAAAAGTAGCCTATGCCATTTCAAAAATTTTATTGATTCTGTTCCACCCACACCAGCACAAGAACAGTTGCTTCGAGAGACACCCTTTTCTTGGGTCCTCGACCTTCCTACTAGTTCTTGTGTAAGACCCCAAGTTCAGAACATGTTTGATAATTGGGATGAAGAAGAACAGAGCTTTGTAATCCATGGGAAAAAACTCAATTTCACAAAGGTTGATATATCACTTATTCTAGTGCTACCTGACAATGGAGAGATAGTCCAACTTGATTTGAATGAGACCTCCAGCCCACTGTACAAGGAGTATTTTGAAGATGCCAGTTGTTCTGCCCGACATTTGGAGAAACTGCTAATAAAGTCTACATCCAATGACAAGTTGTACTGTCAGTTGTATATACTCTATTTTTTTAGTACAGTACTATTTTGTGGTACTAGCAGCATACTTGCCATTCCTGCCCTGTCACTTATTGATTGCGTAGATGATTTTGACAATCTACGAAACTATAATTGGTGCAATGTCATGTACAATTTCATGGCTCCTCAGTTGGGAGCCATTGGAAAGGAGGTGACATTGAGGCATAGAAGAGATGTAGGTGATTCAACCCAACCGGCCAAGGCTCCCTTGCTTAAGGGATTTCCAAATATTTTGGCTGTAAGTTAGTGTACATATAGCTGCTGATATAATTTGATGATGGATATTATTTACTGATTATAATGATGTTGCAGGTATGGGTTACTGAACATATTAGTATTGCTGCTCCTGAACATCCTCATAAATTGCCAAGAATACTTCGCTGGACTTGGCCTAAAGCCCACGTTGAGAGTATCAAGAGGATGATAGACCGTGTGGCCACAGATTCAATTATTGTTGATTTAATTCCATTTGATATAGAGCATGATTTGGTACCTGAATACTCTCCTCCAACTCAACCACTTGAGGTACACTGTGAGGTATTACAGCAGGCACCAGAAGGAAGCCAGGCACCACAAGGAAGGCAACAGGCCTTACAAACGGAAGCCTACAATATATGTATACAAAAACAAGAACAAATTGAGACCTTACAGCACTAATTAAATATAGCACTTAAAAGTTTGGAGGAAGCCACAAGTGAGACGGCTACAGCCATCAGTGCCAAGGATGAAATTATTGCTCAGAAAGAAACAATAATTGCAGAGAAAAAGTCCCAACTGAAACACAAAGATGACATCATTGTTGAAAAGGATAAAATAATTGGTGACAAAGTTTCGCAGGTTCAAGTACAAGACGAGCTTAATGAAAAAAGGGTAGCTGCAAGAGAGAAGATCATACTTCAGTCTAACCGAAGAATCAAGAAGCTCTATCAACAATTGCAAAGCAAAGGGTCAGATGAAGCTGAGCCACTTGCCAAAAAAATAAAAATAACTCAGGTCAGACAAGACTACCAGCCCAAAGGCAAGGGCAAACAAGTTGTTCAGGATGAGGATGAAGACGAAGATGATGATGAAGTTGACGAGGCTCCTGCCCCATCAATCTCAGATACTACAACGCAAACAAATAAATCTGAGACCTCCACCCAAACAAACATATCTGCACATCACGCAGCTAAAGCTAAAGAATTTCAAAAGGTCAAAAGCAACATCTTGAAGAATTCCAGGGCAATTTTGAAGAAGAAGCCTAAAGATGCAGAGATTGCTGAAACATTATTAAAGCTTAGTAAATTAAAGTGAGTTTGTTGCTATTGCATTTGGAAAAATATTGTAAAACAATGATGATTATTGACATTCATTAATAAAATTTAATCTTCTCATAATTTCATGAAGTTGCTTATCTTATTTGCATGTAGGTATGACTTGAATCCAGTATGGTCCAATGGGACATTTACATTAGATATGCTATCTTTTTTGACAATATTTGATTGGAATGACTACACCACCGGGGATTGCATCAATACATACTGGACTATTCTTGGAAATGAAGCAAAAGCGTCTAACTCACCATGCCAGCCCTCCATATTGTGTGGGGTGGGGTTTGATGTAAGTCAATTAGATACTAAATCATTATTATTTTTTCTATGATTTAGTCCACTGACACTTCCTTTTTAATAACCATAGGAACTTTTTGAGGTGATTCACGCTCAGGCTTTTGAACAAACTATTGCTATTGCTACTGATACGGATAAGCCAATTAGATATATCGTCTGTCCTCTAAATAATGCAGATGATCATTGGCATCTAATGGTTATTGACTTCGTGGAACGTAGTATCCATCATTATAATTCTCTCGGCGCCACAGAAGGGTACACTGCCAAATTTGAAAAAACTGTAAGTTTTCTATTTGATAGATATACCTCAACAAAAAGTTTCATACCAATATAATTGTTACTAATGTCATATCTGTCTAGGTGGCGTTTTTCAAAAATCTGGACTGGTCTTATTACGAGGCATGGAATAAACGATTGCCTCCCATAGCTGGGACAGAGTTTAATAAAATTGTTGTACAAGGACCCACCCAAAGCAGATCGTAAGAGGATGTTTATTTTTGTTAAAAATTACAATGCATTTCAGGGTTGGATTTATAAGATGACAACTGACAACAATGTCAATATTGGTTTTTCAGGTTGGATTGTGCATTTTTCATGATGCGGTATGTAGAAAGTCTAGTTTTTCAAAGATCTACAGACTTTACCCAAAACCAAATAAAGAAATATCGATTTCAGGTGGGTTATAAAATAATGAGAGACAAGTGCTGGAAGCTAAATCTGTAAATAGTATTTTTGTTGATACAATGCATATGTAATTGTGATCACAAACATTGTATATTTGTAATTATACAATCCATGTACTCCTTTTCAAATCAATGAAACTTTGCTTCGGATCATTGTTTTTGTCTCATATATGATCTATAATCTGTAATTGTTGTGGAGGTCCATCAGTAATATTGAACCTTGCTTTTGCATGAATCATTTGAATTGAGGACCACAGTGGGCCTGAAATAAAAGCATTTTAGGAAACCCACTCAAGGCCTGAAACAAGATGATTCAGTTGTATAATATAAGTTTAATGACAAACATATATGTTTATAGTTATAATGTATGTAAACCATTTTGATACTCCAATGGAGCATTGCTTTCGATCTTTGTTATTGTGTAATCTCTAATCTATAATCTGTCCTCTTGTCGATACTATAAGTAATATTGAACCTTACTTTTCGTCTACCCTAATTTTAAATCACAGCCCACGTTGGGCCTGAAATAATATCAATTCAGGCCCACGCTGGGCCTGAAGTGATATTATTTCAGGCCCAAGATGGGCCTGAAATAAAATCAATTCAGGCCCACACTGGGCCTGAAATAATATCATTTCAGGCCCAGCGTGGGCCTGCAAAACAAACTCATTTCAGGCCCTCGCAGGGCCTGAAATGAGATTATTTCAGGCCCACGCTGGGCCTGAAATGATATTATTTCAGGCCCAGCGTGGGCCTGAATTGATTTTATTTCAGGCCCAGCGTGGGCCTGAAATAATATGATTTCAGGCCCAGCGTGGGCCTGACACAATAATCTCATTTCAGATTTCAAATAATTCAATATTAGAATGATTAAATATTTTATATAAATATACATGTTGTGAAATTATTTTTAATATTAAACAAAAAGGAGAGTACCTACATAGACATTGCATACTACAATTTAATTCCATCCACATCATTACCTCATATTTTCAGAATTTGGCACAGCAGGAGGTTTGTTTCATTGAACTATGATATTTTGATTTCTCAAAACTCATTACCAGTAGTTAGAGTTTAGATAGCTAGGAGATGGTATGTTTGGTCTCCAAACATACCCCTAATGATTATCAATTACGTGTTAATACAGTATCAGTTGGCACAGAACAATGATGATTCAACAAAGCAAACAAACAGAGGGTCTCAAATGACATATATTCACAAACCATTGGACTTCAGGACTTGAAGACCTGAAATAACATTATTGTGGGTTTCAAAATCCGAAAACTTCACAATTGCTCAATTCTGCTTACATAAATTTACACAAGAAGAAATGTATCATAATATTGAAATACTTTTTCAAGTCACAACATTACCAACAACTAGTTTTTTGACAATACTATAGCTGTACAATATACAAAATATATACATTCAGTTATCCTCCATACAAATTATACACTTCAATCAGAATATTGGGTCACTACATATACCAATTAACTCAAGACCTTGGGGCTGGCGGCATTCTACATGTCCTTTTATTATGACCAAGTTGTTTGCACCGACTGCATTTTAGTTTGACCTTGCCATTGTGTCTGGACTCTATCCGTGCCTTCTTTCGTCTACCAGGCTGCACATGGTTATGGGGACATAGAACTGTAATGTTGTTTACTCCAGTAGGCCAAAACTGCTTGCTTCTACAAGGGAAAATACGATCCATGTAAACCCACTTCCAAGTTTCAGAATAAAAGTAATGCTCAAAATATGGGAGTGTATCCATGTTCCTGTGAATGATTACGGCAATAGCATGTGAGCAAGGAAGTCCTGAAATTTGAAACTCCCCACAATGACAAAACTTTTTTTCCAAATCAACAATGTATGAAGTGCCCCATGTTTCTACTTCCATTTCTGATTGAGAGTAAGGGTGAACCTTATAAGCTCTTGCTTTCTCTCTCCTTGATTCCATTTCTTTTGTAGCATAAGGTGTCAATGCAACATGTCATTTGGAGATTTCCTCTCTACGGTTATAGAACCATTGAGCAACTTTTCTTCTTGTATTATCAATTAACCTGTTTATGGGAAGCTCACGTGTATACTTGAACAAAGCATTTAAGCTCTCCACACAATTCGTGGTAAGCATTCTGTACCTTCTCCCTGTAAAGTGTGAATTTGCCCACCTTTTAGGGTCAATGTTGTGAAGCCACTTATTGGCAACTGGATGTTTTTCAAGCATTGTCTGCATTATCATATCATATTGGAGTATTGTGTTGGCTCGTGCTGCTGCCCAAAACAAACATACAGCAACTCTACTTCCAGTATCAGTTACCATATTACAACACATGTGGTGGCAACAAAAGGCATGATGCACCTTTGGGTAGACTTTTCTAACTGCTGATATAATGCCCCGATGTCTATCTGATACTATGGTGATTGAGTGATCATCGACACCAAAGAACCTCTTTGTATGCTCCAAAAACCACTCCCATGCAGACCCACATTCAACTTTAGCTATTGCGAAGGCAACTGGAAGAACATTGTCATTACCATCAATCGTCGTTGCAATCAACATTACTCCAGGATACTTTCCTCTTAGGTGTGTGGCATCAATTCCGATAAGTCTATGCAAATAAGACCTGAACACCCTTCGGCAAGCACCAAAACCCCAAAAACACCGCTGGAACTGATTGTCACCATTCCTGCATAGTGCCACATACGTTTCAGGATCTCTAGCTCTTAACTCACGCAGATATTGTGGAAGATCTCTGTAAGCCTCATCATAATCTCCAACAACCTTTTTCAATGCTTTCTCCCTAGCTATGTATGCTTTTCTGTATGATATGGTCACTCCAAATCTAGCTTTAATATCTGATATAATAATATTTGGTTTGTATTGTTCATTATGAAGAAATTGCTCTTCAACAAAAGAAGCAACAAATGATGAAGAGCATGCATGATGATCAGCACTTTCCCTAACAGTTCCGCATTGGTGTTCCTTTAAATATTTTGTAACAGTGAACTCTACTTCCCCCCTTGCTACTACTCTCCATGTACATGGTTGGTTGAAGCACACTACTTTAACTCTATTTTTTCGGGTGTCAATTGGGTTATATCTCATATGCTTAACCATGACATGTTTGACAAGTGCATTCTTGAATTCTTCTCTAGATGGGAATATCTGCCCTACAAAAAATTCATGCTCATCTCTTGCCTCTACCTCTCCAATTGGCCCAACAAGCAATCGAGAATTTAAAATATAAGGATCTTCAGCTAATGGAAACTCCTCCTCTAAGTCACTATATTCATCTGGGGGAAATCATATTCCTCAATCTGCATATCATCGGCTTGGAATTCTAGTACACTTGTAATGGGTTCAAATTCATTTGCATTCCGGATTTCAATTCCTTCCTCCCCACTCCAGGTTGCCTCAAAGAATTCAACAACTCTTGAAGAAGAATTCAAACCCTCACCTTCTATATTAGTTGCTTCTTCATTAAGATCAATTGTCAAATTCCTTGTAATTTCTGATCCATTCCCCGTGACAGCATTATCATCAAGAGTATTCCATATTTCGGAGAGAATTTCGTCAACAACATTATCATCCCTGAAAAATAAATTACAATTACATTTAGCAAACTTTGAAAATCATAATCAAGTAACTAGGAAGGCCCAAACCTCTAACCTTGCTGAAAAACCCTGAAATTTTCCCAGTTGAGGCACACGGTGGGCCTGAAATCACTTGATTTCAAGCCCACCCTGGGCCTGAAAAGTTTTTATTTCAGGCCCGAGGTGGGCCTGAAATGATTTATTTCAGGCCCACCTTGGGCCTGAAATTAATCATTTCAGGCCCACCCCCGTGTGCCTCACA
This sequence comes from Boesenbergia rotunda, assembly GCA_024364735.1. Classification (NCBI taxonomy): domain Eukaryota; kingdom Viridiplantae; phylum Streptophyta; class Magnoliopsida; order Zingiberales; family Zingiberaceae; genus Boesenbergia; species Boesenbergia rotunda. Next base: position 383,008 of record JAGFNQ010002001.1, on the reverse strand, counting down.
GGGCCTGAAATCTTTTTATTTCAGGCCCTGACTGGGCCTGAAATCTGTATATTCAGGCCCTTGGAGGGCCTGAATTATATTGATTCAGGCCCTCCCAGGCCCTCAAATCCAATGATTTCAGCCCCTTTAAGGGCCTGAAATCTTTTCATTTCAGGCCCTGTGAGGACCTGAATTCTTTTTTTTTCAGGCCCTGCCAATGCCTGAAAATAACATATTTTAGTCCCTCCTAGGGCATGAAATCTAATGATATCATGCACTCCTAGGGACTGAACTCCTTTAATTTCTGGCCCTTCTAGGGCCTGATATGGTAATATATCACCCCTAGGTCGAATTCAAGCATTTATTTATCTTAATTTTAACAAATTTCAGAGAGCCCTTATTATGTAATGCATATCACCCTTAGACTCCTCCAAACATAAAAATTGTAGCAAGATTTGGTAAGAATAAAACTAGGTCTGATACAATATCAAAGATGACAATCATACGTACATTACTATTTGTATTTGTTACCAATCTGTTGCTTGCTTTTTCTCCTTCAACACCTATCTTCCTCAGCTGCCTTGATGAATTCTGTTGTGCAAGGTCGAAATATATACGTACCCTCGTGATGATTCGACTTGTGCAAGGTAGTAATATATATAGGCTGACAACATTTCCACTACCTGGCCATCCGACCCACATATTATTATTTTACTGCAAAAGTGGTTCGGATGTCTCGAAAATGGGAATGGAAAAGGCATTTTGTGACGCCAAGGGTATAATTGAAAGTTCACTTAAATGACTGCGCCCTTTGGTAAAATAGAAACTATGGTGCGCCTTTTGGTAATTACCGATTGTTGCATACGCCCTTTGGTAAATTGTCGTTCTTGTTATTACCTAAAATTTATAAAAGATCTGAAGTTGTTGAGATTGGTGGGTCTCAATTTGAAAGTAATGTGAGCACTAGATAAATTAGTTTAATTTAGCTGGTGATAAGATGAACTTAAATGTGGATATAATACACGTGGTTGTAATCAAATAAAAAAGAATAAAATATCTAAACCCTTGTTTCATGAGACAATTTATTAATCATATATTTAATAGAATAATTCTAGATCACGTGAAAAAAACAAATACGAAGGGGAAAAAATTCTACAAGAAATCAAATGAAAATGCTCAAAAAGGAAATCAACTATAACTCCTTTTCTTTGTAATTCTCTTTGTTAGTCCCTCGAAGTCTTTAATGTTTGATTAAGTGGGTTAAAGTGAGCAATTTATATTTAACAAGTTGGTTGAGTGCATCAGATTAATTGGTTGGAACTATTATTATTATTATTATTAATCTAATTTTTCCGGTCAATTAATTCTTGAGATAATCGATTCAATTTTACGAATAGAATAAATTTGGAATGCTCACAGTGTGTGACCCAACATTCCAAATTTATCATTCTATTTGAGGAAAATATCATCCAATGCAATGCACTGCAGTTGGAAATTGAATTGTAAGTACTTGAGCGATTACATGGGACTTGGGAGGTCCTGCCCTGCTGCACCATAACTCGGGGCTCAAAGAATTTTAATTATTTGAGTAAAAGATGATAATACTCACCTCAAATAATTTAGTATCACTTACCCTAATTAGATATAGACAGATAAATTCTAAGAAATATTTTAACCTAATATAATAATCTTTTATATGAAAAAAATTAGACACTTAATAAAATATTTTGTATTCATAAAAATTAATCTTAAAATCTATTAAAATGACTATCTACTTGCACATTAACTATGTCAATACATGATGACACGAAGAATTTAAATTTTGATGATAGACGTGGTGGATTGAGCAATCAAATGTGGAGAGCTTTTGACTATGATGAGACGCCATTAAGCTTGAAGAAAGGTCACATCTTATAAGTTTTACTTGTTATAATATGATTTTTCATGGGATGAACTAATAATTAAGGTGTAGATATTATTATTTTAGGGTCTGAGGGTCAAAATTTGATAAAATTAATATGTCCGCTCTCCCCACGTACTAACCATAGCATCCGGGCTAGTAGCTCTAGTAATTTATCTCTTCAATGTTAATTCTGGGACGGATTAGTGAGGCGTTGGGACGAACGAATCATCTTTTATCACCTATTTGTTGTAATTAGTAAAATATAATTGAAAATGAAAATATTATAAATTTTAGTAGTTTTAAAAAAAACTAAATAGATTTATCTAAAAATTAAATTAACTGTTTCAAAAATAAATAAAGAATTTTATGTTATTATAATTTTTTCCTAACTGTTTCTAAAAATATAATAAGAATTTTTAAAACTCACCCTCAAACGGCTGAATTCAAGTTTTATATTCTCAGTTTGTATATACGATGGACAAAAATTGCACGTGCACTGTTATCATCAAATTACAAAATACAATCTCACAAGAACAGTAGCAATCAAATTCAAATTCGCAAAATAAATTATCTAAAAAATCATAATTCACAAGAGCTTTAAGAGAGAAAGAAAGTGAGTCATGCACGCACAAGAAGAAAACGAGGAAGGAATTCGAATTAGGGGGGACGATTCTCAAATTTCAATTTTGCTATGATAATTAGTGATATTCTAAGTTGTATATACTTTTCAATCTTAATGTTTATTCACATGTAGATGATCTATTCTGAAATACTGATATATACTTTTGAAACTATACCGGCGTGCCTATCCAAACTCGACGCCTACTTTCAAGACGTTTTCTAGAGTGACCGCTTCCTCAACGAGTCTCCTATCACGATGCCCCATGGTCCTCTGTCATCCCCTACTTTGTGACGTCAAATCAGGATAAACTCATTAAACTCTGTGATAACCAATGGTATTCTCATGAGATTTTGAACTACTTTCGTGACCAACCCCTAATGTTTCGATTTTTATGGGTCAAAGATTTAGATTCACCTTTCGGTTATTTTCTGTGTCCCATGAGATACGAAGGTGCATGGTTAATGTCTCAATTCTATAAGCACAATAAAGTCGAATCATGAAACAAGCATATCATATAATAGAGAAAGGTAAATAAACTTATATAAAGCATGTCAACAATATATCCGACTACTTACTGATTCTAGAATTTAGAGAAGTACTCCATGGATATGAATTTACAATCGAAAGATATTGAATAATGCATTTTACAACTCAAAACAGAGAGAGAATTGGATATGAATTTACAATCAAAAGATATTGAATAATGCATTTTACAACTCAAAACAGAGAGAGAAGAAGAGGAAGCTTAGTTCAAAAGAATCTCCAAGCTCCCAAGGTAGACGGAAACTTGGACAGCTCCTTGGATGATGCTCCTAGGTTTACTTGTCATGAGAAAATCCTCCTCCGCGAACCAAGAGCCTTCTACGGCTTTTAATAGCCCTTGGAACTGACCAAAACAGTTGGAAAATACCATAATCATTGGGGCTCTCCTATCATGCCATGGTCATGTTGGTGCCGGAAACACCAGATCGAACCTTGTTTTGATAAGTGACAAAAGGTTCAAGTTAAGCTGGTTTGTTTGTACTGATGAACTTGTGAAGGTTGCAGGAAAGTCTTAGGTAAGCTAGGCAAGAAGTCTTGACTTGCAAGGTTGAGCACGAAGTCCTGGTCGGGGATCGGGCAATGAAGACTTGGTGAGTGAAGCCGAGCATGAAGGCTTGATCCAGGGGACCGAGCAGAAGACTTTGCCGAGCGGGAATTGCGGACAAGAGTTGGGTCGAAGTTGAATGTCGTCAAGTTTCGAGTTCTCAAAGGCCGAGCAAAAGCCCAACCAGAGGTTTCGAGTTTCGAATTCTAGAAGTCGAACAATAGGCGTCGGTCCGTCCTAGGGTTTCAGGTGAAACCTAAAAGTCATGACCAAGACAACACGAAGTCCTAGTCGGGGATCGGGCAATGAAGACTTGGTGAGTGAAGCCGAGCATGAAGGCTTGGTCCAGGAGACCGAGCAGAAGACTTTGCCGAGCGGGAATTGCGGACAGGAGTTGGGTCGAAGTTGAATGTCGTCGAGTTTCGAGTTCTCAAAGGCCGAGCAAAAGCCCAACCAGAGGTTTCGAGTTTCGAATTCTAGAAGTTGAACAATGGCGTCGGTCCGGCCTAGGGTTTCAGGTGAAACCTAAAAGTCATGACCAAGACAACACTGGCTGTAATCCATGTATACTTTAACTATTTATATTATTGTGGAACTAACCCTTGTTGCAGCTAAAGAAGTTAAACCAGTTGGACTAGGGCGCCTGAATGGGACCCAGGCGCCTGGGAGTTGGCAGCAGGTAGCTGAGATGGTGCAACGGTCAAGTTTACTTGGCTAGTACTGAATGGAGGAGCCACGTCAACACTCAGGCGCCTAAAAGGGACTAGGGCACCTGAGCCAGGATAAAGTTTGATTGCGTAGCGGATAGAATTGCCGCCCGAGACGCTGCGACTAGAGCGCCTGAATGACCTTTCAAGCACTTGACTGACTAATATATAAGGGGTCGAGAGCAGCACCTCAAACAATAATTCAATACTGCAATCATTCTGTTCTCCTGTGTGTTGCGCAATCAAAGCTTCGACAACGCCGAAACGCCGTCCGACTCTCCGAGCGAATGTTTTCAGTTCATTCAAAAAGGAGTCGGTATACTTGTTTCATTTCTTTTTGCGCATTTAAATCTTGTAATCTGTACATTCATCCGATTATTAGTGATTTCCCAAAGTAAATGATCAAGGATCGTGGGCCTTGCAGTAAGAGCTGGTTAAGACTCTAAAGCAAGTAAAAACAACTCATGTTAGCATGTTGTGTTTTGCTTTCCGCTGCTTCTTCTAACTTCTACTTAAATTTTAGCTACGTACTCGGTCATTCTTAAATTCGAAGGTTTAGTTTAAGCGATATTCACCCCCCCCCCCTCTATTGCTCTTTTTCGATCCTACAATTAGTATTAGAGCGGGGTCGCTCTGAATTGGTGAAACCACCATTCGAGCAATTTCTTTTGTTTTTCGGATTTTTTTGCCGTTTCTATTAATTATAAAATATATATTTGTGCTAGGTTTTAAAATATTCTTACGCCTTTTTTAATTTTGAATTCTCATTTTTTGAGCTATTTTTTTCTTCTCCCGCACTACTAATCCAAGACCAAGTCTTGGTATATTCTTTATTGTTTTTCTTGTATGTGAGATTTATCCTGAATGACCTATCAAGAATGGAATAGTGGCCATCCACCTCTATTCTCCGGCAAGAATTTCAAATACTGGAAAGATCTAATGGAGTTTCACATAAAGGCCTATCAGGATTTGTGGATGATAATCCAAACTGGGTTAACATTCCCCACGAAAGATGGAACATCAATCGCCTGGGAAAAATTGGACGAACCAACACTGAGGAAGATCAAGACCGATGCCAAGGCAACAATAATCCTACAATGCGGCCTAACCAAAGAAGAATTGAAGCGGATCAGATTCTTCAATTGTGCCAAAGAAATTTAGGAGAAGCTAATAGATCTACACAAAGAGACTTCTGACATTGAGGTCTTAGAAGGTGTGTTGTCCGAATCATCGGAAGAATTAGACGAAGAAAAACAAACTCAATCGAGCCTCCTTGCACTACTGGTTCAGGTTTGTGTTATCAAGACCGAGTCTGAGTCCGAATCTGAAGAAGAGTCGAAACAAAGCAATGAATCGATATTCATCTCTAAAGAAGGTAAGCTCATTGTAAGTGGCTATTCTGAATCTGATTTATGTGACTTAAATTTCTTATTTGTCTCGTAAGTTGGCTAAGTCCAACATCCGAGTTATGTCCCTCTAAAAGGAGGTTAAAGCCCTTAAGAAGGAGGCTAACTCTGTTGGATCAAGAGAAACGATAGAGGGGGGGGTGAGTATCGTTAAAAACTTTTTCTTCGGATTAAGGAAAGAGTAAATGCAGCGAAAAACAAAACAATCACACAAAGAACACAAGTCTTTTACTTGGATTGGAGTCGCGGTCAGCTCCTACTCCAAGGCCCACGGTCCTTGACCGTTTACTGCGGGCAATTCTATAATCGCGCAAAAGTTTACAGATTTTGGTACAAGAATATTGCAGTAAATAAAAGAGTTACACTTTTCGTTACCGACGCCCGATGTGAATCGTACTTCGGAGCAGAGGGCGTCGTCGACGCTGGAATGTCGAGATTGGAGTTTGCCAGAGCAGAGTGCTTGAACGAAAAGCTTGGAGGCGTTAGAAAGTTGTGTTGTTGAAGACTTGGGATCGAGCCCCTTTTATAGTGCTTTATCGGGCGCCTGATGGCTTGGGGGCGCCTGACACGTGCCCTTCGATCCGGAAACCCTTATCCGCGGGCTCGGTCAGCGCTTATCCTCCCCTCTTGGGCGCCTGAGCTGATGGGGGCGCCCGTGAGCTTACGGGCGCCTGATCCGCCTTGGTTCAGTGGCTTCGCAGCTGGTTTTTGGTTTTTGCCTTCACCCTTGGGCGCCCGTATCCTTACGGGCGCCTGAGCCCATTCGGGTGCCTGACTCCATTCGAGCGGCTAGGCCCAGTGATGAACCTTCACTTGCAGACGATCAATCCTTCGACCCTGCAAATAAGGTTAGTCCCAAAAACATGATAAGTAGTAATTACAGCCGTAGCTGTCTTGGTTCTGACTTCGGGTCTCCCAAATGGAACCCTAGGTCGAACCGACGCCTACTGTTCCCTCGACGGGGAACGTGTCCTCACCTACTCCTCTCAGGAGAGTTTACCTTTTGCCAACCGGCTCCTCCGGTTAGACTTTTGCCCGATCCACCTGACCAGGTCTTCGTGCCCAACTTCCGGTCAGGTCTTCGGTGCCCAGCCCCTTGTCAGGACTTCGTGCCCAGTCCTTGACCAGGACTTCTTTGCCCGACTTCCGGTCAGGTCTTCTTGCCCAGTCATTGACCAGGACTTCTTTGCCCAGCCCTTTGCCAGGACTTCTTACCTAGTGTACCTAGGGCTTCTTCCTGCACACTTAGTGAGCACATTAGAACACAATAACATCTTAACTCTTGAACCCTTTGCCATTATCAAAACCTAGGTTCGACTTAGGTGCTGCCTGCACCAACAAACTCGAGTTCCCTGACTAAGATCGTTCAGGAAGGAATCATAACTCGAGCCTAAAAACTTGAGGAAGAGAATTCCTCTTTGAAAATTCAAGTCAAAGAACTCAGAGTCGGCTTAGTGTTAGTGATATGAGAGAAGTGTCCTAAGGCAATCGCCTTATGATTGTAAATATTCATTTTAATAAATGATAATTCACTATTTGAGTATACATATTTGTGTATTTGATCGGGATCTTAAACTCATCTACTGAATGTCCGCATACAATTCACAGCATAAGAGAATTTGTGATGGGATCACAACTAGTGATTATCTCTAAATGTGCAATTGTGAAGTGTTGAAAATATCCCTAGTCGATGAATTGATAAAAACGGATATTATCAATTCTGTTGAGACTAGCATGAGTTATTCTCTAATCAGCTGATTCTCACTGGCTGGTGACATTGGGATGTCCGGAGATAAACATGGATGCTAGTTAAGGGAACTAGTTCATTGGAGTGACTAGCTGTAAAACTTCATATAGTAATCTATATAGATATGTCAATGAAGTTCTTACTGCAGCTTAAGTGCGATATTCTTTTGACTTGCGGTGTTCAAGTCATCTTGGTCATGGAGACTTATACTTTAACATCTTAAGCAAACATCTCCTAGGAGGTGTGGACCCAGGATGATTGGGTATAAGCCGAAGTGCCCGAAGATGTTTGAGCAGCCTACAAAGGATTCACCACTCCTTGCGAGGAGATGTATACCCAGGCCTATCGTCGGATTGTTACTCAAAGCCTCTGGCCAGAGCATATCATGTTTAGAGTGCGAGTCTCTTAAATACATGAGAGTAATTAGAAATCCAAAGGACGAGAAAGACACTACTTGGGCTAGGTGTGACGTAGTCAGCCTAGTGGGGACTGACACAAATAGACCGTGTCCTGAACCAAGTGGGTATAAGATGGTGAAGGGAATGGGGCACGATTCATTAGAGCTGCTGAAGGGTTTCAGAATTACTTCTGAGGTCAACCGTTGATCTTTCGATTAATTGGGGGTCATGATGTACTACTAGGTGCCACTCATGATCGTTCTATAATTAGTTGATTATAGACGGCCAACATAAATCGAAAGCCTATTTAGTCACACGCACTACGAGTAATCCGAGGGATTTAAAACGAGTTGAAAATTAGATTTTCCGATCAAGAGAAATAAGTCGAATCTGAGTTAATCAGAGGCGCAACGGAAGCTAAAAATAGCTAAGTCTTTTGAAGGCTTATTGGGCGAATTAAATGAGTTTAATTCGCGATGGGTTCGGCTCGGTTTGGCCGGCCAAAGAGGGTGCTGGTCGGCCACAATAATGGGGAGAAACCAATTTATTTGGTTTAATTAATAAAATAAATCTAGCACGATTTGTTTTATAAATTATGGATAAATAAATTTGTATAAAGAAATTTATATAAATAAATTTATAGAAATTTATTCTTTTTATGGAAATTAAAATGATCCATGGAATGGTTTATTTTAATTTTATAAAATCAATTATGAATTGATTTTTCCATAATAAGAAATTTTATAAATTTCTTGTAAAATTTATTCCATAATAAAAGGAGAGATGAATTTGTTTTATTATAAAGTTAGTTATAATAAAACTTGGTTTAAACGGAATAATTCATAAGAAAATTTATAGGATAAAATTTCTTATGAAAATTCCGTTAAGAGGGAGACTTGGCAAGGGAGAGGCTACTATATAAAGGAACCAAAGGCAAGCCTTGAAGAGCTAATTAAGAGATTAATCAGGAGATTAATTCTCTCCCTCTCTCTCTCTTATTCTCTCCCTCTCTCTTCCCCTTAGGGCCGGCGCCCTCCTTGCTTCCTAGGGTCGGCACCCTCCTTGCTTGCTAGGGCCGACGCACCTCACACGACCTAGGGTTGGCGTGAGCAACATCCACCAAGGAGGCATCAAAGAAGAAGAAGAAGAAGCGGGTCGCATCTCCTTCCTTCTCGGAATTTAGATTCCATCTCTTGGTGGTTAGTTTCCTTTCTTCTCTCTTGATTTTCTAGTTGTGTCATTGGAGAATCTAGTAGTTCTCGTCGACACAAAACTCGTGGCTTTGCGAAGTCATCCCGAAGAGAACTCGGCGTGGACGCGAATAGAGGCAGAGCTTCCAAGGGACGCTACGGTTGGATCTCGTTCCTTACTTCGAGTTACGCGAGGTACAAAGTAAATTAGTTTACTTTTTCGTAAAGTTTTAATTTATTATCATGTCCACACATCATAATGTTGCATGCTAGATACGTGGTTAAGATAATTTGAGAAATTATTTTATGCTAATTTTTCTGCTGCACGTAAAAATTTAAAATTTTACGAACCCGTATCCTTGTCAACATGCACCCGGTCCCAACACTTAGAACGGTTTACCTTGGGTTCTAGGAATCTTGATATGATTCTTGAAAAATAAAAGACTATCCTTAATCGATCCAAACTTGGATACAATACCAACTCACAATTTACATCATACTTTTCAATTGTGAACCATAATAGCACCCGAGTTCAAGCATGAGTCCCTAAACTGAGCTTGAAAAATCAAGCGGGGCCAAATCATTATTAGATCCCCAAGGATCAAATTCATTACTTAGATAGACCGTATCGAGGTTTTGATCCAGGGGGAGTTAATAGAAAGATCATCTCTATTATTAGATAAATTTCTGATTGTTTGAATGTCTGTTTATTTATTTTTCTATTAATTATCATACTTAGGATTAGAAATGATTAGTTAAGGACTAGATCTGATTGAAACTTGCACAACCTAGTATTAGGGTGGGGCGAGCTGATAGTACGTTAGGAAAGCTGTCTATGGAGTCAAGTAGGGGAAGGCGTCTCCTATTTGGTCTTCTTAGTCCGGTGGAACTAGCCGAAGCTACCTCGCCACATCCTCAACTAGTTAAACCAAGATTTCTGAATGAGGGATTTAAAAAATATTATTTTTTTATGCGACTTTGTCCAGGAACGGGTTGTTGATCCAATAAGGCCAAGACTAAAGAAGGCCCCTGTGCCTTGCCAAGACCTGGAAGCCAATATTAAAATTTATTTTTTAAATTACTAATTCTTAAATCTAAAACAACGTATATAGTAAGAAATCTATCTAAATATTTTAAATCTAAAAAGTTTAATAATGTGCAGGGTAAGAGATGCTCCCCAATTCAAAGGAAGATTTGCTATTATAATTGTGAGGAAGAAGGGAATATCAAGGAGAACTGCCCAAGACTAAAGGTAAATAAGTCAAAACATAAGAACTTGAAGGTCACATAGGACGAATCATCATCAGATCAGTCCGATCTCATGGAACATGTCAGACTAGCACTGATGAACACCCACCTAAAAGAAAGCATAGATGAAGGGGGAGCTACATCAGAAGAAAGCAGCGACGAAGGGGGAGCTTCAGACTTTGAACATGATATAGTTAGTGAGGTATGTCTTCTACCTCCCGATCAACTCTATTATGGTATTAAAGCAATAATCAAATCCTTATGTAAGTTGAAATTTAAGAATTTAGAATTGAGTATAAAATTAGCTTTTGTATGATAAACTGAAATTAGAAAATGAAAACCTAAAGGCTCAAATAGAGAAACTGAAAAATAAGCATGTATGTTCAAATTATTTTCAAAATTTAAAACCTAAATATTTTGGAGGGCTAAATTGGTATTCACGATATCACAATAGCCAAATTATAAGAATTTCTAGAAATTATATTCCATCTAAAATTTTAATTAACCCTATTAATAAGAATTTATTTTTGGTTCCAAAATCTATACTAAATTGTTAGATTTTATTTAATACTTCTTTGTCACTTATTAATTAATATTTTTTATATTAATTAATATTTTATTTTCCATCCTTCTTGTTCGAATTTGTGATTATTATAGAAAATTTAGTTTTATGTTTTTTTTAGTTGATAGAGTTTACAGTGACGTATCCATAAAAATTTTTCTCGAAGTTTTTTTACTATTAAATAATTTTTTTTTATGAATTTTCATTCGCAAATTAATTTTTAAATTTTAAAATACCTAAAAAATGAATTTATATCAAATCCAATTTTTTGAGATCATGCACTATCTTTTGAATGCTAGAAAATTTTTAAATTTATTTTCAGTCAAAATATAATTTTAAAATTATTTTTTCAAAAATTATCAACCCTTAATTCAAAATTATTTTTTTATAATTAGAAATTTTATTTTACTTTAACAATTTTTACAGAGATGAGTTTACTAAATTTCTAACTTAAATAAATATTTGAGTATTTTTTGACTAAGAATTAAATTTTTATATATTTTTTATCAATAATCAGACTTTTAATTTTTAAAATAATTTTTGACCAATTTTTGATCAACCAAATATTTTGTTAACTAAACGTTCACTTTGAAATACTCTAGTAAATTTTTGAAATTTTTAAGTGATTAAATAAGTTTCTATAATTTTTTCGGATAAATAGTTTTCAAAAGTTTTTCCCTCTAAGTCATTTTTTCTTACCCTTAATATGTTGTTTTGATGTGATCAAAGTGGGAGAGATAGGATTTATGTTTAAATAGCAAATTTTTTCACTTCAAATTACAAATTATTTCATCACTTGTATTCATTTCATATTTTTTGTTTGTGGTTAACCCTAACTTGACTCGAGTTGATGCATATCAAAAAGGAGAAGATTGTAAGTATGCCGGGCAAGTTTTGATCTGGTCAACGGAGTTAAAGTTAGGTCATGTTGGTATTTATCCCTGTGTCTAAGTGTATAGAAGCTTAGGAGCATAACAAATCGAGTGGAAGATGCAGCAGACAAGAAGGATGACACAAGAAGGGAGTCAATGGGCTCAGTGCATCTGAGAGACACAGAGGTTTGCGAAAGAGTACGTCGGTGGAGTGAAAAGGATACACATGACGTCCGAGGGATGAGAACCCAGGACGAAACACTATCGAGGTGAAGGCCAGAGAAGGGTTCGGGTGAGCCCAACACTGGAAGGCTCGAGATAACCTAGAAGTCGAATGCCAGAAGAATGGTCAATGAGCTATTGACTAGTCAACTCATGCACCCATGAATGGGGGCGCCCCCATTAACTCAAGCGCCAATGTTCCCGGGTGCCCGAAATGACTCAGGCTCCCGTGTGACCATAGTTCATCCAGAAAGTAGTCCCTCTATGGCCGTTGTGATGTGGATAATCCTTGACCACGTGTCAGGCGCCCGTGTGCACTCGCGCACCCGAGAAGCGCCACATCAGCACTTTGATAAAGTTTCACAAGGGTTATAAATAGACCCTTAAACTTAGTTCATTTTAACAATTAACTTGTAAATGAAAACTGCTTCTGTTCTTTCATTTATTTCCCTGAGTTCTAGTTTGTGTAAAAGACTTCTCCACCCCAAGGAGTACATTTGGAGAACGAGCTTTTATTTTGTCTTGGATTAGTAACCTTCCTAGTTGCAAACCAAGTAATTGGTTCTGCCTCTTTTCTTATTTGTGTTATTATTTCTTTTATGTTATTGTTTCTGCTAATAAACTAACTTCTATCTTTATTTAGCAAAATAAAAGATCATTTTTATCTTTCAGGAGCAATTCACCACCTTCTTGCCGACCACACGATCCCAACAGAGCCAAAAGCTTGTTTCCCATAAAGGGAAAACTTCCTCTCCTTGCAAAGGCGATAAAAATCCCCTTTTATAGTTGAGGCGCGCAACCCCAACCCTAAGTAGGATGACTTGCGGCACGGGCCATGTCCTTTGCTCCTTTTTACGTTTGTCTATCTCCAAAACACTCTCTGAAAGTAAACACAAGAGAAAAGCAAGTCTCCAAACTATAGTAAGAAATATGCTGATAAAAACTAAGAAAGGAGCATAACAACATAAATATGAATAAAAAACTAGTGAATGAACGAAAAAATAAGGAAAAAGGTATCAAATATACGCTCATCACATGCCAGACTTAACTTTTACTTGTCCTCAAGCAAACACTTCACACGTACTTATGTATCTGTTGCTTTATATCATAATCCCTATTAATATAACTTACTTCTATTAAACATTTTCACTTATGAGCATATTATCAAAATCAAATTGAGAATAGCATAAGTAGAAGTTCTCCATGTTCGGTGTGATGTATGGCTATAATTTATCAAGTGTTAATCTTAATGCCTTGTCAAATCGTCATCTAACTGTTTCCTCATAGCCCCAACAATAGGCACTTACCTGCCGCACGCTTGGTTCATCTCTTTCAAAATGCTCGTGGTCTCAAAAGTATGATCAGATTAAGGGAAGCCTAATATTCGTTTTCCTAGTAATATAACTCTATCTCAAAAGGGGCAAATCGCTAGTTTTCATCATGAAACTATTTTTTAATCCCTTATTGAATTCAAATGATTTTTTTTAGTGCTTCAAGAGTGTGCACTAACTCAAATTCTAGCTCTAACTATACAAGCAAAATGGGATTCGATTTTTTCAAGTGAGCTTTAATGATCTGAGCAATATCTAATAACCAAAATACATTTTGACTGGGAAAGACCTAGTGGGACTAGGTGAAGTCCAGGTGGATCGGAGAGATTGCATGCTGGCACAGGAAAAGTCCTAATGGGACTAAGTGAAGTCCAGGTGGATTGGGGAGTTTGCACGCTAGCATGAGAAAAGTCCTAGTGAGACTAGGCACACTTAGTGGGATTAGGTGAAGTCTAGGTGGATCAGAGAGATTGCACGTTAGCAAGGTGGAAGTCTACCGAGAGATTAGACCTAACTTAAGGATTAGACAAACCTGATTGGGAACTAGGTTAAGTCCTAGTTGAGAACTAGCAAGGAAAAATCCAAGTCGGTCAAAGGTTTGATCGGACACTTGGTGAGAAAGTCCTAACAGGTCATGGTTGACCAAGGTTAGGCAAGGAAACCCTAGACTTGTGCTCACAAGTTAGGGTTGGGGTCAATCGATTGGCGTTGGATTCTCGCGAATAGAAGCCTTCTTAATTGATCGGGTGATCGATTAAGGAAGGAGTGAATCGATTGGGTAATCGATTAAGAGAGTTGGGTTGCGAGAACAGAAGCAGGCTGAATCGATTGAGCAATCGATTCAGCCTCCTCTTAATCAATTGAGCAATCGATTAAGGAGGATGGTAATCGATTGGTCAATCGATTACAGTGAAATTACATGAGGCACAGAGAGGTGCTGAATTGATTCAGCAATTGATTAAGATCGTCTTAATTGATTGGCTAATTGATTAAGCTTCAAAAAATAGTCGTTGAACGGCTAAGTCTGACATGGTAATCGATTAGGTGTTGGATTAAGGGAACCCTAGGTCGCTGGTATAAAGGGTTTTCACGCAGGTTTGAAGCACATTGCTCCAACATTCCTTTGACACCCTTCACCTTCATCATTACCATTTCAAATGAGGCCTTGGAGCTTAGTGTTGTTGTATTTCCAAGGATCAAGAGGCGATTCTAAGCTTGAAGGAAGAAAGAAAAGCAAAGAGAGCTAATTTGTGTAAATCTTGTAAGATTTTTATTGTATTTCGTTGTTCTTGAGTGTTTCTTCTTGTAAGCTTGTAAGAGAGTTCTCCATCTCAAGAAGGAGATCTTTCATAGTGTATGAAAGAGTGAGGAAGAGCAGATCCTTTGATTAGTCACTTCAAGGAGATGAATACCAAGTAAATCGAGGTGTTAGCATTGTTCAAGTCTTCCGCCGCAACAAATCTTCATCGAGCAAAGATCGAAGCTAATTACCTCCCTTCTAGCTCTTCTATCGGTCCTAACAAGTGGTATCAGAGCAAGGTTATTTTTCTTTGGACTCATCACCAAGAGAGCAAAAGCTAGAGGAAGGAATTGAAGAAACCCTAATTTCAAGAAGCCATCATCAAGAGGGTTAAATTCAAAAATGGAGTTCGGCTACGACATCCGGGCACCTCCACCATACGACAAAGCCAATTGTGATCTTTGGAAGACAATGATTGAAAATTTCTTCATGATGGAGATAGAGTAATGGTTTGCTCTAATGGAGGGCTTTGAAGCTCCAACAAGCACCAAAGGAAAGCTCCTCAAGAAAAGCAAATTGAATGAGGAGCAAATCAAGAGATTCGAGGCCAATGACAAAGTGACCAAATTATTGATCAATCTATTGTCAAGCACTATCTTGGACAAAATTAGAGAATTTCAAGATGTCAAAGAGCTTTGGAGCAAATTGGCAAAGCTTTATGAAGATCCCTCCACTGTGCCAAATCAAGAGAAATTCGAAGAGGGAGATTCATTAGATGAAGAGGACTCGGAAGTTGAGAGGTGTTCATGATCCGAAGATGAAATTCAAGAAGCCTTCACTTCAAGGATTGAGGGGAAGTAAAATTAGACATTGATGTCGGAACAAGAAAAAGCTTCAACATCATCTTCCAAGATCAATGAAAATGAAGAAGAGTCAAGTGTCACCTTTACAAGTAAAGATATAAACATTGTAATTTGTAAAAACAAAGATCATATTATTTGTTTTGAGTGTAGGCAAAAAGGGCACTATAAGAATAAGTGCCCCAAATTGATCAAAAAAAAGGTGCAAGTGGCACCCAAGACCAAAGAGAAGTCAAAGGATGTCGCCCCGAGGTAAGGAAGGATAAGAAGCACATTATGTGCTTTTCATGCAATCAAAGAGGGCATTATCGAAATCAATGTCCAAAGGAGAAGGATCCGACCAAAGCTAAGATGAGGAGCTCAAATCAAGGGAGAACCTCCAAGAGTAACTCTAAGGTACCATTAGGTAATGATACTTATTTTCATCATGATAAAATGCATGCTAAAAATCACTTTTATCATTTTAATGTCATTTATCATGAAAATAGGAGGCATGAAAACCTAAGGAGAATTATAGAGTCTTCCATGCTAGGACTACCACATCTAAGGATAGGGAACAAATTAGAACATTCCATGGTAGACCTAACAAATCCAAAGCCAAGAAGGAAAATTGCCATGGCTATACTAGAAAACCAAGCATTAATGAGTAATGATTGAAAATCAAGTTTTGAGGTCAAAACTTGAGAAATTAGAAAAATCTCTCAATAGATTAGAAAATCTTCTTAAGGGATCTAAGGATCAAAACCAAGATTTAGGAAATCAAGGGCCCTCTAGAGGCAAGAAAGGTTTGGGGTACAAACCTAAAGCCAAGGATGAAGGACCATCCTATCATCATAGAGTTCCATATAGGTATGGAACTAAACTTAGGTCTAGGGGTCGAGTCAAGGTCACAAGGGAAGTCATCCCTAGAGTTGACCAAGACCAGATCAACATGACTAAGGCTTCGGATAAGCCTAGAAAAGTTATTAGGAAGGTATCAAGGGAAGTTATCCCTAGTGAATACCTAGAACACTCAAGAGGTACCAATAGGTTTTGGGTTTCTAATTGTGTGTTTGCCACATCCTAGATAGGTCTAGGGAGTGTCAACTCAAATTGGAAGGGTAGTTAACTCAACCTGATGAAGTTGACACTTTGGGACATTTTTAAGGTCTTACTACTCGTGAAAATAAAGAAGTCATTTGTTTATTCTTGGAAGTCATTTGTTAGCTCAACGGTTCGATCCACCTTAGCATCAGTCGACTATTGCTTAATGAGTTGAATCCCACAATTGAGTCTTGAACTCTCTGTTTGCTCGAGCAATGACTTCAATCTACTGATATGCTCAATTAGTCAATCAATCATAATCAGTCATATTTTGAAGCTTCTATATGCTGCTACAGTGTCTATCAGTCAACTATTATTGTAATATTGTAACAAAATACTGTTCACAGCTATTATAGTAGTACTGTAGCAACCCTATTTTTTAGATTTTGTGTCCATTAATTGATAAATACACCCTATCAATTGACTAATACTCCTATTTCAACCTTATCAAAGCCAAAATCTCGTCTTGTTTAGTATCCATTTAGCTTCAACTTGCCAAGACTTCATTTGTCCGATATCAACCTTGACTTGCTAAGACTTCCTATTGCCTAACATCCAATTAACCTTGACCTGCTGGGACATTCTCATTATCTAGCATCTAGTCAATCTTGACTTGCCGGGACTTCATGCCTTATGTTAATTCTCTATTAGACTTCTGACCATTAAGTGTCCAATTAACCATGATCCACTGGCCCTTTTCATATATTGTCAAGTATACGATCAACTTTGACATATTTGACTTTTCACTCAACCAACTTAATATATTAATTTACATCAAAACCTGCTTAACAATAATATTGATCAACTAATATATTTGACTGTTAAATATTTGATTAACAATTTGACCTGCCTAATGTCCTAATCAACTAATATATTGATGAAATATCAAAATCTCAACTCAAGTTAACTCAAACTTGGTCAATCAAATCAATTTTGATAAGGGGTCAATTGCACCAATAATATATATAGAAATTATGAAACTAGACCGTTAAATAAAATTGTATACTCATAAAGATTTAAGGATTTACATCAATATTCTGTCATAAAACTCTTGAAAATGGTTATGCATTCATCATCAATATATCGACTTCATAAAGTTGAACAAGTAATCTTTATCACTTTACCGTCTACTCACATCCGAAAATTACTATCTTTCTTTACAATACAATGATTCATGATTTCTTGAACTAAGTCATTCTTCAAAAGCTCATCAACTTAGTATAAATTAATTTTAATCAAAATCACACCAATATAAATTGTGGTTTAATAATTTAAGAAGAAAATCTAGGATAGAATGTCTTTTAATTTTTTTTATAATTAAAAACACTCTTTTGATGGGGACTAAAAAGCATAAAGTATGCATGTAGTGTTTCTTTCATATTGTCTTCTTGTCTTCACATGAATATTCCTAACTTTCCAAATAATATTAAATTATGTCCCCAAGTTAATAAATATAAAACTATATGGACTGAAATATAAATATGAAATTTCATGCTGATCTAAACTCATCCTCGAACCTAACCCTAGTTCTAACTTAACCAGAGGTCCAGCTACCCTGTCTGTTCATTCCCTTTATAGCAGGAGGGAATCACCAGCTCTCTCAGTTCTGCCCCTCTCTCGAGTCTCTCTCTCTCTCTCTGCGCTCAGTTGCTGTCAATAGCGAGCTATCTTCTTGATCGAGGACGAGTAGTGGAGTGACTCTTCTTTGGTCGATCGATCTCCAAAGATCGCATCTTTTTTAATCTCTTTTGTTGTTTTTTTATTGGCATTGCTGAATCGCCATGAAGAGGCCCATTGCAGACGCAGGTTCATTCATGGCGATTTGCTCAACTGGTAGTGCCCCCATCTTTTTGGAATTATACCGTGGCTTGGAAATTAAGCTTATTGATTGTGGTTAGTTATTGCAGAGGAGAACAATGGCGGTTACTTGGAGGACGAGGAGGAGCTGGGAGAGACGGCGGCGGAGCTGGGGCTGAGGGAGAAGAAGCGGCGGCTGAGCGTGGAGCAGGTGCGGACGCTGGAGAAGAGCTTTGAGTTGGAGAACAAGCTGGAGCCGGAGAAGAAGCTGAGGCTGGCTGAGGAACTCGGCCTTCAGCAAAGGCAAGTGGCGGTGTGGTTCCAGAACCGCCGCGCGCGGTGGAAGACCAAGCAGCTGGAGCGCGACTTCGCCGCCTTGCGCGACGGCTACGACGCGCTCCGCCTCGACTACGACGCGCTCCGCCGCGACAAGGAGACGCTCGTCGCGCAGGTGAGCGCGAGATCGATCGATCGATCTGACCATCCGCTTTTCAGATTTGGATTTTGATTTGGGATCGGCGTCGTTTGCTTGATCCAGATCGAAGATCTGAAGGCCAAATTGGGCGGGGAGGAGAGCGCGAGCTTCGTCGTCTCGTCGGAACCGGTGGCGGTCTCGTCGGAGGAAGACCCCGGGCAGGCGGAGCACATCTACAAGGACGCTGGGTCATCGGACAGCAGCAACTCCAGTGACGTCCTCAACGGCGAGGGTAATCTGCCGGCGACAGACACGAACACCGCCGCTGGGCGTGGCGGCGCCACCTCCTCCTTGCCAAAGTCTACCCCTCAATTGCCTTTCAAGGGACAAGGATTCGTACGCCAGATGCTGAAGCTAGAGGAAGAGGAGGTGGAGGAGGAATTCTTCGGCCGAGAGGACCCATTCAGCAGCCTTTTCTCCGACGAGCAACCGCCGGCTTTCAACTGGTACTTCTCCGATCACTGGAATTGATACAGCATCGATAATTGAGGCAATAATGTTATTATTATTATTATTATTATTAGAGCACTAGATCGCCATTTGTAACATAATGGAAATTTTTGTGGAAAATTTAAATTTCGTGTAATATGATGAAACTTTTTTTTTCCTTTTTGAGTTTGTGTGATTGAGATCTTTCTTCGAATTTTGGTAATTAAAAATTTATCAGATTTTAATTATTTGAAACGATAAAATTTATTGGACAAAAATTTTAAAAAAATGGGCATGTCTTGTTTTTTTAATTATATTTTTATTTAACTGGTCCAATACTTAATATT
The DNA here is from genome assembly GCA_024364735.1 of Boesenbergia rotunda. Taxonomy (NCBI): domain Eukaryota; kingdom Viridiplantae; phylum Streptophyta; class Magnoliopsida; order Zingiberales; family Zingiberaceae; genus Boesenbergia; species Boesenbergia rotunda. The sequence goes on along the minus strand of JAGFNQ010002001.1, from coordinate 363,503 downwards.
TTTAACTAAAATTAGTGTAAATGTTAGAACAATTATAATTTAACATTAAAGTATTTTAAATAATTTTAGTCAAAAATAGTATAATATTACTAGAGTAATGTTGAATACAACGGAATAAATTTTGATTAAAATTGTTCTATATTATAATAATTTTAATTAAGTTGGAATAAATTTGGCCAATTACTTTGGTCAATACTCCGGGCGGATGTGAAACCGGACGGTCCTAAATTCCAGCCAAGCCTTATTTAAGTTCAATATTATTTCTTTGATAGTACAATTTGCATTTCTTTGATAGTACAATTAAAGAATTAAAGAAGTGCTATCAATGAAATAGGCAGGACGAATTTTATAAGTTTATAAAAGTTTGAACACTTGTGATATAGAATTGTTCATCGATATGTTTTCTGAATTTATTTTGATGGTTAATTGGAAATTATATATGCATAGAGAGAGAGATTTGATCCGCTACGGATCGGTGCGGATTACAGCTCCAGACCGATCAGGCAACTGCCTGATCGGTCACGCAGGGGGCTGCGCCGATGGTGGCCGATAGTCGATCGGACACCATCGGCGGCTTTCAGCCGCCACCCTCGAATAAAACTATAACTTAGGGGGTGCGGTGAACCCTAGGGATAGTGGTAAACCCGTCGGCGTGGTGAACCCCCGGGGTAGCGATGAACCTGTCGACGACCGATCAATCAAGAGGACCGATCAAGCAAGTGTCTGATCTTGCCTGACCGATCAAAAAGTCCTGATCGGTCAGGAGGCACTTGCCTGATCGGTCAAGGTGATCGATCGGGCAAGTGCACGTACATGTTTCGAACGTGATCCGTAGGAAGCGATTCGCAGCGGATCAAATTGATATATATATATATATATATAAAATTTTGGATGAATGAGCAAATGTTCAACTAAATTTAATAAATCATTTAAAATTTTGATTCGGTTATTTTGGTAATTTATTTTTTCAAAAATATTAATTTTTTCGAATAATTCAGTTTAATTTTGATTTTTAATCTTATATTCGATTAAATCGAATAAACCAAAATATAAAAAATCAAACCTATAAATTTCTCGAATTAGTCATTATTAGAAAAATACTGAATTTCAATTTTAATTAAATTTATCATTAATAAAAAAATTAATTAATTCGATTTTTATCAAATTAACCGATATTTATTAATTCGGTTTGTTATTTTTATTAAAAAATTAGTTCCATTGGTTGATTAAAAAACATTGATTTATTTAATTTTTAATTAGTTAGATTTGATTTTCATCAAATACTCGTCCTAGTGGCTATTAATACTAAGAGGACGGTGGCTATTAATAGTAAGAGGACGCTTGATATATATTCGACAATAAAAATGATAATGAGTTTTGATTGAAGAATTTATGGATTTAGTGATAACCTATTGAGGGGTGAGTTATAAAATCAAGAATATTATATCCATATTTTAATTCCGATTCTCATATATCAAGCATCATAAATGAGAATGAATTAGATTTCATTCTCATTCCCACCTTCTAAATTCGCTTACCAAGTGCTCCCTCAATTAATTTTGATTAATTTATAATATTATTTGAACAATTTAGTTAAAAAAACAATATGTTATTATTTTTTAAACATAAAATGTCCTTTGAGTGGCAGTGACTAGCGTTCTGTTTTGTTCCCGACAATTAATCTCCATCGCGAGAGAGGTTCGTACCTAAGGGACCACAAGATTGGCCACTTTTACACATGCTATACATTTTCTACGTAATGCAGTGACTGATAAGGCATTAATGGTTGTGATCGACATTGTCGTTGAAAGATCGAAAAGTTAAGTTCATGAAGTTGATGGATCGTAAGATTATTTATTTTAATAATCGATAAAAAATAATAAAATAAATTAATCATTTAAATAGTATCAATTAAAAAAGTGAATTAAGTTCATGAATCAAATGCTCGTTTGTCAACAAGGAAAGTGATGGCATCAGACGACGACTGCTGCTTCAAACACAAAGGCACCACAAATTACAAACCTTTGTTTTTTGTTTTTTTTTTGTTTTGCTCATCATTCACTTAACAAAAGAACAAATTAAAAAAAATTATTTGTATCGAATAGAGATTCAATTGGTTGGTTTGTTCTAATTGATTAATCTACTTGGACTGCTAGCCCATAACCCAATCCAACTTCACTCGCCGTATCAGACCATTTAGGTTGCTATTTGCAACTGAATTAGTGTTTATGTTTATTATCATAAAAAAACCGATAGTTGGACCAACCAAACCTACTAGACAAAAAAAAAAGGCGAAATCACTCGTCCCCAGCGCCTCCGCCGCACTCATCCCAAGGCCATCACGAGGGAGGTAAATTACGGTTCCCGGAATAATTAGTGTACAGTTGGGTCGAGAATTGATATACCAAACGCCCAGAGTTTTAATCCAGTACGCCTCGCGCGACTCGAACCCAGGACCTCTTAGACAACACCCCCATACACTAACCACTCCGGATCCCCGTGGGGACCAACCAAACCTACCAACTTATATGAAATAATTATTTGAAGGACATTAAATTTTCATCCAGATATTCATAATTTCATCTCTAACTATGGTATATTTATAAAGATTTTTCTTCCAAATAGGACGTGCAACTACAGATTACTGGACTTCTAAGCAGCCAGCTGTGAGTGCTTCCTGATTTATCTAAACGGCTAGTGAAAAATTTATGTGGGACTATATCAATTGTCCTAAATTCGGTGTTACCTAATTCATCATTGATTTCCATGGAAAAAAAAACAAAGACACAATAAGACACCATTTTGTTTTGTGTCGATATTGACGATGAACAAATTTTGGTACGATGACAGTCTTTTGCGGCACCTAATGAGCCACCAACATGATCAATCAAACCGAGTTGTCTGTCCGAGTCGACTAATAAGTAAATTCAAAACACAATTTATGGAAAGCCATGAGATGGCCTTATTGCCGACACCATTTTGTTTTGGGCCGATCGATGAACAGATTGTAGTGCGATGGCAGTCTTTCGTGGCGCCTGATGAACAGTCGAGGCGAACTGTCCGCTAGCGCCTTGTTCGCGGTATCTGTCACATGGACTTGCATACCTTCCTGTAGCCGTGCCACTGCATTTTTTTGGCTGAAGAAGAAAAGGCCCACCATCTTCACAATTGGACCACACACAACCAGAAAGAAAGAAAGACAACCTGCTTTGCAATGCATCACAACTCACTCACCAGTATGCTCTCAAATGAAATACATCATACCTCTCCTGTTAGTAATCTACTGTGCCTAGTGATCAAGCATTGTTGCGTTAGTTCTCGTAAAAATCTAAGCCCCATAAATTTTAAATACCGGATAAGAAACATAGAAAAACAAGATCTAGTTTCATTATGAACATGATATAAAAAGTAAATGCATGACCATAAAGATAAAGAACCCGATTGAAAAGTTATTATCCTTGTCCTAGTGTTATCAGCTTGATCCATGTAAAAAAGGATATAGTGGAAAGAAGAAAGATCTTAAAAGGGTTTATGATTGACGGCGCCGCATAATTTCTTGTCGATGGATAACAAGAAATTAAGTCAAGATGATACTCTAAATGCTTGGGGACCTCTCATTTATATAGGATTAATTCAATCTGTTATCAACTCATAAATGATAACGGATTGAGCTAAGGGTTCTACACATTAAACCTGCATCTAATAATTTGAAATTCAATAAACATAAGTTAAATCATTTTAAAGGATTCAGATTGTATTTATATGTGTAACTTATAAATAAGATCACCTAATAGAAATAATAATATCCAACAATCTCTTACTTAAGCTATATGTGAATTATATATGAAATATAAGTAAAATAACAAACTTTATGGGTATAAGATACCCCTATAAATAATATGGTTCATTAACTTCATTGGTATATGACTAAAAAGATTATAGCTACTGTATCTGATTGTAACAAACCCCAATAGTAATCACAATACCAATGTCATTAACTACATAGATCAAGGATGCATAGAGTGGAAATTATATGAAATATAATCAGTATATATCAATTTCTAACTAGTCCAAAGTGACCCAAAAGGGTATGATCATATTTGCAAATACCTTATGGTAAACTGCAATAGTAAATCATGATCCAACTTTGTAATTCTAAAAGAAACCTATATCATATTTACAAATACCAAATGCTAAATAGTAGTAGTAAATTATGATATCATATTCAGAGTATCTGATAAACAAATAAAAATCACATGAATGTTTTGAACTTTAGGTACATATAATGATCAAAACAAAAATGTTTGTCTTTATTATCAAATATTGAGCAATAAAATAAATATAGACTTTCACTAGATGAGCTCTTCTTTTATAAGAAGAACTTTCATATCCACAACATGCACATGAAACACCTTAGGTATCAATTCTTTGGTGAGTGGATCGACCAACAACGAATTTGTACTGATGTGCTCTAGCATGATTTGACTACTCCGAACTCTTTTTTTTAACTGCTAGAAATTTGATGTCGATGTGCTTAGATTTCAATGAATTACGGTTATTCTTGGCATAAAATTATGTGACTTTATTATCACAATAGATCCTAAGTGGCTTATCAATGACATCAATGATCTGCAATGTTATGATGGAGTTCTGCAACCAAATCCTATGATTAGATGCTTCATAGCATGCTACCAACTCTACCTCCATAGTCGAAGTGGCTAATAGCGTCTGCTTGACGCTCTTCCAAGTTATAGTCCTTCTAGTAAGCATGAAAATATAGCCCGGAATAGACCTTCTGCTATCCAAGTGTCCAACAAAATCGGAGTCTCAATAACCAATCACCTCCAGGCGATTTGATCTCTGATAGGTGAGCATATGTCCTTTAGTTCTTTGTAAATACCGCATCATTCTCTTAACTACTTTCCAGTACGATTGTCTCGGGTTACTAACATATCTACCTAACATCTCTACTATAAATATTATATTTGATTGAGTATACAAACTTGTACATACATGAGACTTCCCACTATTGACGCATATGGGAATTGTTCCATCTCATGTATTTCAAGTTCAAGTCGTGCACACTACTATAAACTAAACATGTCACCTTCTGACACAGGTGTGCCATTAGGTATACAATTTTGCATGTCATACCTTATAAGCACCTTTTCTATATAGACCTATTGTGAAAGTCCAAGAATACCTCTTAAATAATCATGATATATCTGTATGCCTAAAATAATGGATGTTTTACTAACATCTTTCATTTCAAATTTATTAGATAGAAATGACTTTGTTTCATGTAACAGACCATTATTATTGCTCGCAAGCAATATATCATCCACGTACAGAACAAGTATAACAAACTTTTTCCTACTAAACTTGACATATATACATTGATCAATAGGGTTCTCCTTAAATCTAAATGAGATAACTACTTGATCAAATTTTCAATAGCATTGATGGGATAGCTGTTTTAAACCATAAATAGACTTTTTTTAATCTACATACTAGATACTTTGAGCCTAAGGACTGAAAGTTCTCTGGTTGCACCATATATATAGACTCCTCAATGTGAGAAAAACAATCTTTACGTTTATTTAATGTAGCTCCAAATCAAAATTAGCTACAAGTGTCATGATTACCCTAAGAAAGTCTTTCGTCGACACAGGTGAGAAAGTCTCCTTGTATAATCAATGTCTTCCGTCTGAGTGAATCCCTTAGCAACAAGATGAGCCTTATACTTTTTGATATTTCCCCTTGAATCCCGTTTATTTTTAAATATTCATTTACAACCAATGGGTTTAGGATACGATTGCGCCCTTAGCTACACCATTCTGACTGGGTATACTAGATATGGTATACTGAGGCACAATCCCACACTCAGTAAGGTAGTTCGTAAAAGGTCCTAAACGTTGTTCACTTGATCCATCATATTGACCATAACATTTTGCTCCAAGGTCGGATCAGATGACTTTAATTTTCTTACCTAGTTGAAATTCAACTTCGGCTTTGAAAATTTTGAATATGTCCAAAAATTATAACTTCTCATGAATAAGGTACAAATAATCAAATATAGAATAGTCATCTATGAAGCTAATAAAATATGTGTGTTCATTCCAAGATACCTTAGGGAATGGTCACACAATGTGTGGTACTCTCAGATATAACTCAAACTTTAATTGGTGATACAATATATCTTCCTTTGGACCGACATGTGAATATAATATGATACTTTATATTAGTTATATATTAGTTCATAGCTTATAACTGTTGATGCAGTCTGACCCTGATTGTTGTTTTGGTGTTGACATCGATTTTAGTTTAGGTTAACAAGATGATTGAGATAAAGTCCTGGTCGGGGACTGGGCACGGAGTGGATGAAATCCTGGCTTGGGAAGCCAGGTCCTAGCTTGGGAAGCTAGGTTGACTGAAATCCTGGCTTGGGAAGCCAGGTCCTAGCTTGGGAAGCTAGGTTGACTGAAACCCTGGCTTGGAGGGTTAGGTCATAGCTTGGGAAGCTAGGTAGGATGAAACCCTGGCTTGGAGGGCCAGGTCCCAAGCTAGGTTGGATGAAACCCTGGCTTGGAGGGTCAGGTCCTAGCTTGGGAAGCTAGGTTGGATGAAACCCTGGCTTGGAGGGTCAGGTCCTAGCTTGGGAAGCTAGGTTGGATGAAACCCTGGCTTGGAAGGCCAGGTCCTAGCTTGTGAAGCTAGGTTGGATGAAATCTTGGTGAGTGAAGCCAGGTCCTAGCTTGGGAAGCTAGGTTGAAGTCCCGGTGAGTGAAACTGGACATGGAGTCTTGATCCGGGGGACTGAGCACGAGTCAGAGAAGGCTGGGAGCTCGTTCTCTTAACTTAGAGTGGATTTGGCCTAGCCTGGACCGGTCTGGTGACCGATCAGGGAAGTTGGCACGGAGTTCCTTCGTGGATCGGTCTGGTGACCGATCCAGTGATGTCTGATCGGTCTAGCGACCGATCAGGGAGCATACAGTGACTTTGTTAGGCTACTGATCGTCTCCTGATCGGTCTGGTGACCGATCAGGGAGGGCTCCTGATCGTTCTGGTGAACGATCAGGGAGAGGTCAGTAGGTTTCGTGGGATTTCATGATCGGTCAGGCTGAACGATTAAATGTCCCGAGCTTCTCACTATAACCGATCAGGATGCATCCAGATCGGTCAGGGCATGCCCTGATCGGTCCCCGGACCGATCAGGCCACAACCTGATATGTCTGGTGACCGATCAGTGAAGTTTGGCTGCGAAAGCTGGGAATCCCAGCAATGCTATGGATCGGTTCGGTGACCGATCCACGATCTGTGATCGGTCAGGGTGACCGATCACCAGAAGGTCGCGATTTCTGGTTTCTCACTGTGGACTGATCAGGCTGGAGCCTGATCGGACCAGGTCTATCCTGATTGGTCTGCTGACCGATCAGGGGTCAATCTGATCGGTCCGGTGACCGATCAGTAGCTGACAGCTTTAATTCAAAAGAGCTATCAGAGTTTTGATCTGTTCTGATTGCTACTGATACACTACTGATCTTTGTTCTGAGTCTTTTGATATTTGATCCTCTGTTGATTTGCTGTGCTAATGACCTGCTAAGTGTACAGATAACTCAGGTTCACTCAAGGGGAGTCAAATGGAGGCTTTTGCTTCATCAGGTTTGGCAGTTTACCTTCTCAGGTTTCAACGAACGACTGCGCCACTGAGATGCTGACTGAGGCTCGGCTGAGGGGAGCTCAGGGAGTCCAGGAGAGGTCAGGATAGCTGGGCAGTTGCAGTTGAGCAGTTGGGAGCTGCAGAGAGGTGGTTGTGACCTGGCGTTCAGTAAGCAGAGGCTTAAGGGCTTGGTGGCGAAGAAGTCTCTGCAATTGATCGAAAAATAGTTTTGGGGAGAAGTTGTTGATCCATCTCTTTGAGCAAGCAACTGTGAATCTTGAGCAACATTCTGATACTTGAGCACTTGGAAGAAACAAGGAGCTTGGCGAGTCCATCAGCAAGAAGACACGAAGAGCAAGGAGTTCTTGCGTGAGATCTGTGCTGAGTGGAGCTCGGTGAGGAGTTCGCTTGTGTTCTTTCTGTCCTAAGTGCTCTGTAAGATTCCTTCTCGTGTTTCTCTGTACTTAATACTTCATTCGGTTTGAAACGCTGTAGAGAGGTTACTCCACCGAGAAGGAGGTTGCATTCTATCTAGATTTTCAGGGGTTTGATCTGCCGACGATCAAGGGATCGCCCACCTTACGGGCACGCCAAGGAGTAGGGGCAAGTTATCCCCGAACCTTATAAATCCTCTTTGTTAGCGTTTTGTGCTTGTGCTTAGTTTAGGGTTTAGTTTCTGCATCTCTCTATTTTTGTATTGCTTCCGCTGTGCTACGACTAACCCTAAGTGCAGAGTTTTAAAAGTGAAAGAAGTTTGTGTCTGGCTACATTCACCCCCCCCCCTCTCCAGCCATCCAAGCACCAACAAGTGGTATCAGAGCTTGGGGCTCTGTTCAAGCGGCTTAACATCCGAGAGCTATCAACAATGGCATTGAGAGAAGGATTTAGCATCACCCGACCTCCCTTCTTCGACGGATCCGATTTTCAATATTGGAGGTCTCGCATGGAGTACTACCTCAAGACCGACATAGGTATGTGGTTCTCCGTGAAGGAAGGCTTCACTCCTCCGAGAGATGCGGAGGGAAAAGAATTGGAGTCTTCGTGGTGGTCGGCTGAGCAAACCCGAAAAGGAGAAGTCGATGCGAAGGCGGTGGTGACCTTGCAATGTGGAATAAACAAAGACCAACTGATCAAAGTTGGTCCCTTCACAAGCGCTAAGGATTTATGAAATAAGCTCATTGAGCTTCATGAGGGTACCCGGGACTTGAGAATAGCCAAGAGGGATTTGTTCCTTAATCAACTACAAAATCTCTCCATAAAGGAGAGTGAAACGGTAAGCGAGCTTTATAGTAGATTCAAAGAGGTATCGAATGGTCTCCACTCCATTGACGAAAAGGTCGAGAACCGCGACCTTGTGAGGTATGTGTTAAAAGCTTTTCCAAGGAATGCCTTGTGGTCATCCATGGTGGATGCCTACAAGGTTTTCAAGGACTTATCAATTGTTAAATTGGATGATTTATTTTGTGAAATGAAGCTTCATGAAATGGCTAACAAAGGCCCCAAGGAGAAGGGGATTGCACTTGTAGCAGGGGAAAAGACCAAGAAGAAGGAGAAGAAGAAGGAGAAGGAAGTCTCTTCATCTTCATCCGAGTCCGAGTCCGAGGAGGATGGCAGCAGGTCTTCTTCCTCCGAGATAGCCAACTTTGTTAGAAGAATGATGAGGAAGAGTCGGCGCTTCAAGGGTAAAGGTAACCCTAGTGAAGTTAAAATTGATAAGTCTAATGTTACTTGTTATGAGTGTAGCAAGAAAGGGCACTTCAAGAAAGACTGTCCAAAACTCAAGAAGAAAGAGGAGAAATCAAAGAAGAAGAAGAAGGCCTTGAAGGCCACATGGGATGAATCGCCCTCTAGTTTATCCGAAGAAGAGAAGGAGGAGAAGAGTACTCGTCATGTAGCACTCATAGCTATTGAAGATCAAGAAAGTAGTGATAAATCCACGGACTCTTCAAACGCGGCTTCATTATCTTCGGATGATGAAGAGGTAATCTCTTCCGAATTGGACAAATGTTATAGAATAATTGCATGTTTAACTAATTTGTTAAAGAAATCAAAAGATAAGGTTAAATCATTGAAAGTAGAAGTTGAACAATTGAAATCCTCTAGGGATGAGGATGTTGATGATTTGCATATAGAGATGTTAGAAGATGAGAACAAATTTTTGAATAGTGAGGTTGAGAGACTCAAGAGTGTTCTTGAGAAATTCTCAACTAGCTCCAAGACATTAGATATGATTTTAAATGCACAAAAGGCGGTCTACAACAAGGCCGGTATTGGTTACCGACCTAAAGAACCATCATTTGTTTCCTTAATGTCTAGGACTGATGTTAGACCACTTAAGACTCCTAGGGTTCAAAGGAAAGTGGTCAAGACATGGGTGCCTAAGTCTTGCATAGTAGGTGCTTTAGGTCCCAAGATTTGGGTACCTAAATCTTCTATTTTTCGTATTGTGTAGGTCGTGATTGAGGGGGAGCATCTATCAACTTGGTTCATTGATAGTAGGTGCTCCAAACATATGACCGGTGATAGATCCTTATTCACTACCCTTCAAAGAAAAAGTAGAGGTAATGTTTCCTTTGGTAACAATGGTAGTCTTAAAGTTGTAGGAATAGGAGACATTCAAATATCCGAATGTCTTAGGATTAAGAATGTCCTTCTAGTCAAGGGGATGACATTTAATCTCCTAAGTGTCAGTCAATTGTGTGATGCAGGTTACACAATTGATTTTCAATCAAGTCAATGTCTAGTTAGACAACATGACACCTTTGACACGGTACTAGTAGGCACAAGGATAGATAATATTTATCAAGTTTCTTTTAAAAGTGCTACTAATGCTTTTGTTAAGTGTTTCATGTCAAGAGAAGATGAGTCCACCCTTTGGCACTGGAGACTAGCACACGTGAACATTAAGAATATCCGAAAATTGGCTAACAAGGGACTTGTTCGTGGCTTACCAAGCATCAAGTATGAAAAGGACAAACTTTGTGATGCATGTCAAATGGGTAAGCAAACCAAATCTACACATAAAGGTGAAAGCGCTGTAAGTACTTCTACCGCTTTAGATTTACTTCACATGGACTTGTTTGATTGTAGTACAATTATATCCTTGAATGGTAGTAGATATTGTTTTGTGATCATTGATAATTTTACTAGATATACATGGACTTATTTTCTAAAATTTAAGGATCAAACCTTAGATGTTTTTATTTCCTTTTGTAGAAGAGTTGAAAATGAAAAATCATCAACAATTAAAACAATTAGGAGTGATTATGGAGGAGAATTTTCAAAATAAACGATTTTTAGAGTTTTGTCAAGAGAGAGGGTATAGACATGAGTTCTCCACTCCTAGAACACCACAACAAAATGATGTTGTAGAGAGGAAGAACCGAGTCTTACAAGAGATTGCACGAAGCATGCTAAATGAGTACTCGTTACCGAGTTACTTATGGGCTGAAGCTGTGAACACAGCTTGCTATGTGCAAAACCGAGTCCTCATACATAGTTTTCTAGGGAAGACTCCTCATGAACTCTGGATTGGAAACCACCTACAGTTAAACATCTTAGGGTGTTTGGGTGTAAGGTGTTTATTCTAAACACCAAGGATCATCTTGGAAATTTCACAGCAAAAGCTGATGAAGGGATACTGGTCGGGTACTCCCTCGTCAGCAAAGCTTATCGAGTCTACAACAAGAAGTCTAGATTAGTTGAAGAGTCTTCTGATGTTGTTTTTGAGGAAATTCCTAAAGCAAATGATCAATCAGAAGATGTCGAAGGAGTTCAATTCGAACTTAGGCAACTAGGTTTGAATGAGAGTCCAAGTGTTGTAGATGGTGGTGATGAGTCTGATGACGGTGAGCCTAGACAACTCATAGATTAGCCGGATCCTGAGGCTGAGCTAGTGTCTAGTGACACCATCCAAGAAGCACCACCAACACCAAGGCAAACTAGGTTAGCCTCTAGTCATCCCAAAGACCAAATTGTTGGAGATATCCACCATGGGGTTAGGACTAGATCATCTTCAGGAATGAGGCTAATGAAGTTGCCATAATTTCCGAAATTGAACCTCGAAAAATTGACGAGGTATTAAATGATCCCGATTGGATCATTGCCATGCAAGATGAACTAGGTCAATTCTAGAGAAGCCAAGTTTGGGAATTAGTCCCTAGACCTAAGAAGACCACCATTATTGGAACCAAATGGGTCTTCAAAAACAAGTTGAACCATAAGGGAGAAATCGTAAGGAACAAGGCACGCTTAGTAGCCAAGGGCTACAGTCAAGTTGAAGGCCTTGATTACGATGAGACCTATGCTCCCGTGGCACGATTAGAATCCATCCGATTGATGCTTGCATTTGCAGCACATCAAGGTTTTAAACTCTATCAAATGGATGTCAAATCAGACTTCCTAAATGGTTTGATAAGAGAAGAGGTCTATGTCGAACAACCTCCGGGGTTTGAGAATTCCGAATTTCCAAACCACGTGTTCAAGCTCAAGAAGGCGCTCTATGACCTTAAACAAGCACCTCGAGCTTGATATGAGCGGTTGTCGACATTTCTCATTGAAAAAGGCTTTCTGAGAGGACAAATAGACCCTACACTATTTCTACGGAGAGATGGTGATAATATATTTGTAGCCCAAGTGTATGTCTATGACATAATTTATGACTCAAACAATAAGGGCTATTTGAATGAGTTTATTGGTCACATGGAGAGTGAATTTGAGATGAGTCTAGTGGGAGAGTTGACTTTCTTCCTTGGGCTCGAAATCAAACAAACTCGAGATGGAATCCATGTGCATCAATCAAAATACACCCAAGAGATGCTCCGAAAATTTAACATGAGTAATTCTAAAGAGGTAACCACTCCCATGGCAACAAACACACAACTAGACAATGATGAGAGTGGTAAACCTATTGACTTAACTCGATATCGGAGCATGATAGGTAGTTTGCTATACCTCACAGCTAGTCGACCTGATATACTTTTTGCTGTGGGTATGTGCGCTAGGTATCAAGTTTGTGCCAAGGAATCTCATTTGATTGCTATTAAAAGAATTTTGAGATACCTCAAGAGCACAATTGGAGTTGGTCTTTGGTATCCCCGTACCGAGTCGTTTGACCTAATTGGCTATACTGATTCCGACTATGCTGGGTGCAAGTTGGATCGGAAGAGCACGAGTGGGGGTTGCCAATTCTTAGGATCATCACTAGTTAGTTAGTCAAGTCGGAAGCAACATTGTGTTGCTCTCTCCACGACCGAGGCAGAATATATCGCCATAGGAGAGAGTGTATCACAATTGTTGTGGATGATTCATACTCTAGAGGACTATGGATTAACATACAAGGGTGTGCAAGTGTTGTGTGACAACATAAGCACAATCAACCTAACAAAGAATCCAGTCCATCATTCTAGGACCAAGCACATTGAAGTGCGTCACCACTTCATTAGAGATCATGTTGCTAGAGGAGATATTGTACTCTCACATGTAGAGTCAAAATCGAACCTAGCGGACATTTTCACTAAACCACTCCCCGAGAACGAATTTAGTTTCTTACGAAGGGAATTGGGAATGTGTCGTGCTTCATAGGATTAAAAAGCATTCAAAACCCTTCATGATCAATTCGAATTGTTGGGAACAATTATTGGGCAACTTGGGGACATCTCACATAAACTATAAGGTTTAACAAAATATTTTTGTTTGCTAGAAATGGGGTGAGATGTTAGGATCAACCTAATTACTCAAAATGTTAATGCATCCCTTGAGAAATTAGGTTGACGAGACAATAATCACTAAGTTGACCAAGTATGGGGAAAACCAATGCATAACATATGTGTACTTGGCTCCATGATCATACTTGGACATTCCAATCAAGGAAACTTGATTGGAGACTTATATTGATACAAACTTGGTTTAAAATGAATGAGTGTTTTGATTGATTTTGCCTTCACTTGATTGGGTGTTTGTGTTCAAAATGGAGAGGTTGTTAAATCCATAAGGACTTTTGATCTTATTAAGGGATCAATTTTGGTTGAAAGAACACCTCCACAATCAGCAAACTTAGATCAAATCGTATCTGAAATCGAAGAAAAGTCTGAAACTGAAGTTTCTGATCGTATCAGAAAATCTCTGATACCTGATCGGTCCACAGACCGATCAGGAGTAGGGCTGATCGGTCCACAGACCGATCAGGGGTTGGCCTGATCGGTCATAAAGACCGATCACGCAAACTCTGCGAAAATCACTGCAAACCCTCTGTGTTGGCCTGGATCGGTCCACTGACCGATCTGGCCCCCTTGGTGATCGGTCCACAGACCGATCAGGAGGGTCACAGAAAATTTCGCCAACTCTCTGTTCGCTCCCTGATCGATCGGCAGACCGATCAGGGGCTTGCCTGATCGGTCACCCGACCGATCAGGACCAAGCCAGACCGATCAGGCTGGAGCCTGATCGGTCTGGGCGTTCCTGGATCGAACGGTGATCCGTTCGTTCGCAATAAATTCTGGTTGGTGGATCGGTCCACCAACCTATTAACTCCTCCTACACCTTACATTCCTAAACCCTAACGCCGAAACTCTCTTCTTGCGCGTGAGATCATCCTCTTCCTGTGCGTGAGTTCTCCTTCCTGCGAGTTCTTGCAAGCCTTTCTTCCTCATCCTGCAACCAGTGAGCTCTCTGCCTGCGCAAGCTTTCTGAGCTGAGTTCTTTGCTACTACGATCTGAGCTGCTAAGTCGTTTTGAGCAATCTGTACTCCCCAAGCGAATCGACCAACCGAATGGCACCAAAGTAAGCCATATTTGCAGTTTTTGCTGATTACTCCATAGATTATGATTTTGCACTAATCGATTTGTTTCAATGTGTGTTGTGTCTATACACTGTTCTGACGTAACCTGTGCATGCCTTGACCCATTCGAACATTATTTCTGCCTTGATCTTTCATTACCGTAACCTTATGTTCGTATGATCAATTCCATCTTATGTCATAATCCATCCTTGTGTCATGCATTTCATCAACTCCAATCTGCTGCCATGATCTCTCATTCCAAATATTAGAAAATCCTCTAAAGGCAAAGACCCGGTTGAGGGTAGCTCACAATCGAGGGCTCCTTCTTCATCTCCTAGACCCCAACCTCCTTCTGATGACAGATTTCAAAATGCTCATTTCGAATTTTTCTTTAACAGTCGAATCTTCAAACTCCTACCTTGTCGAACTGTGGACCGAGTGTTTGTTTACGAACACTGTCCTTCAGTACGCCAGATCATTGATTTCTACGAGCTAGGATCCATTCTCTTCCTTGAGCGGCCAATAAATTTTGATTTAGTCTCCGAATTTTATAACAACATGGTCAGTGGCGAAGGTTCGGGGTATAGGACCCGAGTCGCCCGAACCAACCTCGATTTCACTTTATCCTCTTTCACTGCCTTTCTTGATTGTCGACGATCCGATAATGACTTTTCGCTCTACCCTTATCTTCCAAATCCTCTACCAGTTCCCTTCGATGGAGTTACTCCTGACTCTATCCACGAGTATTTTTTCGACCATCCCAGGCCGAGGGGTCCCGGTGAGCCTGCCGGTGATTTTCCCACATTTGCCGCTCTCAGTCTTTCCCCCGCTGATTATGTCCTATTTAAAATTATCACTAACTGTCTGATACCTATTACTTCGGAGCCCTTAGCAGAAATTCACTCATTCCACTGCTTGATGCTCTACGGGATGCATCGGCAGTTAGACTTTGACATCATAGTGACCATCTATTTCTCCATCATCACCTACAGTCAGATCGACCGTCAGACGGTTTATATGCCGTTTGGACATACCATTACTGCCTGGCTTCATTCGGTCGGTATCGACATGTCACAGGGTAGGATCGTGCCGATGGTTCGGCAGGACTACCGACTTGGCCGACGCACGTTGGCCCAGTCTGGCATTATCGTCGAACCACAGGGGCTGAGGTGGAAGGATAGGAGAGGACTGGGGGAATTACCTAGGGCGGCCCATGTTCAGATACCCGCAGCTCCGGCTTTTCATCAGGAGCCGCCCGCTGCTGCAGAGAGCCACAATGAGCCGGATCCAGACCTTCGTTGGCAGATTGCAGAGCTGGATCAGACCATACAGTGTGGACTCCACATTTCTGAGCTTTGGCGACAGGAGGTCCGCTCTAAGTTTCGGTCTTTCGATTGCAGACTACTCGTGATCGAGTCCGACGTCTCTGGGGTCCGCTCCCGATAGGAGGCATGGTACGAGGAGTGGCGCGCTTAGACCACTGGTTATCCGTACCAGCCTTCATCTTCTGGAGCTGCGCCCTCCAGCAGCACTGCACCAGATAGCATCATACCTATTGATGATACGTCTGACGACGACCCTGCTGACGATTGATTTGATTGTACCCTGATCTTGCTCAGATGATTTGTGTTGCATTTGACAGCTATGACTTGGTGTTGTATTTGACTATGCTTTGATGTATTGCTATGCATCTGACTATTTGTCTGTTTTGGATTTATGATGTGCTTGACTATTTGACTATGTTTTCATGCTATGGTTATTTGACTATTTGACTACCTTATGCTAGGTGGTTATTTTCATGTTCATGTGATTCATATGATTGGTTTATCCTGATTTATCTTTATCATATGTTTTCATATACCCTCAAAATTAAATCATATCTTTGATATTTTGGGAGAACCCCTAGGCTTGAGGGGGAGAATTTTGAAACATAACAACCAGTCCACACCCTTTTCGGTGTTTGACAAAGGGGGAGAGTGTGGTTGGTTAAGTTTAGGACTATTACGAGTATAACTATTGTAGGGGGAGGATCCTGATTCTCCTACGATGCTGAAATTTGAGACAATTGAATTCAAATTCCTAAACTTAAAATCGGGTTGTCAAACAACAAAAAGGGGAAATTGTTGATGCAGTCTGAGCCTAATTGTTGTTTTGGTGTTGACACCGATTTTAGTTTAGGTTAACAAGATGATTGCGATAAAGACCTGGTCGGGGACTGGGCACGGAGTGGATGAAATCCTAGCTTGGGAAACCAGGTCCTAGCTTGGGAAGCTAGGTTGACTGAAATCCTGGCTTGGGAAGCCAAGTCCTAGCTTGGGAAGCTAGGTTGACTGAAACCCTGGCTTGGAGGGCCAGGTCCTAGCTTGGGAAGCTAGGTTGACTGAAACCCTGGCTTGGAGGGCCAGGTCCTAGCTTGGGAAGCTAGGTAGGATGAAACCCTGGCTTGGAGGGCCAGGTCCTAGCTTGGGAAGCTAGGTTGGATGAAATCCTGGTGAGTGAAGCCAGGTCCTAGCTTGGGAAGCTAGGTTGAAGTCCCGGTGACTGAAACTGGGCATGGAGTCTTGGTCCGGGGGATTGAGCACGAGTCAGAGAAGGCTGGGAGCCCGTTCTCTTGAATTAGAGTGGATTTGACCTAGCCTGGACCGGTCTGGTGACCGATCAGGGAAGTTAGCACGGAGTTCCTTCATGGATCGGTCTGGTGACCGATCCAGTGATGTCTGATCGGTCTAGGGACCGATCAGGGAGCATACAGTGACTTTGTTAGGCTACTGATCGTCTCCTGATCGGTCTGGTGACCGATCAGGGAGGGCTCCAGATCGTTCTGGTGAACGATCAGGGAGAGGTCAGTAGGTTTCGTGGGATTTCATGATCGGTCAGGCTGAACGATCAAATGTCGCGAGCTTCTCACTATAACCGATCAGGATGCACCCTGATCGGTCAGGGCATGCCCTGATCGGTCCCCAGACCGATCAGGCCACAACCTGATCGGTCTAGTGACCGATCAGTGAGGTTTGGCTATGAAAACTGGGAATCCCAGCAATGCTATGGATCGGTCCGGTGACCGATCCACGATCTGTGATTGGTCAGGGTGACCGATCACCAGAAGGTCGCGATTTCTGGCTTCTCACTGTGGACCGATCAGGATGGAGCCTGATCAGACCAGGTCTATCCTGATCGGTCTGTTGACCGATCAGGGGTCACTCTGATCGGTCCGATGACCGATCAGTAGCTGATAGCTTTAATTCAAAAGCGCTGTCAGAGTTCTGATCGTGTTCTGATTGCTACTGATACACTACTGATCTTTGTTCTGAGTCTTCTGATATTTGATCCTCTGTTGATTTGTTATGCTAATGACCTGCTAAGTGTGCAGATAACTCAGGTTCACTCAAGGGGAGTCAAACGGAGGCTTTTGCTTCATCAGGTTTGGCAGTTTACCTTCTAAGGTTTCAACGGACGACTGCGCCACTGAGATGCTGACTGAGGCTCGGCTGAGGGGAGCTCAGGGAGTCCAGGAGAGGTCAGGATAACTGGGCAGTTGCAGTTGAGCAGCTGGGAGCTGCAGAGAGGTGGCTGTGACCTGGCGTTCAGTAAGCAGAGGCTTAAGGGCTTGGTGGCGAAGAAGTCTCTGCAATTGATCGAAAAACAATTTTGGGGAAAATTGTTGATCCATCTCTTTGAGCAAGCAACTGTGAATCTTGAGCAACATTCTAATACTTGAGCACTTGGAAGAAACAAGGAGCTTGGCGAGTCCATCAGCAAGAAGACACGAAGAGCAGGGAGTTCTTGCGTGAGATCTGTGCTGAGTGGAGCTCGGTGAGGAGTTCGCTTGTGTTCTTTCTGTCCTAAGTGCTCTGTAAGATTCCTTCTCGTGTTTCTCTGTACGTAATACTTCATTCGGTTTGAAACGCTATGGAGAGGTTACTCCACCGAAAAGGAGGTTGCATTCTATCCGGATTTTTCGGGGCTTGATCTGCCGACGATCAAGGGATCACTCACCTTACGGGCACGCCAAGGAGTAGGGGCAAGTTATCCCCGAACCTTATAAATCCTCTTTGTAAGCGTTTTGTGCTTGTGTTTAGTTTAGGGTTTAGTTTCTGCATCTCTCTGTTTTTGTATTGCTTCCGCTGTGCTGCGACTAACCCTAAGTGCAGTGTTTCAAAAGTGAAAGAAGTTTGTGTCTGGCTACATTCACCCCCCCCCCCCCCTCTCTAGTCATCCAAGCACCAACTATAACAACTTTAATTATCCATATAACATGTTTTCCTTTCGAGCGACATTTTTGGAATATGATCATGACAAAATAAAATTTGATCAACAATTATAAGATATCATGAACATATATCTGGTATAAAAGTAATATTCCTTTTGGCCGATTTTTTTTAGCATAGATATACGTTTATTAACACAAAATATACTAAACCTACGTAGATGTTTTCCTTTGAGCCGACACAATAGTTTAACTTAGTGGCACGTTGTGTGTTGGTGCAATCATTGTTAGGTCAGGGTTGACCCAGTTTGACAAGGCTCGAGTGAGCTTATGTCTGGTAAGCTTGGTAAGCTTAAGGTTGGATGTTTCGATGTTTGATAATGATGTTTGAATATTCTGGTGAAGTCCAGGTGGATCGGGGAGATCGCACGCTGGCACGGAAAAAGACCTAGGGGGACTAGGCACACCTAGTGGGACTAGGTGAAGTCCAGGTGGATCGGGGAGATCGCACACTGACATGGGAAAAGACCTAGGGCGACTAGGCACACCTAGTTGGACTAGGTGAAGTCCAGGTGGATCGGGGAGATCGCACGCTAGCAAGGTGGAAGTCTATCGAGAGACTAGACCTAACTCGAGGGTTAAGCAAACCTGGTTAGGAATCAGGTTAAGTCCTAGCTGAGAGCTAGGCAGGAGAAATCCAAGTTGGTCAAAGAGGTCGACCGAACACTTGGTAGGGAACCCTAGACTTGTGCACACAAGTTAGGGTTGGACACAATCGATTAGGGTTTGGCTTCTCGCGAACAGAAGCATTCTTGATCGATAGGGTGATCGATTAAGGAATGTGTGAATCGATTGGGAGAAATGAAGTGCGAGAATAGAAGGTAGCTGAATCGATTGGGCAATCGATTCAGCCTTCTCTTAATCGATTGATCAATCGATTAAGAGGTTCGGTAATTGATCGGGTGATCGATTAAGGTAGTATTGTGCGACAGTACAGAAAGGTGTTGAATCGATTCAGCAATCGATTAAGGTTGTTCTTAATCGATTGGCTAATCAATTAAGATTCAAAAACTAGCCATTAAACGGCTAAGTCTGACGTGGTAATCGATTGGGTAATCGATAAGGAAACCCTAGGCGTCGGGTATATAGGGTTTTCACGCAGGTTTGAAGTTTATCTCTTCGACACCTCTTCTCCTCCTTCCTAACCATTTCAAGAGAAGCTTTGGGGCATAGTGTTGCTGCACTTCCAAAGTTCTAGAGGCGATCTCAAGCTTGAAGAAAGCACGGAAAGGAAAGAGAGATTGTTGTTGTAAATTTTGTAAGATTTTCTATTATATATGCTTCCTCTTGTTGTATTCTTGCTTGGAGTCTTCTGCGGCGACAAATCTTCTACAAGCAAATCGGAGCTAATCACCCCCCCCCTCTAGCTCTCCTACCAGTCCTAACAAGTGGTATCAGAGCAAGGTTGCTCTTCTTTGGACTCATCGCCAAGAGAGCAAGAGCTAGAGGAAGAAAAAGAAGTTTGAAGAAACCCTAATTTCAAGAAGCCATCATCAAGAGGGTTAAATTCAAAAATGGAGTTCGGCTACGACACCCGGGCACCTCCACCATTTGACAAGGCCAATTTCGATCTTTGGAAGTCAAAGATTGAAAATTTCTTCGTGATGGAGATAGAGCAATGGTTTGCTCTAATGGAGGATTTTGAAGCTCCAACAAGCACCAAAGGAAAGCTACTCAAGAAAAGCAAATGGAATGAGGAGAAATCAAGAGATATGAGGCCAACAACAAAGTGACTAAGTTATTAGTAAATCTAATGCCAAGCACCATCTTGGACAAAATTAGAGAATTTCAAGATGCCAAAGAGCTTTGGAGCAAATTGGCAAAGCTTCATGAAGATCCCTCCACTGTACCAAATCAAGACAAATCCAAAAAAGGAGATTCACTGGAGGAAGAAGATTCAGAAGTTGAGAGATGCTCAATATCTGAAGATGAAGTTCAAGAAGCCTCCACTTTAAGGATTGAGGGGGAGCAAAGTTTGCCATTGACATCGGATCAAAGAAAAGTTTTAACATCATCATCCGAGGTCAATAAAGAAGAAGAAGAATCGAGTGCCACCTCTATACCCCATGAAGGTATAACTATTTCAATTTGTAAAAATAAAGATCACATTATATGTTTTGAGTGTAGGTAAAAAGGACACTATAAGAGTAAGTGTCCTAATTTGGTCAAGAAGAATGTACAAGTGGCACCCAAGATCAAGGAGAAGCCAAAGGAGGTCGGCCCCGTGGTAAAGTAGGATAAGAAGCACATTGTGTGCTTCTCATGCAAACAAAAGGGACATTATCAGAATCAATGTCCAAAGGGGAAGGATCCGACCAAGACAAAAAGAAGAAGATCAAATCAAGGGGGAGCCTCCAAAAATAAGACTAAGGTACCATTAGGTAACGGTACTTATTTAAATCATGATAATATACATGATAAAAATAAATATTTTCATTTCAATGTTATTTATCATGAAAATAGGAGGCATGAAAAAACTAAGGAAAACTATAGAGTCTTCCATGCTAGGACTACCACATCTAAGGATAGGGAACAAATTAGAACTTTCCATGGTAGACCTACCTAACACAAGGCCAATAAGAATAATCCCAAGGTTATATTAGAAAACCAAGCCTTGATGAGTTAATGATGGAAAATCAAGTTTTGAGGTCAAAACTTGATAAATTGAAAAAATCTCTTAAGAAAATAGAAAATCTATTTAAAGGATCAAAAATTCAAAACCTAGATTTAGGAAATCAAGGACCCTCTAGGAGCAAAAAGGGTTTGGGGTACAAACCTAAAATCAAGAAGGATGATCCATCTTATCATAGAGTTCCATATAGGTATGAGACTCAATCTAGGTCAAGAGTCAAGTCAAGGCCACAAGGGAAGCCATCCAAAGGGTTGACCAAAACAAGACTAACATGACTATGGCTTCGGAGAAGCCTAGAAAAGTTATTAGGAAAGTATCAAGGGAAGTTATCCCTAATGAATACCTAGAACATCCAAGGAGCATCAATAGGTTTTGGGTTCCTAAAAGTGTGTTCGCCATACCCTAGATAGGTCTAGGAAGTGTCAACTCAAATTGGATAGGTAGTTAACCCAACCTTGATGAAGTTGACACTTTGGGGCATTTTCAATGAGTCACTACCCTTGAAAATGAAGGAGTCATTTGTTTACTCTAGGAGGAGTAAAATTTTTGCCAAATTATATCTTTGAAAGATTGAACTTAATAAAGTTGGCACAACTAGGTTAGAATTCAAAGATAGGCCAAGTAGGAGAGTTTTGGCATTATCTTGGAAATTAGGGGCGAAATTAGGATTATCAATGACTTAGTGATGAGTTATTGATACTTAGATAGGAAATCTAGGTATTTTCTTTTGTGCTACTATGTCATGTTTTGTATGCCCTATCACATGCCATGACATCATAAATTCATCATTCATATTTTATTATGAAAATATTACATGTCATGTCATACATACATCATCTAGCTATAATATTTTTTAATTCTCATATGATGCATGTCATAATTATTATCATGCACTAATTTAATTTTCATTGAAATTAAGGACATTGACATTAATTGACATTCTAGGTGAATGATCAAAGTTTATAATGCCTAGGTAGAAATGCATGAACCCATAGTTTAGGGAGAACATGACTTTCACATCTCACAAAGACCATTAGTTGACTTGCGTGTATTTTGAGATACATTAAAAACAAGTGAGATGTTAGGGTGATGAATGAAACTCAAGGTGTTGATTAATGTGCATCCTATTGAGTTTTAGGTTCATCAAAACATGAATATAAATGAACTCCAGTCATTGGGAAAGCTAATGTACAAGTCATGTGCATTTAGCCCAAAGAACATGGTTGGAAATTATTTTTGAAACCTATTTCAAAACTATCTTGGAAAACCTTGGTGAAGACTATCTTTTGATAGATCTCATCATTGATGAATTAGATACAAAATAGAGTGAAACATTGAAGTATTTCAATGGTTTCCATTTTTGTGTCAATCTTTGAAAAAGAGAGGTATTTTCATATAAAATTATTTTTCCTTGGTAGTATATGTCATAAATAATGTCTACACAAAATTTCAAGATTTTCTAAATTTTGTAGAATCATTTAGGAGTTTTTGAAATTCGTACTGAATTTTTTTTCAGAAATCAGAAACTCTCAATCGATCAGATGATCGATTAGGACAGTACCCAATCGATTGGTCAATCGATTGGGAGATCCTATTTGCGAGCACAGAAGCTCGCGTAATCGATCCGTTGATCGATTAAAGGCAGTCGTAATCGATCAGTTGATCGATTAAGGCACCGCTTAATCGATTGGTTCCCAACACCAATCGATTAGTAAGACTGAAATTGTTTGTTTTCAGTCTGATAACCTAATTTTGAGTACCCTACCAATCCCTAGCCCCTTGGAATACTTTTATAAGTATATTTGGGTAAATTTCAGTATGAAATCAAAATGGGAAATGGTTTGGTGAAAACTATAAGGTTAAGGAGAGGTTTTGATTCAAGTTTTGAATCCCAACACCTCATAACCTCAAGTTGAGATTTCCTAAAGTTTTAGAAATTCAAAAATCATTGTTGGTGCAATGATAGATGTTTAGAGAATGTTTTGAGGGGGAGGTCTTCCTTAAAAGCATGTGTTTGAAATGTTTATTTTTGGTTAAGAGAAAGGATGAAGATTGGAAATCATCATCAAGGTTGGGTATAGATTTAAATGAAAGGTATGGGACTTTCATTGGGAGAGTTTTTGATGTATGTCAAAGGGGGAGAAGGTTGAAAGGCTAATAGGGATTAGTCTTTCTCAAATATATTGTCAAACATCAAAAAGGGGGAGATTGTTGGTGCAATCTTTGTTAGGTCAGGGTTGACCTAGTTTGACTAGACTCGGGTGAGCTTATGTCTGGTAAGATTGGTAAGCTTAAGGTTGGATGTTTCGATGTTTGATAATGATGTTTGAATATTTTGGTGAAGTCCAGGTGGATCGGGGAGATCGCACGCTGGCACGGGAAAAAACCTAGGGGGACTAGGCACACCTAGAGAGATTAGGTGAAGTGCAAGTGGATCGCGGAGATTGCACGCTGGCATGGGAAAAGACCTAAGGCGACTAGGCACACCTAGTAGGACTAGGTGAAGTCCAGGTGGATCGGGGAGATCGTACGCTAGCAAGGTGGTAGTCTACCGAGAGACTAGACCTAACTCGAGGGTTAGGCAAACCTGGTTGGGAATCAGGTTAAGTTCTAGCTAAGAGCTAGGCAGGAGAAATCCAGGTTGGTCAAAGGGGTTGATTGGACACTTGGTAGGGAACCCTATACTTGTGCACACGAGTTAGGGTTGGACACAATCGATTGGGTAATCGATCAGGGTTTGGCTTCTCGCGAATAGAAGCTTTCTTGATTGATTGAGTGATTGATTAAGGAAGGTGTTAATTGATT
Source organism: Boesenbergia rotunda (assembly GCA_024364735.1). Taxonomy (NCBI): domain Eukaryota; kingdom Viridiplantae; phylum Streptophyta; class Magnoliopsida; order Zingiberales; family Zingiberaceae; genus Boesenbergia; species Boesenbergia rotunda. The sequence goes on along the minus strand of JAGFNQ010002001.1, from coordinate 339,360 downwards.
GGGTAATCGATTGGGAGAAATGAAGTGCGAGAACCGAAGGTGGCTGAATCGATTGGGCAATCGATTCAGCCTTCTCTTAATCGATTGATCAATCGATTAAGAAGTCCGGTAATCGATTGGGTGATCGATTAAGGTAGTATTGCGCAAGAGCACAGAAAGTTGCTAAATCGATTCAACAATCGATTAAGGCTGTTCTTAATCGATTGGCTAATCAATTAAGCTTCAAAAACTAGCCATTGAATGGCTAAGTCTGACGTGGTAATCGATTGGGTAATCGATTAGGAAACCCTAGGCGTCGGGTATATAGGGTTTTCAAGCAGGTTTGAAACTTATCTCTTCGACAGCTTTTCGGCACCTCTTCTCCTCGTTCCTCGCCATTTTAAGAGAAGCATTGGGCCATAGTGTTGCTACACTTCCAAAGTTCTAGAGACGATCTCAAACTTGAAGAAAGCAAGGAAAGCAAAGAAATCTTGTTGTTGTAAATCTTGTAAGATTTTCTATTATATTTGCTTCCTCTTATTGTATTCTTCTTGTGAGCTTGTAAGAGGTTTCTCCACCTCAAGCAAAAGATCTTTCATAGTGTATGAGAGAGTGAGGAAAGTGGATCCTTGGATTAGTCACCTCAAGGAGGTGGATACCAAGTAAATCCTTAAGTGTTAACATTGCTTGGAGTCTTCCGCGGCGACAAATCTTCTACAAGCAAATCGGAGCTAATCACCCCCCCTCTAGCTCTCCTACCGGTCCTAACATTGTGTAGATAGATCCAAGAAAATATTAGAAATTTTAACCGAACAGATAGTTTCTTTATCACTCTTAATAATTCAAAAATTAGGCTTATTAATTGATTGATATCATATGATAATTAATTGATTTTACTCAATTAATTATCACAATCAATTTCAAAATCTATATATGATTTACAAGAATACACACACACACCAAATTGATCTCATGCGCAATCGCACGCTGCATGCTTATGCATGCGAGGCGCCTCCAATTCAATTGGAGACCCCTTGAGTGGTAATGGAGGCACCTCTAATTTCATTGGAGGCTCCTCCGCTTTTTAAATTTTTTTTAAAGCTCGAGCATATTATTTTGTTTTTTTTTATTTTTTGGATATATTTAGGGTTTAAGATTTTAAAATTTAGGGGTTGAGTTATAGTGGGTTTAGGCAAATAAAATTTTTCTCTAGGGTACAGTCGTCCCTCTTAGGTTATAGTTGTTAGATGTGTATACTAAAAGACTTGCTCTTTTTATATATGAGATCATCTATTTTTTGAAAAGAGAATCACAACAACACTAGATGCGTATTTATATTAGTATATGCATACAAGTCCAATACCGTGCACTGTAGATAACATGGTGTGTGGTGACACACGGAAGATCGTGTTATCAGTTTCTTGCATAGTATAAGTAAGAGGCCCACAACCGAGATGAATTTGGACAAACCATCGGGATGGTTGTAGTGTAATTAGGTGTGGTTTATCTTGACCATAGAATTACACTAGTGTGTTTTGTGTGCATTGAGCAGGACCAAAACTAGAGATCATCCAATTTGTACTGACTTGGTAATTGGATTGGATTTCGGATTTATTATGGAGTACGATCCCTGAATCTCGATATAATAACGGGCACGTATTATTAATATTTATTTCTTTGATTTACCAATGAGCGAGATTTATTCTGTTAAATAGATAGGCCCGGTAAGTTGAAAAATAATATTAATTATATGGTGTGTCGTTGATTATTGATGGAATCCGTGTCCTGGTGAGTCGGGATGATGATGCCCCCTTAATGAGCTCATAAGGTTCATCATGTTAAACCCTGCAGGTGGATTTGATCCAACATGATGATAAGGTTGAGTGGTACTAGTCAACGAGCCAGAGGTCGATTAATTAAAATTGTCAATAATTTAAATTAATCGACGGGCATTTGATATCTTAAACACGGGAGATGGACGACTCATAATAGGTGGAGCCCATATATAAATATGGGGTTGATGAGGTAATTCAATGAGAATCCTTTAGTGGAATAAATCTTCATTAATGGATCGGGTTTGGATCCATTAGCAAGCCAAGATCCAACTCCTCCTCATGGTCCCTATCGTAGCTCTATATATAGCCCATGTGGCATGAAACCATGTTAATTAATTGATCCAAGGGAACACTAGAAAATCCTAAGTTTTCCCTCTTCTCCTCTCTCACTCTCCCTCTCACGGGTTGAGCACGGCGCCGAACTCATGTGAAGAAATATGGCTGCTCGTTTTCTCCTTGGTTGCAATTCCTCCAAAGCTCACTGATCTTCTTAGCGTTCAAGTTGCTCACGCAACCTTCTTGAGGAAAATTGCCTCATTGTTGAGGCAAGGAGCAAAATTGCCGCAGGAGAAAGCAAAATTTCCTCACGGCAATGCCAGGGAAATTGCTCTCGGCAAATTCTTGAGGCCAAGGAAATTGCCTCAACAATTTCTTGAGGCCAGGGACGGCAATTTCCTGAGGCAAAAAGAAAATTGCCTCAATTTTCTTGAAGGAGGAGCATAACGACTTTCTTCGGGCAGATTGGAGAAAATTTGCTCACAGCAGATTGGATTTCTCTAAGCAAAGTTGTTCGAGTAACTTTGGCGTCGACGGTGGAGGAAAGGATTAGTAGGGTTTGTGTTCAGATTATCTTCTTCTTTGGAGTGGCCGGCGACATCCCTTTAGTTAGGGGTTGGTTGGCGTAAGGAGCAGAGATCGACTTGGTGATCACGGTTCTTGGTAGATCCTCGCCCACACGACGTCCAAGAGGGGAGGGTCATACGGTAGAAGATCATAAGTTAACGGAAGGTATAATTCTCTTCCTTATCTCCTATTGTTATTTTGGTGCCTTGTTGATTAGCTTCGTCATTTCATGTGTATTAGTTAATTATTTTGATTTTGAATCATAGCTAATAATTAATTAATTGGACCCCGACCATAAACACAAGAACCAGCGATCCACTCGTCGTCTCTTCCGTGGTCGTTTGGTTAGGAGAATTATAAGACACGATCTTTGTGATTGGCCAAGTTGTAATTCGTACTGAACGATACGATGACGAGATGGTCGTTGGGAGGTGGGTCTCCATTCGGATTAAATTTTTTAATCCGTAGACATTGAGAGGTCTCTCAAGGACGATCAAGTATTCGCTTAGGAAACCCGCCAAGCCATACCCAACAATAGTGTTCAAAATAACCAATTTTAGAAGCTTATGGAATATATTACAAATATTTAGCTTTTAAGATTTTAGGATTTAGGGGTTAGGTTATAGTAGGTTTAAGCTAATAAGATTTTTCCCTAAGAATCAGTCATCCCTCTTAGGTTATAGTGTTCAAAATAATAAATTTTAGATGTTGGTGCAATCTTTGTTAGGTCAGGGTTGACCTAGTTTGACTAGGCTCGGGTGAGTTTATGTCTGGTAAGCTTGGTATGTTTAATGTTGGATTTTTCGATGTTTGATAATGATGTTTGAATATCATATAATGTTTGAATATCGTATGATGTCAAGTGGGTCAAGGTTGACGAGAGACTTGACTGGAAAAGTCCTAGGGGGACTGGCACACCTAGTGGGACTAGGTGAAGTCCAGGTGAATCGGGGAGATCGCACGCTGGCATGAGAAAAGTCCTAGGGGGACTAGGCACACATAGTGGAACTAGGTGAAGTCCAGGTGGATTGAGGAGATTGTTAGATCGATTCGGTTGCTAGAGGGGGTGGATAGTAATTTTTTGGCTTCTTCTTCCTACGTTGTTAGTTGCGCAAGCGGAAATACAATAAAACAATAAACTAACAACAAGAGCAATGCTAACAAACTAGATTTACTTGGTATCCACCCCTAAGGGTGACTAATACAAGAATCCGTCGGTGGATCACTCCCCGGATAACCTTCGGCTAGCTCTTGTCGCTCCTTGTGGGTGGAGAAACCTCGTCACAGCACCTTGACACGACCTGAGCACAAAGACTACAATTTTTCCTTTAACCAAGATAAAATTCGTCAAGAGTCTCAGCCACCACGAAGTCCTCTTTAAATAGGACTAAGGCTGAAACCCTCACCACCAGTCGACTGCTCCCAGGGCAGTCGACTGGTGCCACTGAAAATCGACCGTTGCAACCCCAACGTTCGAATTTTCAGCCAACTCATCAACCGCTACCAATCGACTGCTCCCAGGGCAGTCGACTGGTCCCCAGCCAAAATCCTTCTGTGAGTTTCATCAGTCGACTGCCCCCAGGCCAGTCGACTAGTCTACTCACACACCTAGGGTTTCCCTTCCCGAGTACACTTCTCTCAGCACTCGAACCCTAGGATTTCTCAAGTACAATCACATAGCACTCGTACCCTCACGACTCGACTGACTCCTCATCAGCAGTCTCGACTATTGACTTCACGCCCTCTTCATCTTCGGCTCCCGTCCCTCGGATGCACGCAAGCCTCCAGCTTGCCTCCATGCCATCCTTCACGCATGCCTCGAAGTCTGCGCCCCTCAGCTCATCATCCCTGCACTCCAAGGTCCCTCGGGTGCACACAAGCCTCCAGCCTGTCTCTATGCCACCCTTCACCGTACAGAGGCTGTCCAGCCAAGTCAATATGTGTAAACCTGCACAACCTGCACACTCAACATACATATATTAGAATACAAGGGAAACCTAACTTAAACCCTTTGCCCAAACATCAAAACACTTGGTCACTCCGAACCACAGATTACCTCAACAATCTCCCCCTTTTTGATATTTGGCAATACGTTTAACTTAGGGAAACCAGATAGTAGTCAATAGCAATAACATTGCATATGCAATGTAAAAATGGATCATATCCCAAGGTATCCCACACCTAACCCTCCAAGTTAAGACTTTTTCACACATAACTTCCCAAGTTAGGAATTTTCCACACCTAACCCTCCAAGTTAGAATTTTCCACACCTAACCCTCCAAGTTAGGATTTTTCCACACCTAACCCTCCATGTTAGGATTTTTCACTGAAACGGGTTTTTTAAAGCTTCTCCCAAGCTCCCCTACATTGAACTTACAAAGGCTTTTTAAGAACCTCTCCAAGGTTCCCCTTACGCCAAGAATGGAGCAACCATGCTCCCCCTAAACCTAGGGTCTCTAGCAAAGGAGTGTTTGGTTTCCCAAACATAAACCCAACACTTCTCCCCCTTTGCCTAATATCAAAAAGACTCCAACAATATCTCAATTATTGGATCTTTTAATCCCCAATGATCCTAAACACAGTGTACTAGCCCCCCATACACTTATTTTCCATCATTTGGACACAAGTCAGCTGCTGATACACAAATCAGCCCTGGCCAGTCAACTGCCCACCAGGGCAGTCGACTAATACTATGAATATCAATTTTTCTGGCTAATTTCAGAATTGCGCCAGAAATTCCATAAATCTCCAAAAATTCTCAAATTTTGTGGAGAACATTGTGGTACCCATACCTACTTGGGAAAAATACATTCCACAATGTATTTATCACCATTCCCAAGTTTGACACAAAATCCAAAAAAATTTCTATGAAAATCAAGGCAACCAAGGAAGCAACCTCCCCCTTAACCTATGCCTTCTCCCAATTTTCAATCTACCAAGGTCAAGTTCTACCCAACTTGACACCATAAACTCAAGTTAAGTTCTACCCAACTCAACTTCCAAGTTCTTCCCCTTTGGAACCATTAAAGGATTGCCCCAAGCAACCTTATCCTTAGTGCCAAAAAAACTCAACAAATCCTTAAACAATCGAAGAGTTTGCAAATACATTTGCTAGGATATACCCTATCCTAGAAAAATATGATTTCATGAAAACCACAAATGTGCTTGACTTTTAATACATCCTCTAATTTCCTTAAAGATGGACATTTTGTGTTAACTTTGATTTCTATTTATGATTCCTTGTGTTTACCAATTCTAACCATTATCAATCTACACAAGGAATTGTCCTCAATTCTTTCTTTTCCATATCCTCAATATGATGAAGGTCTCCCCTTTTTATCTCTTAATCCTAGATTTATATGGGAAACTTATCAATCTTCCTTGATTTTCAAAATATCAATAAAGCCTTATTAAATCCTGGGATAACACTTCATTCAAGGAATATGAAATCATAATCAAGAATTCTAATCCAAAATCATATCCTATAATCCAAATATGCAATTTCTGATTAGCCAATTTGTCTTTTGGCCTTAACCCTAATGGATCAGTCGACTGCCCTGGGGGGGCAGTCGACTGCTAAAACGAACAGAAAGGTTTCTGGGCTGAAATCAGTTGATTGCCCCCCAAGACAGTCGACTGATACCTGAATTTCAAGTTTTTAAGCCCAATTTCAGAAATGCCTAGGTAATTCCACAAATCTCCAAAAAATCTGAAATTTCGTGGGGAGATTTGTGGATCCTATATCTACTTGGGAAAAATATGTTTCCAAATAAATGTACTCCAAATCCCAAGATTGACAAGAAACTCAACTTCTCCTAAAATGTATCACTTAAACTCATCCCAAAAGTCCTAATTGTGACTTCTCCTCAATGTATATTCTTATACTTGATCATAATTCATTTCTAGCACCTAGTTATATGGCATTTTCACATTACTGCTCAATTTTATCAAATATAATTCGATTTTCACCTTTTTCTCCATGATTCTCCTTTTAATGTGTCAATTCTCTAGGATTAAGACTTACCCAAGTCTTCCAACCCTTTTTGGCACATTTCATCTAATTTTCTGGACTTCCTAAAGAACCCATCTCTTGAGATCCATTTACCATGGACCCCAAAGGCTCCTAGAGCTCCCCCTTGAGCTCTTAGCCCTAGCTACCTCCCTAGGTGACTCAATCCACACTAGGCCACACAGATGTGCCACCGGTGATTCTTGGCCTACAAAATGAATCCTCTGAACCTTAGACACCTTGTCTTTGGTTAAGTCATTTTCCTTCCCTTTGGATGACACCCCCTTGCCATCCTTTGACTTCTCCTTCTTGCCATGATCATATGTCTTCCCAGCATATTTCTTTTTGTTGGCCTTGGAGACTCTAGACCGGTAACCCAAACCTGATCTATTATAGTTGGGGTTTAAACTACCCAACGCCATATCTAGACCCTTAGATCCAACCTTGAATCTTTCTAGGGTCTTTTCTAATTTATCAAGTCTTGCCCTCAAAGCTTGATTTTCCCTTTCTAATGTTTTAACCTTTGATTCCATATGTCCACTTTGGACATTCCTAGACCTACCCTCCTTTCTAGGCACATGTCTCCCCTTCTTGGGATTTATGCCTTGATCCTTAGGTACAAAGGTTCTAGGTTTATGATGATGCATGCTTTTTCTAGAGTTTTGATCTATCTTGTTAACTCTAGTCCTATCATGATATTTAAAACAATGGTTATGCACAAGCAAATAATTTTCATTAATTCTAGCATGCATGGATGAATAATTAACTCTATTTTTATCATGCATAGAGGAATTCAAATTTGAATTACATTTTAATTTAGGGTTAGGAATTACCTCTCTTACCCTTGAAATTCCTCCTTGACATGGGCTTCTTTTCTTCCTTTCCTCTTTCTCCCATCTTCTCAAGTGTCCCAATTTCTTTAGCTCTCCTTTTCTTGGACACTTGGTGTGGTAGTGCCCTAGCTCTCCACATATGAAGCATCGGATTTTCTTTTTCTTTTCTTGGACCTCTCAAATCCTACACTTCATGTTAGAATTTAATTGAATTGAGATAGGTTTAGATTTTACCTCCATTTTACCTTTTGGACACTTATCTTTGTAGTGTCCCTTTACATTGCACCCAAAGCATATGATGTGGTCCTTTTTCTTTGCTTTGGTGGAGGTGGAGGCTAAGTTGACTTCTTCCTCAACCTTGGATGATGTGAATGCTTCCTCTTGTTCTGGTATAGATGAGTGTCTCTCCTCCCCCTCAATCCTTGAGGTGGTGACCTCTTCTCCTTCTCTTGAGGAAGTGGATGATTCTTCACTTGATCCTTCTTCCTCACTTGATGATATGATCAATTCTTCTTCCTCTTGGTCTTCTTGGACCGTTGAACTCATCTCTTTGGGCTCTTCTACTCCTTGAGTTTATGTAGGGTTCTCATGACACTTTTCCAATTTATTCCACAACTCATATGCATTTTTATAATCCTCTACACCACTCAAAATATTGTTAGGCAAAATATTTATCAAAATACTAATTACCTTCTCATTGGCCCTAGCTTTTTCTTGTTGCTCCTTAGTCCAATATCTAGGACGAAGCTTCTTCCCGTGCTTGTCCTTTGGAACTTCAAAGGGCTCTTCAAGCACAATCCGGAGGTCCCACTCCATTCCGAACCATGTCTCTATCCTAGACTTCCAATACCCGAAATCTTCATGGTCGTAGGGCGATGGAGTGTAGATGTCGTCCTCAAATTTGTCTTCCATGTTTTCTCCTCTAGCTTTCTTTACTCCGTTGGCGGTTATTCTAATCAAGAGCGGTCATTGCTCTGATACCAATTGTTAGATCGATTTGGTTTCTAGAGGGGGTGAATAGAAATTTTTCGGCTTCTTCTTTCTACGTTGTTAGTTGCGCAAGAGGAAATACAATAAAACAATAAACTAACAACAAGAACAATGCTAACAAACCAGATTTACGTGGTATCCACCCCTAAGGGTGACTAATCCAAGAATCCGTCGGTGGATCACTCCCCGGATAACCTTCGGCTAGCTCTTGTCGCTCCTTGTGGGTGAAGAAACCTTGCCACATCACCTTGACACAACCTGAGCACAAAGACTACTATTTTGCCTTTAACCAAGATAAAATTCGTCAAGAGTCTCAGCCACCACGAAGTCCTCTTTAAATAGGACTAAGGCTGAAACCCTCGCCACCAGTCGACTGCTCCCAGGGCAATCGACTGGTGCCACTGAAAATCGACCGTTGCAACCCCAACGTTCAAATTTTCAGCCAACTCATCAGCCGCTACCAGTTGACTACTCCCAGGGCAGTCGACTAGTCCCCAGCCAAAACCCTTCTGTGAGTTTCATCAGTCGATTGCCCCCAGGCCAGTCGACTAGTCTACTCACACACCTAGGGTTTCCCTTCCCGAGTACACTTCTCTCAGCACTCGAACCCTAGGATTTCCCGAGTACAATCACACAACACTCGTACCCTCACGACTCGACTGACACCTCATCAACAGTCTCGACTATTGCCTTCGCGCCCTCTTCATCTTCGGCTCCCCTCCCTCGGATGCATGCAAGCCTCCAGCTTGCCTCCATGTCATCCTTCGCGCATGCCTCGAAGTCCGCGCCCCTCAGCTCATCGTCCCTGCTCTCCAAGGTCCCTCGAGTGCACATAAGCCTCCAGCTTGTCTCTATGCCACCCTTCACCGTACCGAGGTCGTCCAGCCAAGTCAATATGTGTAAACCTGCACAACCTGTATACTCAACATACACATATTAAAACACAAGGGAAACCTAACTTAAACCCTTTGCCCAAACATCAAAACACTTGGTCACTCCGGACCACAGATTACCTCAACAGAGATCGCATGCTGGCAAGGTGGAAGTCTACCGAGAGACTAGACCTAATTCGAGGGTTAGGCAAACCTGGTTAGGAACTAGGTTAAGCCCTAGTTGGAGCTAGGCAAGGGAAATCCAAGTTGGTCAAAGGGTTGATCAGAAACTTAGTAAAGAAGTCCTAATAGGTCAAGGTTGACAAAGGTTAGGTAAGGGATCAATCAATTAAGTAATCGATTGAGATTGGTTTCTCGCGAATAGAAGCTTTCTTGATCGATTGGGTGATCGATTAAGAAAGGTGTAAATCGATTAGGTGATCGATTGGGAGAAATGAGTTGCGAGGACAGAAGGTGGCTAAATCGATTGGGCAATCGATTCAGCCTTCCCTTAATCGATTGGTCAATCGATTAAGGGGTTCGGTAATCGATCGGGCGATCGATTACCGCAGTATTATGCAAGAGCACAAAAAGGTGCTGAATCGATTCGACAATCGATTAAGGTTATTCTTAATCGATTGGCTAATCGATTAAGCTTCAAAATCTAGCTGTTGAACGGCTAAGTCTGACATGGTAATTGATTGGGATCGATTGGGCAATCGATTAGGGAACCCTAGGCATCGGGTATAAAGGTTTTCACGCATGAAGTGGGATCGGCTCAGCATCACTCGCGCAGCTTCCTCCTCCTTCATCACCATTTCATGTGAGTCCTTGGAGCTTAGTGCTGGTGCATTTTCAAGGATCAAGAGGTGATTCCAAGCTTGAAGATAGCAAGGAAAGCAAAGAAACTAAGTTGTGTAAATCTTGTAAGATTTCTTTTATGTTTGCTTGGTTTCTTGTTATAACTTCTTGAAAGCTTGTAAGAGGTTTCTCCACCTCAAGAAGGAGATCTTTCATAGTGTATGAGAGAGTGAGGAGAGTGGACCCTTGGATTAGTCACCTCAAGGAGGTGGATACCAAGTAAAATAGAGGTGTTAGCATTGCTCAACTCTTCCACCGCAACAAATCATCAACGAGCAAAGATCAGAGCTAATCACCCTCCCCTCTAGCTTTCCTACCGATCCTAACACACTGGGTATATTATATGTCTTTAAGATTTATCAGAGGAAATATTGATTTTAAAAAAAACGAACTTGAGGCGCCTTCTATCATATGGAAGGCGCCTCAAGTCCTATCGCGCACAGGTATGCAGGCGGAGGTGCATAGGAGAACAGTACTATATATATATATATAATTGATCTCCTACACGATCGCGTACTCTGTGCCTGTGCGTGTAAGGTGCCTCCAATTCAATTTGAGGCGTCGGAATTGGAACCGCCTCAAGTGGTGATGGTGCTTTCGCTTGTTAATTTTTTTTTAAAGTCCGTGAGCATATTTATTTTTTTTAGTATATTTAGGATTTAAGATTTTAAGATTTAGGGGTTAAGTTATACTAGGTTTAAGCTAATAAGATTTTGCTCTGGGGTTCAATCGTCCCTCTTGAGATATAGTGTTCAAAATAACTAATTTTAGAGGTTTACGGACTGTATTATATGTATTTAGCGTTTAAGATTTTAAGTTTTAGGAGATAAGTTATAGTGAGTTTAATCTAATAATATTTTTTTTCCTAGGGTTCAGTAGTTCTTTTTGGATTATATAATATTTAAAATAATAAATTTTAAATATTTATGAAATATATTATACATATTTAAAATTTATTAGAGAAAATATTAATGTTTAAAAAATAAAAAATATTTAAAAAATTGACTTGTGATGTCTTCCATCACGTGGAAGGTGTCATAACTCCTGTCGCGCGCAGGAGCACAGTGCGCCATATACCAATTCTTGAAGTCGGACCCACATGTTTAATATATTTAACAGCATTCTCACGATGTGTTAATTGATTAAAAAAATCAATTGAATCCATTAATAAGTAGATCTGTTAATCGATTAAAAACCCAATTGAATCGATTAATGCTCACGTAGATCAGTTAATCGATTAAAAATACCAATTGAATCGATTAATGCTCGATATGTTAATCGATTAAAAACCAATTGAATATAATCGATTCTTTTAATGCTTTTAATCGATATCGATCCCGTTGTGAATTTTAAGGCCGGTGATGGATTGGAAAAATTTTTAATCGATGAAGAAAATTTTAATCGATTAATTGATTAATTTCAATCGTTTCTATTCAGGCTCGATAATTGATTAGCCAACTAAACCGATAGATTGAACCTTCACAATTTACTTAAAAATTAGGTAAACATAAATTTACTTTTGTCGTTTTTGTGTTCTTCACATAAATATAAAAAAATTTAAAAAACAAATCTATCCTAGAATTGTGTTATACTAAAAAATTTTATTTAGCATATAAACAACAAATCGACGAAAAACATAACCTAATAGCCATGAAAATGATGAAATACAAAGCTCTGATACTACATGTTAGTTCTTATAAAAACCTAAGCCGCATAAATTCTAAACACCGGATAAGAACTTGTACATAGGAAAACAAGAATAAAAAAAGATCTAGTTTCATCATGAGCATGACCTAAAAAGCAAATGCATGACCATAGAGACAAAGAATATAATTGAAGAGTAGGGATGAAAATATGTCAGGCGGCCTGCGACCTGACGAGTGTTTAGGCTGGCTTGACCTGACCTATTTAGAAATAAAATAATATTCAGGCATGTTTCAAAATCAATTTTTCTTATCAGGTCAGATACAGACTCAACATAAAGACTACCAAGCCTGACAGGTTGACCTGAGCATGTTAAGATTAGATACATATGTATATATTTGTAGGTCTGGCATGTTTTGAGGCCTGTATGATGCAATACCTGTTTTGAGGCCTGTATGATGCAAGACCTGTTAAGGTTGATTTTCGTCCTGTTTAATGCTTTGGCCTGTTAGTTTGTATAAAGTGTTCTAACGTACATTCTTTGTAAACAAGCCGCAGGCCAGGCCAGACTATTGAACAGCTTAAGCTTAGGTCAAGAACAAAACCTATAACAGACCACAGGTCAGGCTCAGACCATTTTGTTACTATACAGGCTTGGTTTGTTAAGACAAAAGTTTGACCTGGCCTAACCTGTTTCCATCCCTATTGAAGATTCATTGTCCTTGTTCTAGCATTGTCGACTTGATCCTTGTGGAAGAAGATACAGTTGAAAGAAGAAAGATCGTTAAAGGGGTTTAGGGTTGACAACGCCGCATAATTTCTTGTTGATGGAAACAAAAAATTTGGTCAAGATGATACTCTAAACTCTTGGAACATCTCCTTTATATATGAATCCAAATTATTATCAGCCCATAGATGATAACGAATTGGGCTAAAGGGTTTTACATATTAAACCCGTATCTAATAGCCCGAAACTCAATAAACATAAGTTAGATCACTTTAAAGGGTTCGGATTGTATTTACATACACAACATATAAACAAACATATCTAATCTAATATGGATAATAATATCCAACATGTTATTTTATTATATGGAATTCGCATTCTGGATTTAGCGCACAATCTCTTTACAATGGGAACAAGAAATTTGATCAAGATGATACTCTAAACCCTTGGGAACATCCCCTTTATATATGAATCCAATTTATTATCATCTCATAGATGATAACGGATTGAGCTAAAGTGTTCTACATATTGAACTTGCATCCAATAACCCGAAACTAAATAAACATAAGTTAGATCACTTTAAAGGGTTTAGATTGTATTTACATGCGTAACTTATAAATAAGCAGGCTTAATCTAATAGGGATAATAATATCCAACATGTTATTCTATTCCACTGAATTCACATTCTGGATTTAGATTCTTTGTCAATTCTAAACAAACAATCAGTGCATGATTGCAATGGAAGAAAGTTGATACATGGAGTACGATCTCATACTAACTCGAGGCAAACAAGCTAATTCAATCAAGAACAAATTGCTGAAGTGACTTTATGAACTTGATGAGTTAGATTGAGATCAATGAAAGATGCACAGAGAATGTTGTCTTATAAAAATGATAATCAGAATGAAAAGAATAAATAAGAAAGAGTGCTCATCGGTTGGTCGACGAGCAGAATTCATGCAGGAAGATGTTAAATCAATGGCCACACTTAAGCATCTTGGTCATCCGTGTTTGCTCCACTGGGGGAGGAGGGTTCATGAAGAGCTTGTGCATCTGCAAGAATTCATAGTAGAAAAATAGTAACAAACAGATTGTGAGCAGTAGAAAGCCATGGGTTCGGGATGATCACCTTGTGGTGGATTCGGGGGTGTGACTGCATGTTGTGGGGCATGGAGTTGGGAAGGAATGAACAAGCCTTCCATTGGGGATGCAGGGTAGTGCATTAGAGGGGTCCTTGGGCCTTGTGGTAGGGAAGGAAAACCTGCCCTTGGAGACTGCAAGCTGTACCCTAATCCCAGATTAGGGTAATGGTGGTGGTAGGGTGAAGGACCAACATTTGTTGGTGAGGTTGGTCCATACATCTGCTGACAGTAGTAGGATGCCATTTGAGAGCTGTACACTGCAGCCTGCAGGCAAATTTACAGTCCTTCATGCATTGATTATGCCATCAGAATTGAGTTTTTATATTAAAGGGCAATCCGATACACCAATGCGGAATCTGACGAAAATATACGTAGTCTTATCCTGCATTACAAGAGATTATTTTCGTAACTCGAATCTGACCCCTAAGTCACATGATAATAACTTTATTATTGTGCTAAAACTCCCTTTATCAAAATTATATATACTGATAAATTGTCATTGAAATCATTAAAATAAAAATGCTAAAACTTTCAGATACAGAAGAGGGAGAACTAACTTGTTGGTATCCATACTCAGGAGGGTAGGCCATGTACCTGCAATGACACAACGATTCTTGAGAATTTGAGATGCAACATCTATTTTCTTGAAATTAAGAGGTAGATTACCGACTCAATGAGTGACCGGTCGATCGATTCAAGTGGTCGAATTAAGAGTGGAACCCCAATCTAGTCGGAAGGAGTTTGGCTTAAGAGGGAGCTAAACTCATGATGCATCATAAGTTCAGCTTCCACACAGTGTAGGGGTTAGGATGACAAGAGAGACTCCCTTGAGGGAGGAAAATGGAACCAAAGTTACTAAGCGGCGAAGTAAAATTAAGCTAAATGGCAAAGTTTGACTAAGCGAGACCCACTAAATAGACTGTTGGTGTTAATCACACCTAAAACAACATCCGACTTTGATAATCTGGATATTCAAGTTTTGCCCGTCATGTAGATAATCTTTCATCCATTGAATAAATTTGAAATACAATTTATACACATTTAAAGGTTTATCTCTAGAATATTCATCCCACATTTTGTGTGTGGATTGTGGTTGGGTTGAATTGAGGTGGATTATGACATGTTTACTCAAAAGATGGACGGCAGAATGACGAATTATTCTTTAGGAAAGGATTAATAATGAAAAAAAAGTGTAAATTTGCGACGAACAAGTGATCCTTGCGACTATTGTAAGCTCATGAGAAGGTCATGAGCCCACGACAAGACCACGGTTACTGCAAGAGGCAAATGCAATGCAAAACCCTAGAGGGTTTGTTGGAGAGGGTAAAAAAATTATACAAATTCAAATGGATTAAAAATAAACTCAAATTATTATTATTATTATTTTTCTTTTTATGGGTGGGGAGGGTTGGGTTCAGGTGGGACTCACCCGTAGGGAGCTGGGTACATCAATTGCGGGCCCACTTGAGCTGGCAGTCTGCCATAGGCTGACCCCACTCCCTGCGGCGTGCTCCCTTCCAGTTGGCTCCTCCCTGAAACAAAGGGACATTGATCTCAAACTTCAAGGAATTAAGAACATTATATATATATATATATATATATATAAATAAAAGAAACAGAGTTTTGTGGATCCTAAGAATCAAGGCGGTCACAAAACAGAGTTTGACCGTTGTTGCAAAAGAAGATAAGATTGGAATTTGCGTGGCGTGATTTGATTAATTGAAAGCAATGAAAGGGACAAGATTGCATTGTTTATGCCGGTTTCGAATCATTATCCAACTGGAGGAGGAGGACCCTGTGAAGTCCTGCTCATTTGAGCTGGCATTTGGGTGCTTAATTTTTTTTAGGTGTTCTGTTCTTGCTGGCCAGCTCGAGATGCGATCGATGCCGGCCAAAGACGCGATTTTTCCAAAGTTTTTGTTAAAATCGATGGGAGTTTGAAGGAAATTGTGCAAAAAGACGGTACCTTGCTGTCTGGGAGAGGTTCTCTGCCTCCCGAAAGAGGCAATGTTGCAGTTGGCTCGCCGGCCGTCGATCACCGGATTCGGGTCCGCCACCGCGCGCCGCGCAGCTTCCGGGTCGCGGAATGTCACCTGCTTTTTGATCAAGCGTTCAAAATTGCACCTTGTGCGTGACTAATCGGAGCGGATCGAGATTAGAAACAGGGGAGGGGGAGAGAGTGTACGAAGCCGTAGCCTTTGGAACGGCCGGTGGCCTTGTCGGAGATGATGACGGCCTCGAGGATGTCGCCGAAGCGCTCGAAGTGGCGGCGGAGCTCCTCGGTGGGAGTTTCCCAGGCGAGGCCGCCGACGAAGACCTTGGTCAACGTCGTGTCGCCGAACCGCGACCGGTACTGCTGCGGGTTCGACGCCGGCGAGGAAGACGAAGCCATGCGTAATCCTGAGTGCTCTTTGATCGTTGACTCCGGTGATGCATGAACACGAAGAAGAAGAAAGAAGAAAGAAGAAATCAGAATCAGGATTTCATTTTGATTCTCCGTTTGGCTGCTGATGCGGCTTCTGATTCCGCCATGAGATTAAGATTGAGATTTGAGAAGAGAAGAGAAGAGAAGAGAGGAGGAATCAAAATTGTAGACTAAAAGGGGAGGAGAAGCTTGCTGGAATGAAAAAGCAAAAAAAATGGATATGGGAAGATGATGAGGATGAAGATGACATGACACTTTCACCCTTCGCTAGTCTTCTCGAAGTGCCACTTGTGGTGTAATTAATTGCTGTCTTCCCTGTCGCCTGCTCATCTTTTGATATACCATCTTAGTCTTTGACAGTTAAGATATTATAATATATATATGCATGCAAAAAAGGCGATTATATTATGGGAGATAGAAAGGCCCTGATATATTATCCTAGAAGTTTCTGTGTGAATCCGTCTCTAAATTATATATATATATATATACACGAATTTACTATGCTACGGACCACACCCTACAAACCGCATGCGCGACAACGGCTGATCGGTCACGATGACCGATCAACCACTTACCTGATCGATCACCATGATCGATCAGCACCGACGAAGGCAAGGGGGAGCGAGGGGGTGCCTAAGCACCTCCTTCTCTGAATACTTTATACTTTTATATATATATATATATATATATATATATATATATATATATAGGGAATTGATTTTCCTGATCGGTCAGGGACCTCCCTGACCGATCAGACAGCTGCCTGATCGGTCAACCTGATCGATCAGTCGTTATCTAATGCCGACGGGTTCATCGCTACCCGACGGGTTCACCGTTACCCCTAAGATTCATCGCTCACCCACTGGATTATAGTTTTGTTCGAGGGCGGCGGCCGAAAGCCGCCGATGGTCACCGATGATGTCCACTGATGGTCACCGTGGTCCGCACCTGATCAATTATATATATATATAATTGTGATGTTTTAAATTTGTTAAACTTTTTTTATAAAATTATCATTTAAAAAATAATCAATCACTTTAATGTTAATACTAGTAACTATATTTTAGCGTTCTTTATTACTTCAATATAATTAATAAATATTCTTTCCTTTTCTATAATCTATTACAATAATCTTCTTGAAACTGTATCATAATTCATAATTTGATGTCTAAGAATAATTATTTTAATGGTATGCATAAATTTTTATACAATAGTATTTTAGCCTTTTGATATATTTATTTGATAGAAAAAATATTTTTTTAAATTTCTTCTTTGAGCACCCTTTTAAATTTCTGTCTGGATTCGCCGCTGTCGATCAGGCAAGGCTTGATCGGCCACCGGAGGCTCGGGAGCTTCCCGACGGTTCACCCCTATCCCGACAGGTTCACCCTACCCCCTAGGGTTCACCGCACCCCTCCTAGGTTATAGTTTTGTTTGGGGGCGACGGCCGAAGGCCGCTGTTGGTGTCGAGGCTCGGGAAGTCCGTGACCGATCAGGGAAGTCCCTGATCAGTCACGCAGGGCCGGTCCGCACGGGGTCCGCAGCACGCGGTCCGCAACAAATCACCTATATATATATATATATATACAGAAAAATACTATGTAAATTTAAAAAATAATGTGATATCGCAATTGCACTGATTCTGAATAAATTCATTGTACTACTAGGATGCGATCGTCGTTGGTGTCCGGTCGACAATTGAATATGTGCATGTTAAATGTCACGTAATTCTTTAAAATAACAATAGAAGACACCTCACACTAATACTCTATCAATTTTTGTATTTTGTTATTAGCCCTAAAAATTCTAGTGTAACCCTCTTTATTCTGTTTTTGATAGATTTGTAAGAAGAGTTCTCGATCTTGTAGTGAATAAGAAAGTATAGAGAATTTAGAGAGTGATCCAATAAAGGATCATTGGCAGTAAAGTTGCCAATTATATTAAATGTTCGGATTAGAATTGTAGCATGCTATTGTTTAATTTCTACTGCTAACATTTTTGTTGTGACTTTATTAAGGGCATTTTCAATGTAAAATTTTTAAAAGATTTATGAAATTAAAAAGGTTGAATAAAAAGTTTGAACTATTATAGACATGATATTTGACGTTTTTATTTTAAGAGTATTAGTGAAATTTCAAAGTTGTGTTTTTATTTTAAAATTAGCAACGTGGGTGAGACCTTTTACTAATAAATAAATATGTGTGATTTAATTACGTAGGGTTAAATAAAAAGTTAGAGAGGGTTAATTCTTTTTTATATTGGAGAGTGTGGTAAATATTTATATCATTAATATGATATATTAGGGACTATAAAAAAATTCATTTAAAGTGTTCATCCTTAACGATGCTTAGTAATAGTAAATTGATTTTTTATTTGCAAGCACGAACAACATTCATTCCTATCAACCATTCTTTCAAATCATGCTTTCCAACACCTACATTTCAAATCATGTTTTCCAACACCTACATGTTAAGGGTTGCTTCGTGGAAATAAAGACTTATAATGCCGGTGAAAAGAAGTTGAAACTTAAAAAGTACAGTAATTTATCAAAGGGCACATTCAAAAATTGATATTTATCAAAAAGTGTATCATGGTTTCATTTTCATCAAGGGCACACTCATTTTAGTGAATTTTCTCTTATACCTCTCCTGCTATGTACTGCCTTTCCCTTTCTCTCTCAGTAACAAATTCTGAGACATCTGCAAATGTTTTTTCAGACTTTTATTTTAAAATAAATATTATGGAATCGGTGCTAAACTAAAAAACGTAAGGTAAAATCGAAAAAAAAATTCAGTTAAAAAATATCTCATCTAACTTATTTAAAATATAAATAAATAATTTTATATTTGATTAGTAGAAATTAATATATTAAATAATATTTAATAAATATATTAATATAAAAAAAAATTTGAAAAAAAAGCGTGGACCTGAAATCTATTGATTCAGGCCCACGCTAGGCCTGAAATCAATAGATTTCAGGCCCACGCTGGGCTTGAAATATTTTATTTCAGGCCCACGCTGGGCCTGAAATAAAAATATTTCAGGCATAGTATGGGCCTGAAATTTTTTATTTCAGGCCTAGCGTGAGCCTGAAATCTATTTAGTAGGGCGATGAATTGTAGGACGATTCATTCTACTCGTTGCCGAGCTCCTTGTTCAATTCCCTTCGCCTACCTATGGCCGCCAATCCTTTGTCCTTTGGGATCTTGCTTATCCCGGTTGTGTGCAGAAGTTGATCTTACTAAGCCTCTTTTTTCTTATAAAAGAAAAGTTTAAATTAATGGTGTTTTAGAGAAAGGGGGAAAAGCGGCACTCGACATCTAAGAAAGACCGAAAGCTTACCATGAAAATGCGTATTAGAAATAGTGAATGAATGTGGCAACTTTCAGACTGCTGATGGAGTCCTTGCATAGCCGAGCTGCTGGTATAATTCCAGCGTGGGCCTGAAATTTTTTATTTCAGGCCCACGTTGGGCCTGAAATCTTTTGTTCAAGCCCGACGTGGACTCAATTTTTTTTTCTATTTTAAAAATATATTAATATATAAAAACACCTATCAAAACACTTAATTTCATATTAAAAAGCAGGGTCTGAAGTCATGCTAGGAGGGCCTGATATAGGGTTTTCAGAATTCCAGATATGGTAGGTCCATCAGTGAGTTTTGCTCAAAACTCACTGATATACCTAAACCACTCCTATAGCATTGGTGATACAGCAAGATTAGAGGTTTGGGCACTCAAAATCTCATCTCCTAGCTCAACCCTGTCTACTGATATAGGGTTTTCAGAATTCCAAATATTGTAGGTCCATCAGTGAGTTTTGCTCAAAACTCACTGATATACCTAAACCACTCTTATAGCATTGGTGATACAGTAAGATTAGAGGTTTGGGCACCCAAAATCTCATCTCCTAGCTCAACCCTATCTACTGATATACGGTTTTCAGAATTCCAAATATGGTAAGTCCATCGGTGAGTTTTGCTCAAAACTCACTGATATACCTAAACCACTCCTATAGCATTGGTGATACAGCAAGATTAGAGGTTTGGGCACCCAAAATCTCATCTCCTAGCTCAACCCTGTCTACTGATATAGGGTTTTCAGAATTCCAGATATGGTAGGTCCATCAGTGAGTTTTGCTCAAAACTCACTGATATACCTAAACCACTCATATAGCATTGGTGATACAGCATGATTAGAGGGTTGGGCACCCAAAATCTCATCTCCTAGCTCAACCCTGTCTACTGATATAAGGTTTTCAGAATTCCAAATATGGTAAGTCCATCAGTGAGTTTTGCTCAAAACTCACTGATATACCTAAACCACTCCTATAGCATTAGTGATACAACAAGATTAGAGGTTTGGGCACCCAAAATCTAATCTCCTAGCTCAACCCTGTCTACTGATATAGGGTTTTCAGAATTCCAAATATGGTAGGTCCATCAGTGAGTTTTGCTCAAAACTCACTGATATACCTAAACCACTCCTATAGCATTGGTAATACAGCAAAATTAGAGGTTTGAGCACTCAAAATCTCATCTCCTAGCTCAACCCTGTCTAGTGATACAGGGTTTTCAGAATTCCAGATATGGTAGGTCCATCAGTGAGTTTTGCTCAAAACTCACTGATATACCTAAACCACTCTTATTACATTGGTGATACAGCAAGATTAGAGGTTTGAGCACCCACACTCTCATCTCCTAGCTCAACCCTATCTACTAATATAGGGTTTTCAGAATTCCAGATATGGTAGGTCCATCAGTGAGTTTTGCTCAAAACTCACTGATATACCTAAACCACTCCTATAGCATTGGTGATGCAGCAAGATTAGAGGTTTGGGCACCCAAAATCTCATCTCCTAGCTCAACCCTGTCTACTGATATAGGGTTTTCAGAATCCAGATATGGTAGGTCCATCAGTGAGTTTTGCTCAAAACTCACTGATATACCTAAACCACTCCTATAGCATTGGTGATACAGCAAGATTAGAGGTTTGGGCACCCAAAATCTCATCTCCTAGCACAACCCTGTCTACTGATATAGGGTTTTCAGAATTCCAGATATGGTATGTCCATCAGTGAGTTTTGCTCAAAACTCACTGATATACCTAAACCACTCATATAACATTGGTGATACAGCAAGATTAGATGTTTGGGCACCCAAAATCTCATCTCCTAGCTCAACCCTGTCTACTGATATAGGGTTTTCAGAATTCCAGATATGGTAGGTCCATCAGTGAATTTTGCTCAAAACTCACTGATATACCTAAACCACTCCTATAACATTGGTGATACAGCAAGATTAGAGGTTTGAGCACCCAAAATCTCATCTCCTAGCTCAACCCTGTCTACTGATATAGGGTTTTCAGAATTCCAAATATGGTAGGTCCATCAGTGAGTTTTGCTCAAAACTCACTGATATACCTAAACCATGTTGGATCGATAGAACCGATAGAGGGGGGGGGTGAATATCGGTATTCGTTTTTCGGAAAATTAAGAGCAAGTGCACAGCGGAAATAAAAAATAATAACACAGAGACGCAGTCGTTTTTACTTAGTTCGGAGCCTGGGTCGACTCCTACTCCAAGGCCCACGGTCGTTGACCGTTTACTTTGGGCAATTCTATATTAGGTGCAAAATAGTTTACAAAGGATTACAGAATTAAGTACAGTAAACTTTTAAATGGCTCTTTTACCGACGTCCGGGGTAGATCGACTTTTTCGGAGCAGCGGGACGTCGTCGGCTCGAGTTGGAAGGATTCCGAGGCGCAGCGCGAGAGCAGAAGAGCTTTGAGACGTAGAGAGAGTTGATGTTTTGAAGCCTTGGTCGAGGGCCCTTTATATAGGGCCTGGGGGCGCCCGGAACGTGCGGGGCGCCCCCCCACGTGTCACACGATCCGGCTCGGTCTCGGTCAGCGTCTGATCCCTTCAACTTCGGGATCAAGTGTTGACCGGGGCGCCCGGAGCGCTCGGGGCGCCCGGATTGACCGGGTCAAACTTCTATCTTCTTGGCTTCGAAGGGAGCTGTTTCGGTAGCTGGCCCTGGGGGCGCCCAGAGCGCTGGGGGCGCCCGGGAGCAGCGGGGGCGCCCGCAGGTTGTACTGTCGAAGCGCACTTCTTGTTTGTGTGTTTTGTGTTCACCTTGGGGGCGCCCGGGACACTCCGGGCGCCCTGGTCAGCTGTTGTCTCACTCCTTTGAGGCTCTATGAGCTGCAGACACTTGTTCCTTCGGTCCTGCATCCAGGGTTAGTCCAAAACACAACAAAACATTAAGTGGTTAGTTTATACAGCCTTAGCTGTCTTGGTTCTAACTTTGGGCCTCCAAAATGGAGCCCTAGGTCGAACCGACGCCTACTGTTCCCTCGACGGGGAACGCGTCCTCACCTACTCCTCTCGGGAGAATTTACCTGATGCCAACCGTTCCTCTGGTTGGACTTTTGCCTGACGGTCCTTTGTTAGGTCTTGGATGCCGAGCTGCCCTTCGCCCGGTGCCTAGCATTCCTTCGCTAGGGCTTTGTTTCCTGGCAGCCATTCGCCAGTGCCTAGCAGTCCTTCGCTAGGGCTTTGTTTCCTGGCAGCCCTTCGCCAGTGCCTAGCAGTCCTTCGCTAGGACTTGGTTTCCTGGCAGCCCTTCGCCAGGTGCCTAGCAGCCCTTCGCTAGGACTTGGTTTCCTGGCAGCCCATCGCCAGGTGCCTAGCAGCCCTTCGCTAGGACTTTTCCTGCACACTTAGTGAACATTGTTAGATCACAAATAAACTTAACTTTGAATCCTTTGCCAATATCAAAACAAGGTTCGATATGGTGCTTCCTGCACCAACAAACCATTCCTATAGCATTGGTGATACAGCAAGATTAGAGGTTTGGGCACCCAAAATCTTGCTGTCCCATCAGTAGACAAGGTTGAGCTAGGAGATAAGATCTCTATTTAGAATTTACTTAGGAGATATTAAGTATGGAGAAATCAAGTATGGAGATATTAGAAACGCAAGTTTGGAGAAATCCAAGTATGGAGAAATCCAAATATCCTAGGTTCAGGCCCTCTTAGCGTGACTTCAGACCCTGCTTTTTAATATGAAATTAAGTGTTTTGATAGGTTTTTTTATATATTAATATATTTTTAAAATAGAAAAAAAATTTGAGTCCACGTCGGGCCTGAATCAAAAGATTTTAGGCCCAACGTGGGCCTGAAATAAAAAATTTCAGGCCCACGCTAGGCCTGAAATAAAAATTTCAAGCCCACGCTGGGCCTGAAATATTTTTTATTTCAGGCCCAGCGTGGGCTTGAAATAAAATATTTCAGGCTCAGCGTGGGCCTGAAATAAAAAATTTCAGGCCACGCTAGGCCTGAAATAAAAAATTTTAAACCCACGCTGGGCTTGAAATATTTTTATTTCAGGCCCACGCTCATTTTTTTCAATTTTTTTTACATTAATATATTTATTAAAATATTATTTAATATATTAATTTCTATTAATCAAATATAAAAATTATTTATTTATTTTTTTAAATAAGTTAGATGAGATATTTTTTAACTGAAATATTTTTTCGATTTTATCTTACGTTTTTTAGTTTAGCGCCAATTCCATAATATATTATTTTAAAATAAAAGTCTGAAAAAACATTTGCAGACGTCTCGAAATTTGTTACTGAGAGAGAAAGAGAAAGGCAGTACATAGCAGGAGGTGTATAAGAGGAAGATCACTAAAATGAGTGCGCCCTTTAGTGAAAATGAAACCACGGTACACCTTTTGGTAAATATCAATTCTTGGGTACGCCCTTTGGTAAATTGCCGTAAAAAGAACTAGTGGATTTTTTTATTAATTATTCAAAAAAAAATCAAAAGGATATAAATTTAATTGTACGAGGTTTATTGAAATTAGGTATGTCAGGTTCATTGAGAATGATGAAATTAATGAGGGTGTTGAATAATATTGGTGAAAATCTAAAAAGTTAGAGTACCAATTCTATTATTCATTATTTGTTTTTTTTATTATAAAGCATTATCTAAAACATCAAATATACATAATAAAATCTATGAAACTTACAACGATTCTCTTGCAAATCGTGAGCAATTGAAGATGGAGAAAATACCATTCGAGGAAACCGCTCTTGCCGTCGACGAGAAGATTACGATGAACGTTTCTCATATAGTCCACGAATCAAATCTCTCACTCTGGATGTTCCTCAACCAATCTTTTCAATGCCTCTGCATTTTTCTACGATATGATGATCTTCTCTTAGACGCACCCCTCCCCTTTTATAGTAAAGGGCGTCGGGCAAAAGTGGGGAAGCGGATTTTGTCCACGTCCCCCACGTCCTACATCTCCCACTCGTATAAGTCAAGTCACATAGACCAAATAAGAATCAGGTCACAAAGACCATATCAAAACAAAGTCACAAAAACTAGATAGTTACAAAGATCATATAGTCACACAGACTGATAGAACATCCAATTCATACTTTAGGGAAAATGATTCGTCCAACAACAAGCATACTGAGCAATCAATGCTAAGAAAGTTATTACACTTAACTTAACTGCTCTATCAATGAATCAAAGACATAAATAATTTACTTTTATCCCAGACTAAATCATTTACATCAATATGAACATCTCTAATCTCTCATGATGACAATTAAGTTAAGAGTCTGTTCAGTATTTCCATTCAATGCAATTATTCACAATCACATTTTAAGTACTCAACAAAAATATAATTGGTCGACCAGTGACTAAGTATCAAAGATATAAATCTCTCAATCTTCCTATTTAGCTTGATTCTATTCATTATAATTAGTCGCTTTCCTAGTAATGCTCCATAGATCGAATCATCCATAGTCAATAGAATACATGCTAAAGTAGCAGACACTGATTAAAATTTCAAGCAGATAGCTAAATAGTCACATAGGATAAATCTGAGATTAACTTATAATTTCAAAGGTCTCACATAGTAGAGAAGCAGAGATTTATTCTCCTACTACCCTTATTGTCGCTATAGCACATGTGATATGAATTACATGCTACGATGTTGTTCTCTTAAACAAAATGAGTGCAACATTTAACTTATGAATTTCAATCTGGCTTTTAGCAGATTCAGTAAATGGTGGGTTCATTTACTTTGATCATTACATAAATGATCTTATCTTGATACAAAAATCAAGGCGACCCTAACTTATGAGTATGTCTCTATTCACAATTACATATGTTGTTCCATAAGTAATGATCTTACCTCTATTTATACTCAACAAATTGAGATGATTATCCATGTGAGTGGACCAATCGCAACCTGTCAACATGCTTATCGAAACTTTATCCAAAATGTAACACCAATATATATATATATATATATATATATATATATATTGTCACGACCCTAGAGGCATATGCTTACTCGAAAATCGGGTAGCATCTCCCCTGTATGGCAGACAAGTTGGGGCAATAATACATACACTCTAATCACAAAAGATGGCTCAGTCATCATAACAGAAATAAAAACATCACCACGCAGTTTTTATATCAACAAAAGAGATAACGGGTGGCTCAGCCACCTTAGGCACAAAAGAAACCACAACCAAAGAGAAACTCCACAACGAACAAACCCGACCAATAAGACATTACTACAAATTAGTCAAAACCATACCAGATAAGAAAATAAAATGCGGAAATAGAGAAACTACGGAGAATCAACTCAGAAACAACTCCAAATAAAATAACCCGGTGGAACTGAGGGGCTGACAACTGGATCATCTCCTGGCTCCAAGCAAAATATCTACCTGCTACCTGAACAAAAATGAGAGGTAGCAGTGGTGAGTCCGGGCGGACTCTGTAGGTATATGAGTAGACAATAAGCATGACATAATAAAGGATAACTAAGTAGAGAATCAATAGAGTACAGTTTATAAGAAATATTGGAATACCTAATCATGCATAACATATGTAAAACGACATGGTATAAAATCCAAATAACAACTAAGCATGTATAAAACAACTCAACAATAATAAAACCAAGATATACATGCATGTCAATCATGTGCAACAACCATAGCTCATATAAATGCAACAACCACAGGAAAATGCATAAACGAAATACGTATGCACATGATGCAATAACATGTGTCACCCCTGACGCCAGTCAAGCCGCCAACACATCCCATCTGTGTGATCGAGTGAGTAGGGCTGTGACAACTATACGCACTCCAACAACAAATACCACAGAAGGTGTGGTTGAGTGGACAGGATGCTGGGGAGTTAACACTCCAGACCCTGATACATAGGGGGAGCTATCAACAACTACAGTATCCCTCGAAAAACAACGGTGAGGGTGTCACTGTTTGCCTACAGCTGCAACATGTATGGCATAACAGGACAGATGCTCGCACTCTAGCAACTACCACGACAACAAGTGGTTGAGTGACTCGAGCAACTAAATGACTAACGATGACTTAACAATATGGAAGCCCAACAGCCGTTAGTATGCAACGTGCAGATATGGTGCATGCTACAAGATGCACAAACAATCGGAGAAACAACGATGCAACCAAAATCCAACAAGTAAACGATACAACCAACTAGAAATAAAAAACCAACGATTATGCACCTACACTACTAGGTAGGATATTTCTAATGTCAAATAAACCTAATTGTGTTTAATGGACTTCTAAGTACTCGCGTATAAGCGGCACTTTATAGAACAGAAAATCAATAGAGGACTGTACAGATACGAATTTGGAATACTCGAAGATCAACGAAGAATAAGTATCAATGGCGAAGTTAAAATAACAATACAACAGGGAATAAGGTCAAGCAACCTACTTGACATAAAATAGCCATGCTTTAAGGTAAAAGAAACTACTCGAGTACAAAGGAGAAGTACCCGCCTTTTATTATTGAAGTTCGTACACGATGGGGACCTTCCACGATCAACCAAACGAATCAAATGTCAAGGTCCTGTATCAAGGACATAGTTTAGCTATTTATACAATTAAATAAAATAAACTAAACTATTCACTACACATAACAAGAATTAAATCCTAGAACAACTTAAACCATTATGTTACAAGGGTAGCTCACAGCGAAACTCATAAGCACTTAACCAATTCTAAATCCAACCATATCAAACTCTCACATCCACGTATCAAGGATACAAGATTGCTTCCCAACAATGATTTCACCAATTACCAGGTATTAATATGGTAAAATCCTTTACAACTCACAACTAAACCAAAAATAGATCTACAGCCTGTAAAAACAAGTCTCCAATCTAACACACTAACAACATGCTATTTTAAACCAATCCATGTCTACCAAGCTACAACCAATATTATCTTAATACAATTTTATCAAATCCTTCAACACCATAGCTTCCTCTCACGCATGGAGTTCACGACAACCATGCTAAAAAATTCAACTATACACCAAACACATTCAAAAATTAAGCTACACCTGATATGGATCAACTCCCTTCAAACCAAACCGAAACCTACAGCTCATGGTAGGTAAAAAAAATCAGAATCATCACATCCAACCAAAATTCACAAGAACCCTAAAGCAAAACTTAACCACCTGCTCTTACCTACTTGTTGCCAGCAATGAAATCCAGGAAAAAATCCTTGGTCGGCAGAACCCTACAGAGAGAGGGAAAATTTTGAAGGTGAAAGAGGAAAAGAGGGTTGCTCGAGAGAAAATCGAGAGGCAAGGGGGAGGAAGTAAACTGGCGATCAGCGGAGGCAGGGCGCTTCGGCTTGCTCGCGTGAAGTGAAGGTTTGCGACGTCGGGGTTGGCGTCGGCCTGCTCGTGGGCGTTGCGTGGAGAGGAACCGCACAACGACGTCGCTTGCTCGGGAACGGCTTTGGCGTCGGGCAGTTTCGGGAGGAATCGACGCAAGAGAAACCACCGCACGAAGAGGAAAACAGATCGAGGAAGAGAGGATTTAGGGTTTTATAATGAATTTGCCTTTTTGTAAATAAGCCCTTCCATTTTTGTTATTTACAACTAGGCCCCTAATTTTTAAATCCACCCCTAAAAATCAGTATTTAACATTCTCCCCCACTAACAAAAATTTGGTCCCCAAATTTAGCTAGGGAACCATAACAAATACTAGTCAACCACAACAGGTACTAGTCAACGGCAATGGGTATCAACACCCTATATCAACAATGTAGATATAATATAAATACGAAATAAAAATCAACCATACGCACCTCAAGTAAATAGATGAGGATAGCGAGCTCTGATCGTATCCTCTAGCTCCCAAGTAGCTTCCTCATCGGAGTGGTGCTGCCAACCAACTTTAACCAACCGAACTGTCTTGTTCCTCAACCGATGCTCTTTGCGGTCCAGAATCCGTATAGGCACCTCCTCATAAGTCGCGTCTGGCTGAAGTGTAACCGGCACCTCCGATAACACATGTGTAGAATCAAGTACATATTTCTCAGCACGGAAACATGAAACACGTCGTGAACTCCAGCCAGTGATGGCGGTAACGCCAGACGATAAGCGACGGCTCCAATCCGCTCCAAAATCTGGAAAGGTCCAATGTAGTGGGGAGCTAGCTTACCTCTCAACCCAAACCTCTTCACCCCTTTCATGAGCGACACTCGTAAGAACACATGATCGCTCATGGAGAACTCCAAGGGTCTTCATCTCCGATCTACATAATTCTTCTAACGATCCTGAGCCTCTGACAGACGGCGTCTAGAGTACCATTTGACAGTCCATAGGGATGTGAGTTTCCTCTTCGTCATTCAAAACGATTGAGAAAGCACCTAAACAACTTAACATTTCATATTGAGTTGTGTTGTTCATTATCTAGTCTATGAGAAGTACAAAGAAGCAATAATATTAGCATGCTTTATCTAATCCGCAAAGTCACATTCATCATGATTCAACATTACAAATTAATATCCTACCAACCAAAGAGATTATCTTAGGGGAAGTTGTTACCACTTGTGAGACTGATATGTTGTTTACTAAGAAATCCAACTTTCCAATAACTAGACCCATATGGGGGTACTATCAAGATGTACTACAATACACATCACTAAAAATAACTGTTAATCAACGCTTTGCCAACCGGATATCATCCTCTGTTCATAGTCTAGGCATTTCAATCTATTACCCATAGTCAACTCTACACTGAAACAAAATCAAATACTCATCTATAAGTGTTCGCAAGGCGAATCAAAAAACATCAACTCCAAATCAACTAAAGTATCAACCTATGTGTAGGCTAAAGATCACTGATCTAAAGGTTATCATCTAACAACCAACAACCACGGATCAATTTATCAAAACCACACTCAGGGCGTTCAATCCTAGGATTACCGACACAACTTTATAACCTAATATCCCATTGCAAGTTCAACAAATCCATAAATATCACCCCTGGATCAAAATTCAAGGACAATCTCTAAGTGTCAAACCATAACATCATAAGCAATATTTCCATCAATAGATTGTCTAAAAATAATATATCACATATGTCCTCTAATATGTCACAGAGATTTGACACTCGCAACTCAATCCTCAAACACCTATCAAATTTTATTTTACTAAATAATAACAGAGTAAAATAAAATCATCCTCCGTATGAATCCAATAGATACACTTTCTGAAAGAAGAAGTCATCTACCCTTCCACACTCTCCATCAACCACTCAAAGACAATCACCAATAGGAGACAAACTATCATGTATTTGTAGTCAATCATTCTAATCCAAGCCTAAAGTATACCTAGCAGTCGGGTATAGGTAATAGTATAACATCCAACCAAGTTAAAATATGTCTATACAACCTTAGACAAGGTAATGTATTCAACGGATAGGATAATTATCAAAAATATACTTTACTAACTTACTTTATAATTGCCGGGAGAAATCTCGTCGCTGCCAAGTCCCATAACACAACCATACTGAACTATGTCAAGAAAATGACTCCGTGAAAATACAACCAAATCCGTAAAATATCGATAAACCTCGAAAAACAACTTTGTCAAACCCACAAGAAAAAGACTCCGCAAAAATAAACAAATCTGTAACATACAGATTGACCTCGTAAAACAACTCCATAAACCCATAGACACCAAAACATCGCAAAACTTGACTCTGATACCAAAAATTGTCACGACCCCATAGGCACATGCTTACTCAAAAATCGGGCAGCATTTCCCCTGTACGGTGGACAAGTTGGGGCAATAATACATACACTCTAATCACAAAAGATGGCTCAGCCATCATAACAGAAATAAAAACATCACCACGCAGTTTTTATATCAACAAAAGAGATAACGGGTGGCTCAGCTACCTTAGGCATAAAAGAAACCACAACCAAAGAGAAACTCCACAATGAACAAACCTGACCAATAGACATTACTACAAATTAGTCAAAACCATACCAGATAAGAAAATAAAATGCGGAAATAGAGAAACTACGGAAAATCAACTCAGAAACAACTCTAAATAAAATAACCCGGTGGAACTGAGGGACTGAGGGGCTGGCAACTGGATCATCTCCTAGCTCCAAGCAAAATATCTACCTGCTACCTGAAATAAAAATGGGAGGTAGCGGTGGTGAGTCCGGGCGGACTCTGCGGGTATATGAGTAGACAATAAGCATGACATAATAAAGGATAACTAAGTAGAGAATCAATAGAGTATAGTCCATAAGAAATACAGGAATACCTAATCATGCATAACATATGTAAAACGACATGGTATAAAATCTGAATAACAACTAAGCATGTATAAAACAACCCAACAATAATAAAACCAAGATATACATACATGTCAATCAAGTACAACAACCATAGCTCATATAAATGCAACAATCACAGGAAAATGCATAAACGAAATATGTATGCGCATGATACAATGACATGTGTCACCCCTGACGCCAGTCAAGCCGCCAACACATCCCATTTGTGTGACCGAGAGGGTAGGGCTGTGACAATTGTACGCACTCCAACAACAGGAGTCAACACTCCAGACCCCGATACATAGGGGGAGCTATCAACAGCTACAGTATCCGTCGAAAAACAACGGTGAGGGTGTCACTGTTTGCCTACAGCTGTAACATGTGTGGCATAACAGGATAGATGCTCGCACTCTAGCAACTACCACGACAACAAGTGGTTGAGTGAATCAAGTAACTAAATGACTAACGACGGTTTAACCATATGTAAGCCCAACAGTCGTTAGTATGCAACGTACAGATATGGTGCATGCTACAAGATGCACGAATACCCGGAAAAACAACGATGCAACCAAAATCCAACAAGTAAATGATACAACCAACCAGAAATCGAAAACTAACGATTATGCACCTACACTACTAGGTAGGATATTTCTAATGTCAAATAAATCTAATTGTGTTTAATGGACTTCTAAGTACTCATGTACAATCGACACTTTATAGAATAGAAAATCAACAGAGGACTGTACAGATACGAATTTGGAATACTCGAAGATCAACGAAGAATAAGTATCAACGGCGAAGTTAAAATAACAAAACAACAGGGAATAAGGTCAAATAACCTACTAGACATAAAATAGTCATGCTTTAAGGTAAATGAAACTACTCGAGTACAAAGGAGAAGTACCCGCCTTTTATTATTGAAGTTCGTACACGATGGGGACCTTCCACGATCAACCAAACGAATCCAATGTCAAGGTCCTGTATCAAGGACTTAGTTTAGCTATTTATACAATTAAATAAAATAAACTAAACTATTCACTACGTATAACAAGAATTAAATCCTAGAACAACTTAAACCATTATGTTACAAGGGTAGCTCACGGCGAAACTCATAAGCACTTAACCAATTCTAAATCCAACCATATCAAACTCTCACATCCACGTATCAAGGATACAAGATTGCTCCCCAACAATGATTTCACCAATTACCAGCTTAACAACATAATCAAAACTTAAGGTATTAATATGGTAAAATCCTTTACAGCTCACAACTAAACCCAAAATAGATCAACAGCCTGTAAAAACAAGTCTCCAATCTAACACACTAACAACATGCTGTTTTAAACCAATCCATGTCTACCAAGCTACAACCAATATTATCTTAACACAATTTTATCAAATCCTTCAACACCATAGCTTCCTCTCACGCATGGAGTTCACGACAACCATGATAAAAAATTCAACTATACACCAAACACATTCAAAAATTAAGCTACACATGATATGGATTAACTCCCTTCAAACCAAACCGAAACCTACAGCTCATGGTAGGTAAAAAAAATCAGAATCATCACATCCAACCAAAATTCACAAGAACCCTAAAGCAAAACATAACCACCTGCTCTTACCTACTTGCTGCCGGCGATGAAATCCAGGAAAAAATCCTTGGTTGGCAGAACCCTACAGAGAGAGGGAAAAATTTGAAGGTGAAATAGGAAAAGAGGGTTGCTCGAGAGAAAATCGAGAGGCAAGGGGGAGGAAGTAAACCGGCGATCAGCGGAGGCAGGGCGCTTCGGCTTGCTCGCGTGAAGTGGAGGTTTGCGATGTCGGGGTTGGCGTCGGCCTGCTCGTGGGCGTTGCGTGGAGAGGAACCTCACAACGGCGTCGCTTGCTCAGGAACGGCTACGGCGTCGGGCGGTTTCATGAGGAATCGGCGCAAGAGAAACCACCGCACGAAGAGGAAAACAGATCGGGGAAGAGAGGATTTAGGGTTTTATAATGATTTTGCCTTTTTGCAAATAAGCCCTTCCATGTTCATTATTTACAACTAGGCCCCTAATTTTTAAATCCACCCCTAAAAATCAGTATTTAACATATATATATACTGAATAAATCATGACATTTTCATATATTTGATTGTTTTTACAATGTGTTATATTTTACAAAGTTCCAAAGACTTCACATATCCAAGAAATGACTCTTTAGTCAATGACTTAGTAAAAGGATTTGCAAGTATAACACAGGTAGGAATATACTCAAAGACTACCCTTCTTTTTCCACAATATCCCTTACATAATTATATTTAATTTCTATATGTTTGCTTTTGCTGTGATATTTGGGATCTTTGGAAAAAGCTATCGCAGCTTGATTGTCACAATACACTATAACAGGACTCTCACTATCCTCAACAATATTCAAATGCTTCAGGAAACTTCTTATCTAGACAACTTCTTGTACAACCACTGCACAAGCCACATATTCGGCTTCCATTGTTGACAAAGCTACACATGACTGTTTCTTGCTGTTCCATGAGATGACGCTACCATTCAGTAAAAAAATATATCCCGATGTGGATTTTCTGTCATCCAGGTCTCTTGCCCAATCTGCATCTGTGTAACCCTTCAAGCTCAACTTTGATCCTTGGAAGCAGAGACAATAATCTGCCATCCGTTTGAGATATCTGAATATTCTCTTCACCGCTTTCCAATATCTCAATCCTGGGTTTGATTGGAAACGGCTAACCAAGCCAACAACATAGCTGACATCAGGACAAGTATGCAACATAGTATACATTAAACTACCAATGACACTGACATATAATTTTTTTTTCATGTCGGCTATCTCATCAGGAGTCTTAGCATATATACTTTTGCTTAGAACAGTATCTCTCGTTACAAAAGTTTGTTCATTGTTGCAAACATCTTAGTAATATAAGTCTCTTGAGAGAAACCCAAAAGTCTTTTCGATCGATCTCTATTGATCATTACCCCTAAGATGTACTCAGCATCTTCCATATCTATT
The DNA here is from genome assembly GCA_024364735.1 of Boesenbergia rotunda. Classification (NCBI taxonomy): domain Eukaryota; kingdom Viridiplantae; phylum Streptophyta; class Magnoliopsida; order Zingiberales; family Zingiberaceae; genus Boesenbergia; species Boesenbergia rotunda. Next base: position 305,499 of record JAGFNQ010002001.1, on the reverse strand, counting down.
ATGTCAAATTGTGATGAAAGCCATGATTTGATTTCTATCACAAACTGTATGTCATTTCCAGCTATTGGCATGTCATCAACATATAATAATAAAATAACAATCTTTATTCTCCCTGAGATAAACACAATGATCCTCATTGATCATTTCAAAACTATAAGATAAAATGACTTCATTATCTTGACGCTTGCTTTAGCCCAAATATAGACTTTTTAAGTCTACATGTTTTATCCTCTTGGCCTTCAGCAATATAACCTTCTGGCTGTGCCATATAAATTTTTTCGTCAAGATTACCATTAAGGAAAGCCATTTTCATATCCATCTAATGTAATTCTAAGACATAATGTGCTACAATAGCTAAAATGACACGTATTGACACAAACTTCATAATAGGGGAATATGTCTCTTTAAAATCATTACCCTCTACTTGGGTATATCCTTTTGTAACTAGATGAGCTTTGTATCTATTAATTAATCCATCTGTCTTCCTCTTGATTTTGAGAATCCACTTATTCCTAATAGCCCTTCTGATGAAAGCCAAGGAGGGGTTACAAGCTTACAAGACAAAGTTGAGGATGAAGAGGCATTGAAGAGAATTGGAGGACCCCAGACAAGGTCCAAGACTAAAAAAATGAAGCAAGCCTTGCAGGGCTTAATAATGGAGCTCAAGGAAAAGGAGGATGAATGCACAACATGAGGACCATTTTCGTATGTATTTTTGGGGGGATTTTTCTAGAGTGACTTTCAATGTCCTTTGGTGGGTTTTAATGCCTTTTTGAGAGTTCCTAAGATAGTATTAGGAATTAGTAGTTACATTAGTGGAAAATAAATGCTCATGCATTCATGCATGCATGATAATGGTGTATCATTAGTGCTTTGTGAGAAGTGTAGTAGAGGTTAATGTTTCAACCTCCACTAAGTCTATATATAGGAAAACTCTTGTATGGTTAAGGAAGTTTTTGGTTGGAATGAAATCTGAATTTTCTCTATTGTGAGAGCTTCCTTAGAGTTCTTAGGCAAAGAACTAAATCCGATCTTATCAAGACAACTTGTGGCGATCAAAACACACATGACTTATCACTCACCTTCTTATCTTTCTTGAGTGTGGTGTCAATATCCTTCCCCAACTGAAGTTCAAGGCGAACCGATTGCGGTGATCTTATCATTTGGTTTTAGAGCCAGGTTCTTTGATTTTCAGGTGTGTGTTTTGTTTGTCAATTCAAAAAAAAATATCATCCTTTTGTTCTTGTTCATCTTCGGTATCTTTTCATTCTTCATCTCTATTTGTTATCAATTTCTGTTCTCTATTTGGGTCCTAAACTCAAAAAAAAAGAAAAAAAATCGAAAAAAGAGGGGGAAAAAGGAAAAAAGAAGAGAATTTGTGAATTAAAAGGACTCAATATTCCTCTTACTGCTCTTGATCGTTGCTGAATTTCTTGTTCTATCCATTTATTTATCTTGTTCTACTCATATTTTCTTGTTGGTTTCTTGCTCACTTGATCATCAACTTGCTGTCTTGAGAAAAAAAATCATTGATAATGTTCTTTTCTTAAGAGCTTATAAAGGAAGCTAAGTGGCTAAATTTGAGTGCAAACACGTGAGTAGAGTGGTGAGGTCCTTCTAACATTTCTTTTGTAATTTTTCTTGTCATCTTCTTCTGTTGCAAGCATGAGTGGGGAAAGAATACCTAATTCCCCTAGGCGAGATCCTAATAGGCTTCAAATGGAGGAACTTACGCAACACTTTGAGAGATTGCTTCAAAGACACCTTGAAGGATTACACGAAAGGATGGACCGACTTGAAGGAGGAAGAGTTTCCAACCATGGGGGCAATTCTAATCATGAAGAATCTCATCAAGCAAGTGACCTATTCTACGGTTCTCCAAGAGAAGGAAGGAGACGTGAAGGGGGAAGAAGACGTGAAAGAGGAGGTAGAGACCATCGACATGAAGATGATCTACGAAGGGTGAAAGTCAAGGTACCTTCCTTCCAAGGGAGGAATAACCCTGAAACATATCTTGAGTGGGAGATGAAAATAGAACAAATCTTCTTATCCCACAATTACAATGATACAAAGAAAGTGAAGGTGGCTGCCCTTGAGTCCACTGATTACACCTTAATTTGCTAGGATCAAGTGCAAAAATAGAGAAGAATGTATGGTGAGCATTCAATAGACACTTGGGATGAAATGAAGACTTTGATGAGAAGGAGATTTGTGCCTTCCCACTACCACAGGGATTTGCATAACAAATTGCAAAGACTCATCCAAGGGAGTAGGAGTGTGGATGAGTATTACAAGGAGATGGAGGTGGCTTTGATTAGGGCCAATATTGTGGAAGATAGAGAAGCAACCATGGCCTGATTTCTCCATGGCCTAAACCAAGATATTGGAGACATTGTGGAGTTACAACATTATGTCGAGCTTGAAGATTCAGTTCATCAAGCAATGAAAGTGGAACAACAATTAAAGAGAAAGCGCAATATGAAGAAATCATCTTCTTCAAAATACTCTTCAAGTTGGAAGGACAAGCCAAAGAAGGAGGGTTCTTCTTCTAATTCTAAGGAGGTAACAAGCACTAAGAAGCCTATTCCTACTAATTTTTCTTCTACTTCTAAGAGTAGGGATATCAAGTGCTTTAGGTGTTTGGGAAAAAGACATATTGCATCTGAATGCCCGAATAAAAAGACTATGGTGGTGAGGAATAATGGGAGTATCTCTAGTGATGAAATTTCTTCTCATTCCTCTTCCTCAAGCGATGGGGAAAATGATGGAGCAGCCTATGCGCAAGATGGAGATCTCTTAGTGGTTAGGAGGTTATTGGTAAGTCAAGCCAAGGAGCATGAAGAGGACCAAAGAGAAAATATTTTTCATACCCGCTGCCTTATTCAAGGTAGAACATGCTCTATGATCATTGATGGTGGGAGTTGCACCAATGTGGCAAGCACTAGGTTGGTCACCAAACTCAACCTAAAGACTACACGACATGCAAGGTCATATAAACTCCAATGGCTGAGTAATAGTGGTGAATTGATAGTGAATCAGCAAGTGTTGATTAATTTCTCCATTAGAAAATATGAAGATCAAGTTCTATGTGATATTGTACTTATGGAGGCAAGCCACATTCTTCTTGGGAGACCTTGGCATTTTGATAGGCGAGTTCACATTGATGGATTCTCCAACAAGTTCTCTCTTGTTCACAACTCTCGCAAAGTCACACTTGTACCATTATCAACTAGGGAGGCTTGTGAGGATCAAAAAAAAAAATGAGAGAGAAAGGAGAAAAAGAAGAGCGAAAGCTTTAGAAAGAGAAAGAGTGTGTGAAATGTTGATGCAGTCTGACCTAATTGTTGTTTTGATGTTGACACCGATTTAAGTTCGGTTGAGTGAGAATTGAGATCAGATAGTTAAGTTCGGATTAAGTGTTCAGGTCAGAGAAGGCTCGGCAGCTCGTTCTCTGGACCGAGATGAGTCGGAGAGGGCTCGGTAGCTCGTTCTCTGGACTCTGGTCAGAGAGGGCTTGGCAGCTCATTCTCTGGACCGAGATGAGTCGGAGAGGGCTCGGTAGCTCATTCTCCGGACTCTGGTTAGAGAGGGCTCGATAGCTCGTTCTTTGGACCGAGATGAGTCGAAGAGGGCTCGGTAGCTCGTTCTCCGGACTCTGGTCAGAGGGGGCTTGGTAGCTCGTTCTCTGGACTGAGTTGAGTTAGAGAGGGCTCGGTAGCTCGTTCTCTGGACCGGGATGAGTCGGAGAGGGCTCGGTAGATCGTTCTTCGGGCTTTGGTCAGAGAGGGCTCGGTAGCTCGTTCTCTGGACTGGGATGAGTTGGAGAGGGCTCGGTAACTCGTTCTCTGGACTCTGGTTAGAAAGGGCTCGATAGCTCGTTTTCTGGACCGGGATGAGTCGGAGAGGCCTTGGTAGCTCGTTCTCCGGACCAGACTGAGTCAGAGAAGGCAAGGGAGTCTGTTCTTTGGACTCAGGGTCAAAATGATTGGCTGGATCGGTCTGAAATCCGATCAGGGAGTTGGCACAAACTCTCTTGATAGTAGATCGGTCACAAGACTGATCCAGGAAGTTTGATCGGCCTGTTGACCGATCCAGAAAGCTTCTGAGGAAACAGAAGGTTGTCTGAACGGTCTAGTGACCGATCAGAAAATATTCTGTGTCGTCACAGAAAGATATCTGATCGGTCAGTACGACCGATCAGAATAGGCCTGGACCGATCAGGCTGGGTCTTGATCGGTCAGGCATGTGGCTGATCGGTCACTTTGACCAATCAGGCTCTTCCATAATTGGTCCTCTTGACCGATCATGTTGCCTTGGCTGAAATCCAAGTATGTTTAGGGATCGGTCTGGTGATCGATCCCCTGGTCTCTGATCGGTCATGATTTGGCTCCCCCTGGACTAAAGCCACGATAATGGTTCGTCAAGATATGAATCTTGTCCTTGGGGATCCAATACTGATTTGATCCAGTTTGTTTATTCAGGCACAGTTTGGGTACCCATGCCTGAACCTTAGGTCTGGGCTGGTTCAGTGCAGCATAGTATGATCTTTGTCTAAACTTGGTTCTATAGCCTAATCCGGATCGATTTAGAATGGACTTCTGTTTTCCAAGAATCATGTCAAGACCCTTGGAACCAGAAGTGAACCGTTCTAAGGCTGATCTAAGGTCCTTGACTTGAGTTTTCAAGGAGGAGTTCTCTTTCTCAAGTTTTTCAACTTGAGTAGAGGTTCCTTCTTAAACCTTCTCAGTTAAGGATCTAGAGTCAGCTCCCTCTTTCAGGAGTTTTACTTCCTGTCAGAGAGATTCGACTCGGAGTTTGGCTTTCGCCAAGTCTTGAGAAAGATAGGCAATTAATTCGTTTAACTGATTTCTAGTAAAACCACTTACAGTGATTTCGCCATCCTCTGAAAACGTGAGTTTGCCTTCGTCCGGTTCTGATTCTGACTCGGTCTCGATTTCTTCTGAGGCGGTTAGTGCGAGCAGGTTTGACTGTGGGACCTCTTCTTCTTCGGAGGAGGAGGACTCGTCCCATGTTGCTTGAAGTGCTTTCTTCTTTCTTGTCTTCTTTGTTTCCTTCAGATTAGGGCATTCAGTCTTGTAGTGACCCTTCTTTTTGCATTCGTAACAGGTCACATTTGGTTTGTTCTTCTCATTTGAAGATTCAGCTGGTTCTTCCTTTCTTCGGCTGGCTTTCCTTCTGTTGGTCTGATTTTTTAGTTCTTTGTAGTAGTCCCGAGCTAGCCGAACCAGCTTAGGTCGATTTCCTTCGCTTTCTTCTGAGTCTGAGTCTGAATCAGACTCGGGTGCAGGTTGAGGCTTCTTCTTGGTTATTTTTCCAGTTTTACCTGCAACAAAAGCGATTCCTTTCTCGGCCAGGGTGCAGTTAGTCTGCTCATGCAATTCTAATTCAGAAAACAGTTCATCTAACTTGATTTTAAACAAGTCCCTTGAAACTTTGTATGCATCTACCATAGATGCCCACAAAGTATTTCTTGGGAAGGCATTAAGAGCATACCTGATCAGGTCACGATTCTCTACCTTGTGACCGATGGTGTGTAGACCGTTCATCAGCTCCTGAATTCTGGCGTGGAGCTGAGTTGCAGTTTCGCTGTCGTTCATCTTGATGGTATACAGCTTGTTCAGTAGAAGGTCCCTCTTGCTGATCCGGATGTCGGAGGTTCCTTCGTGTAATTCAATTAGCTTACCCCAGAGTTCCTTTGCGCTGTTGAATGGGCCTACCCGGTTCAGATCCTCTTTGGTTAGACCGCATTGAAGTGTTTGAGTTGCTTTGGCATCGACTTCAATTTTCTTTTTGAGTGAAGCGTCCCATTCAGTGTAGGATTGTTGTACTCCGTCAGCATTCTTCAAAATTTCCAGTCCGGACTGGATTATTATCCACATGTCCACCTGAGTTTTCAGGTGGACTTCCATCCTACTCTTCCAGTAGGAGAAATCCTCCCCACTGAAGAGCGGTGGTCTGGAGGTGCTGAAGCCTTCTTGCATGGGCATTTAAAATTTACTGAAAAGAGAGAGAGAAAAAAATGTCCCAAGACTTGGTCTTGGATTAGCAATGCGGGAAGAAAAGAAATTATCGAGTGGTGTTGCACCAACCTCGATTAACGATGAAAAGAAAAAAAAATCGAAGAAACTCCGAAAAAAATTCTCAAATTGGTGGTTGCACCAAATTTGAGCTTCCCCGCTTTGATATCACTTGTTGGATCGAGAGAATACGATAGAGGGGGGGTGAATATCGTAAAACCGTTTCGGATATAAATTTAAGAGAATGAGCAGCAGAAATTAAATCACAAACACAAACACAAACACAAGGATTTCCTTGGTTCGGAGTCGCGGTCGGCTCCTACTCCAAGGCCCACGGTCCTTGACCGTTTACTGCGGGCAATACTATAATCACGCAAATAATTACAAGAAGATGTACAGTAGTAGTGCAGTAAAAATAGAAATCTAACTCTTCGTTATCGACGCCCGGTGTGGATCGTTCTTCAGTGCGTAGGATCGTCGGCGGCGCTAGAACCTCGAGATCAGAAGTTTTCGGAGCAGAGCGCTTGAGCGAAGAGTATTGAGGCATTGAAAAACTGTGTCTGGAAGCCTTGGGGGTCGAGCCCCTTATATAGTGAACCTGGGGGCGCCCGGGACGTTGGGGGCGCCCTCCGCGTGTCACACGATCCGCAAACATCTCGGTCAACCCTTATCCCTCCAGGATCGGGCTCGAGGTTTGACGGGGGCGCCCGGGAAGCAAGGGGCGCCAGGGAGCTTCGGGGCGCCCGGGAGCTTGGGGGCGCCCGGGAGCAGTGAGCTTCCGAAGCGTTTTCTTGCTAACTCTTGTTTGGCTTTGACTTAGGGCGCCTGGGACCTCCCGGGCGCCCAACCCAGCTACTGCCCCTCTCCTTTGGGGTGTTCTGAGCTGTAAAAACTCGTTCCTTCGGTCCTGCATTCAGGGTTAGTACCAAACAAAACAAAGCAAGCATGTTAGTGCATTTTACAGCCGTAGCTGTCTTGGTTCTGACTTTGGGTCTCCAAAATGGAACCCTAGGTCGAACCGACGTCTACTGTTCCCTCGATGGGGAACGCGTCCTCACCTACTCCTCTCAGGATATTTTACCTGTTGCCAACCGGCTCCTCCGGTTGGACTTTTGCCCAGCAGTCCTTCGCCAGGTGCCTAGCAGTCCTTCACCAGGTCTTAAGTACCAAGCAGTCCTTCGCCTGGTGCCTAGCAATCCTTCGCCAGGTCTTCAACTCCTAGCAGCCCTTCGCTAGGTGCCCAGCAGTCCTTCGCCAGGTCTTAGGGTTTCGATGCCTAGCAGTCCTTCGCTAGGTGCCTAGCAGTCCTTCGCTAGGACTTCAATCTGCACACTCAAGTAACATGTTAGATAAACATAACATCTTAACTTTTGAACCCTTTGCCATTATCAAAACCCAGGTTCGACTTGGGTGTTGTCTGCACCAACAATTAGTCGGGCCAAATTTGTCCAAGCGAATGAATCAATGTTTTGTCACTTGAATAATTTTTTGCTTGGTGCCCAAATGTAACAGATGCACTAAGAGAAAAAGAGAGCATGGGTCTAAGTCCTATAAAAAGAGGCTGTGACTAAGAACAAAAGAGAGCTAGAAAAAGAGTGGTAGCAATTGGGTGCTTTCTCAGTTCGTCACTAACAACCAGTGCTTGGTTGTGTACATGATTCCACTATTGTAATATGAGAAATAGACATCTATCATCACCTTGAAGCACAGTCGGAGGAGGACAAATTTATTTTAAGAAAACTGTATTACGCAGGCCTCAATAACTCTCTCATCCATCTCAGCTTGGGAGCTCAAGTCTTCCAGCTCAAGTCAGGAGCTTCAGCTCGGGAGCTCAGGTCGTCTAGCTCAGCTTGAGAGCTCAGGTCTTCCAACTCAGGACGGGAGCTCAGGTTGCCCAACTTAGGTCGTCTAGCTCAGCTAAGGAGCTCAGGTCGTCCAGCTCAAGTTGTCCAACTCAAGTCAGGAGCTCAGGTTGTCCAGCTCAAGTCGTCCAGGAGCTCATGTAGTCCAGCTCAGGCTGGGAATTGTAGCTCGGGAACTCAAGTCAAGAGCATCAGCTCGGGGAGCCTCAGGTCGAGAGATCGGACTGTGAGGAATATCTGGGTAAGTATAATCATCTTTTGCTATAATTATTAACTTAATAAAATTGGTAGAAAATAAAAACTTTTAATATTAAGTGCTCAAAATATACATCTATGAAATTGGCCAACAAGACTAATTTTTTATTTAGGATACTCTAGTTTGAGTTAGGGAAATGATTCTTTCCTTGCGGTAGGGCTTGATTTTATTATTTTGATGGTTTAATAATAAAATTTTTCATGTCATCTTGGAGAACATGATTTTTTTCTATCGGTATGATTGTCCAAGGTTGTCTTGTTAGCCACAAGCATATATGGCTACCATCTTGAAATATGAGATCATAGCCCACTAAGAAAACTTAAGTACTTTTTGGCATCTTCAATGTGGGCTAAAAAATCATAAGAAATAGTCCATTAAAGGGTGATTTTATGTGATAAGTTGATCGGTATGACTTGAAACTTATCACTCGACTCTATCATCAAGAGAAATTGTGTAAATTGCACGAACTTCATTAACCGTATGTGAGGATGGTTCTTGAACCATAGGAGTTTTTCGATGTGATAGAAAATCCTCTCCTATTTGAGCCACCCACTAAAGAGATAAAAGAACTTGAGTCATGGGGAGTGCACCACAATGATATGATCACTACTATGCGCATTTTGTATTCTACTATCTGTCACGCCCCCAGAGGCACATGCTTCCTCGAAAATCGGGCAGCATCTCCCCTGTACGGCGGACAATATGGGGCAAATATACATCATATCTCCACCAAAATAGCTCAGCCACATGCGGCTGGCATCACAATAATAGGAAATAAACACAACCACGCAGTTTATATTGAAACAAAGTAAATGGATGGCTTAGCCATCTTAAACATAAAAGAATGTCTGCATACTAGTAAGAACGACAAAATCCAAACCGATACTCGATAAGGAAACTCACTGCGGAAATAAAACAGACACTAAAACAAACCAAAACAAACCGACACTGGGACTGAGGGACTGGCAACTGGATCATCTCCTGGCTCCAAGCAAAACATCTACCTGCTACCTGAAACAACAAAAAGGGAAGCAGGGGTGGTGAGTCCGGGCGGACTCTGCGGGTATATGAGTAGACAAATAAGCATGGCATAATAAGGATAAACAGAGTAGAGAACTCAAAAGTGTACAGTCCATAAGAATTATAGAATTCACCTAATCATGCATAACATATATCAATCGACATGGTATAAAGTCCGAATAACGACTAAATACGTATAAAACAACTCAATAACAATAATATCAAGATATACATGCATGTCAAACATGTGCAACAATCATAGCTCATATAAGTGCATCAAACACAAGCAAATGCATAAAAGAAATACGTATGCACATGATGCAATGACATGTGTCACCCCTGACGCCAGTCAAGCCGTCAACACATCACATCTGTGTGACCGAGTGGGTAGGGCTGTGACAACTGTACCACTCCAACAACAACAATAATACTAAACAACAATAATACCACATAAGGCGTGGTTGAGTAGACAGGATGCTGGGGAGTCTACACTCCAACCCCTATACATAGGGGGAGCTATACAGCTGCAAAATATCCCTCTATAAACAACAGTGAGGGTGAGCCACCAACAGCTCATCCCTCTAAAATAACGGTGAGGGTGTCACTGTCTGGCATGACAGGACAAACACTCGCACTCCAACCACTACCATGATAACATGTGGTTGAGTGAATCGAGCAACAATATGACTAACGACGGCTTAACTAAATGTAAGCCCAACAGTCGTTAGTATGCAACGTGCAAGTATGGTGCATGATATACGATGCACGAACAACCGGAGAAACAGCGATGCAATAAAGTCCAACAAATGCACGATGCATCAATACAATCAACCGGAAATCAAAACCAACGATTATGCACCTACACTACTAGGTAGGGTATTTCTAATGCCAAATAAACCTATCTGTGTTTAATGGACTTCTAAGTACTCGCGTACAAGCGGTACTTTACAGAACAGAAAACCAATCGAGGACTGTACAGATACGAATTTAGGAATACTCAAAGATCAACGAAGAATAAGTCTCAACGGCGATGTTTAAATCACGACAAAGAACAAGGTCAAGCAACCTACTTAGACATAATAGCCATGCTTAAAGGTAAAAGAACTACTCGAGTACAAAGGAGAAATACCCGCCTTATAATTGTAGAACTCTGTGAACGAAGAAGACCTTCCGTAATCAGCCAAACGAATCCAAATCAAGGTCCTGTACAATAATTAATGTTTAAGCTATCGCAACAAAGAAACATTTAGCAACAACCTACTACGAACATAAAATAAATCTGGCTAAGTACTGATCATTAACAAACCTTAATTAGCAATTATTTCCCTTTTAAACCCAAGTCATGGGCTAATGTATATGAAACCGTACACGAAAGAACACAACATCATTGTGCCATTTACAAGTATACAGTGTCCAAAACAATTCTACAATTGGATTCTTTAGAATCCACCGAACATAATTCATATAGACTCACTCAAATTCGAGGTATCACAAGACTAACACAAAATCAAACAGCTTCACCCAAAACAGAGTCCTAAACAAACTCAATCCCAACCCCTAATCACGGAATCATAGCACTAAAATCAAGTCAATAAACAACCTGCTCAAATCTGAGATCAATAACAAATATTAGACTTCACAACACGAATATAGAAATCAACAAACCAAGCTTCTACCCAAACCAAGATCAAATCAATATCCAATTCACAATTCACCCAAAACAACTCTAAACCAAGCCTTTACCTTGATGGCAGAGGGAAATTGGGCGATGATGGGACGATGATAGGGCATGGCTCGGGAGTAAACGCGCGCTCGTCCTTGGTGGTTCTCGATTTCTTGGTGGAGAGGTTCGGCGAACCTTGGCCTGTTGCGCAAGGGAGAGGGATATCACCTAGGGTTTGCGGTGAGAAGTTACAGAGGGAGAAGAGATCCATTCGGCTAGGACTTCAATCGAGAGGGAGAAGGAAAACTCACCTCTAGGAGAACTCTACACCGCGAAGGAGAACTCTACACCGGCGAAGGGCGGCGTCGGCGTCGGCTAGGGTTGCGGCGCGTCGAAGGAGAAGGCTGCGTCGGGCGAAAACTGCTCGCGCGGCGCAGCAGGTGTCGACGCGAAGAAAAGGAACGGCTCGGGATATAACTTAGGGCTTTAGGGGCTTTTTATATAACTAAGTTTTCTAAATTACAACTAGGCCCCTAACTTCCAAAAATTTACCTTTTCAACCCTATTAAAACTCAGTATTTAACACTATCGTTCCTAGCCTTAAGTGAAGATTCAAGTCATTTGGCGCAATGGCATTGTGTTTGGGGGGAACAACAGATACATGAATGCTCCATCCATTTGAAATAGGCTAAAGTGTAAAGATGTTTCTTATGATGTAAGGTGATAAAACTGAAATCTATTGATATACATTTAACAAAGATTATAAACTTATTTCAATAAGACATTAAAATTAAATCCTTCAATACTTCATCAATTTGGGGAGTCCCCAATATTTCTATCAAACATCCAGTCATCTTAACTTACTTGAACTTTCGTTTAGAGTTCACTCCTATGGGAGTTCTCACCTCCTTCATTCAAGGTTCCACCCCACATATCTCAATTTGAATCATGTTTTTGATACCACTTGTTGGATCAAAAGAATTCATATATCTCTATAAAGGTATGATATTATTCACTTTGGATCTAAATCTTCATGATTTTATTTTTGAGTTCTACCCAAAAGATCTCATACCAATAAAGATATCTTTGATCTTTTAAACTTATTATATTTTTTATGTATTTCTAATGTAAGTCTTTAATTATATTTCTAATATTAGTTGATTGTTACTATACTCCTAGTGTGACCATGAACATTACTTTAGTTACTAGTATAGATAAGTGTGGATTCTCGTTATTATTGAGAAACAATAATTATTTTCTTTATAAAAATGGTGTTTGCTATGGAACTATTGAAATATGCAATAGTAAAAAACCAAACAACTCAAAGATGTAATATGGACAAAGTCATCTTTTGACATTGTCATTTAGGTCATGTAAATGAGAATTAGATATCCAAAGTGCATAAGAAGGGATACATAGACTTATTTGATTGTGAATCATATGCGATAGCAAGATGACCAAATCACTCTTTAGTGGAAAAGTTGAGTAAGCCAAAGCTTATATTGGACATAATACATTCGGCTGTATGCAGTCAATGTCCACACGCGCATATGGAGGCTTTGTCTACTTCACAACCTTCAACATGTTATGGTTATGTGTTTTTTATGAAACACAAGTCTAAAGTTTTTAAAAAGCTCGAAGATTGCAACTTCAAGTAGAGAAATAGTTTGACAAGAGCATTAAGGCATTTTAATAGGATCGGGATAGTCATGGCCCACTCAAAGGAGCATCAATTTAAGAACTCTTCTTAATTATGAATTTCTGAAGGAATTTTAGGGATTTAATTTGAGGGTAATTCAGTAAATAGCAAACAACAAAGTATAAACAGGAATGATTTTTTTATTCGATAGATCATCTGATACAACACAAGTCACAACACACAACACTCTTAAATATAACACTTAACACATAAAATTATAAAATAACTTTCATAAACTGCACAAACTGTAAAATAACTTTCATGAGGTCCATAAACTGCATACGTTCTCTAAAATGTAGTTCATGAGCATATCATGATTTTAACCAAGTTGTTGCTTCTTAGCCACTTTTGTCATCGACCACGTCTTCAATTGATTTGTTATCAAGCATATTAAAATCAACTGAGTTGCCTTCAGTTTCTATTATGTATAAATTTGCTAAAGTGATTGTCGATCAAATCAGTCATGTGATATACGCTCGTATTTATTAAACTCACTCCTCTCAAATTTTACATTCTTTATGTCCAAAAAAGCTCACTAGTCACTTCGACTCATTACTCAGTCATACTTTGGAGGAGTTCTAGAATTGATTCTTTCACAAGCCACAGAGCTTCTATCTGAGACTGTAGCACAGCAGTGCCTTTCATATGTTACTTAGTGCTTAGATTTTGATCTACAAATGACAGTGATCTTAGTCTATAATACTCAAGTGTCTATCTCATTTAAACTGATCTTATCTAAACAAGATCTTTTCCTCTGATAATTAATACTGATATATATCATCTAGTGCAGTGGTAGGACAATGACCTCAACTAAGAACATAGATTTGTTTAATTAACTCAAAAATATGAGTTTTGTTCCTGTTGGAACACCTATACAGGGAGGGAAGGGATTGTACCATATCCATCATATATTCTATTAAAGTTTAGGATTTAAAATTTAGATCTAAAGCAAAAACAAACCATCCTTCTTCCCTCAAGAGGAACTTTATCCTCATCTATTTAATTGTTTTTTTTAAAAAAGAAAACAAGATTTATAAACTGTACTATATCTATTGTCTTAATTACTTGTAGAATAAGTAAGAAGACCATGTTTGAATTCCACTAACACAAATATTTTGAAGATCGTGCATAAATTGTACTTTAAATTTATCCGGTAAACGAAGGAAGACCTCCGTTAGTATTGCCACATTGAGTGTTATCAGGGGAGACCCTTGGGTGGGCAGGCAGGGCACCTAGGGCTCCATTTTGGTGGGGTCCAATTAATTTATTTTAATATATTATACTATGACAAAAATTATTAATAATTAGATGGTCAGCCCAATTTAATTGGATATATATAGAGTTTAGTATCCTATGCGATATTTTTATGCGCGACGCTCGATCTTAATTAATTTATCAATCGATTTGACGTCTCCAATCAATTAGTGAATCGATTGAGGTGTCTCATGATCGAGATGCCTATGCACGCCTGGCCACCCAGCGTCGGCGACCTTCGATGCTAGCTCGACCCAAACTATAATTCGGATGGATTGGTGAACCTAAGGGGGAAAGGAATTGGATTTTGGCCAAATTACAGTCAGAATCTGCTCGTATTTGATTGCGACGCTATGTCTCGAATCGATTTGAAGTGTCATGATGTGCCTCAATCAATTGAGGCTTGGTGCCTCAATGGATTGAGGCATACGCCCAATTGAGGTGTCAATCAATTCACCAATCGATTAGGAGACGGGCGTGCACGGACGTGCGGGATAAGGCGCATAGTGTGTGTGTATATATATATATAGTTCTAATATGTTGCGCGATACTTTTGTGCACTACTGTGCATGACACCCGACCATAATCGATTCATCAATCGATTGACGACTCCATTCGATTGGTGAATTGATTGATGGAATCATAGATCACGAAAAACCTGTACGTGTCTGGCTGCCCAGCGCTGGTGACCTCCGGCCGCCTAGTCTGACCTAAACTATAACCCAGGAGAAAAAGATAAACCCTAGGGGGAATGAGACTGAATTTTGATTGGATTACAGTCGGAATCCAGTGTAATACTATGTCTTGAATCAATTCCTTAATCGATTTGAGTTGCGATATCGATTAATACAAGCTCCCTTCCCCAATCAAAAAGCCCTCAATCGATTGGGGGCTTAAAAGAGAAGCCGATTGAGGGTTTAAAAGAGAAACCCCCAATTGATTGGGGGCTGCCGCATGCATGCATGCATGTACATGCCCCAATTGATTGCACCTCGATCAATCGATTGAGACCGGATTGAGACTTGGTCTCTTGCCTCAATCGATTGAGGCATGTGCCTAATCGAGGCGCCAATAAATTGATTGATCGTCTTAATCGATTCACCAATCGATTAAAAGACGGGCACGCATAAGTACATGGGGTAAGGTGCGCAGTATATCATTTATCAACTGAAAATCTTACTTCTTCGAAAAGTGAAAACACACATACACAAATTTGGCGTAAAAGAGGCAATAGCCCAGCTTTGATTCGTCTCTACCTCGAAAGTCCAAGCCGCCACCTCTAGATTTATTATTGCGGGAGTCATCTTCTGTTGGAACCTGGATGGCTAGAGAGGGGGGGTGAATATAGCCAAATACTTGGACTTTAATACTTAGCGAATTTCTGCACTTCGATTTGTTAGTAGCACAGCAGAAGTAGCAAAAACAGAGTATGCAGAAAAACAGAAAACAAAAGCAAACTAACACAACTAGCAAGATCGCTAATAAGGAGGATTTACAAGGTTCGGGGATAACTTGCCCCTACTCCATGGCGTGCCCGTAAGGTGGGTGATCCCTTGATCGTCGGTAGATCAAGCCCCGGTGAACACCGGATAGAAAGCAACCTCCTTCTCGGTGGAGTAACCTCTCCACAGCGTTTCAAACAATGATATAGTTTTAAGCACAATGAAACACAAGAAAGATCTTACTTAGCACTTAGCACAGACAAGAACACAGCAAGCTTCTCCCGAGCTCCACCCAGCGACGATCTCACGCAAGAACCCTTTCTCTGTGTCTTCTTGCTGTCGGACTCAAAGCCTCTTGTTCCTTCCTCCAAGTGCTCAAGCAAGGGATGGTTGCTTCACTGATTATAGTTGCTTGCTCAAGATGATGGGATCACACAACACACGAGCAAGGATGTGGAGAACACAATCGCGCAGCAAGAACAAGCCAGAAGTTGATTCAGCGAACTCTACTCAGCTCTTCTCCTCTACGCCCTTTTGTTTCTCCACTGAGCACCAGGTGACACTGCAGCCTCCAGCTGCTCTCCTGCAACCACCAGCCACCACTGAACTCTTCTGGACTCCCTGAGCTTCCCTCAAACCAGCCCCAGTCAGCAGCTCCAGCCGGCGCCAGTGTCCGTTGCAACCTGAGATGGAAAATGGACAAACATGCTCCAAGGAAAGGCCTCCATTGACTCTCCTTGAGTGTTTGAATCCTTCCCTGTCACCTGCAGCTTAATCAGAGCATTAGCACAGCATATCACTTAGTAAATCAAGCATCAGAGATCAAACGCAGAGAATCGGATACGGTCAGACGCGATCAGAGCGTCTGACAGTGCAATTTGAATTAAAGTGATCAGTCACCGGACCGATCCAGGGCTCGTGGGTCGGTCACCAGACCGATCCACCGCTTAGCTGGGACTCCCAGCTCTCGCGGCGACACAAGCCTGATCGATCACCAGACCGATCAGAGTGAAGCCTGATCGGTCACCAGACCGATCAGGTAGCTCCCTGTCCGATCAGGCTCGAGCCTGATCGGTCCACGTCTGAGTGAACAGTAACTGCGGAAATTAAATCCTAAGTCTTTGATCGGTCACCAGACCGTTCAGGAGCTGATCAGCGGGAGAACTCAACTCACTGAGTGCTCCCTGATCGGTCACCAGACCGATCAGGAGCAAGGCAGTGAGGAAGCTGCCTGCTCCCTGATCGGTCACCGGACCGATCAGGAGCCAAGCAACGAGGCAACGGCCTGCTCCCTGATCGGTCACCAGACCGATCAGGAGCCACACAGTAGGTTCCCAACCTCACTGTGCGCTCCCTGATCGGTCACCAGACCGATCAGTCATCGCTGGATCGGTCACCAGACCGATCCACGAAAGAGCAACGTGCCAATATCCCTGATCGGTCACCAGACCGATCCAGAGACTCAAACCTAGCCCTCCAAGCTAGGATTTCATCCACCTTAGCCCTCCAAGCTAAGGATTTTTCACCTAACCTTCCAAGTTGGGAATTTTCACCTAACCCTCCAAGTTAGGACTTTTCACCTAGCCCTCCAAGCTAGGAATTTTCACCCAACCCTTCCGAATTAGGACTTTTCACCACCTAGCCCTCCAAGCTAGGATTTTCCACACCTAACCCTCCAGGTTAGGATTTTCCAACACCTAGCCCTCCAAGCTAGGATTTTCCATACCATGCCTAATCCCCGATTAGTACTTAATCATAATCATCATAATCATCAACCTAAACTAAAATCGGTGTCAATACCAAAACAACAATCAGGGTCAGACTGCATCGACAATCTTCCCATTTTTGTTGTTTGACAACCCGATTTTAAGTTTAGGGTTTCCCAATCAATTTTCTCAAATTCAGAATCATAAGGGAATCAGGATCCTCCCCCTACAACATAATCATCCTAAATTTAACCGACCACAATCTCCCCCTTTGTCGAACATCGAAAAGGGTCTAGAGGAGCTGTTAAGTTTAACCATACTCCCCCTCAACTCTAGGGGTTTCCCAAAACAACAAAGATATGATTTGAATTATTTTGACAAACATATGAATACATATGACAAGAGTAGGGCATGGTGAAAACATACATATGTATCATATGGGCAAGGCATCATAAGCAAAATCATAAGCATGCATAATAATATAGAATGAGGCATACAAGCTGATAGTAATCATGTGAGCACACATAAGCCAACATTCTAAACATGATCAGGCAAATATAAAATACATGCAAAATATCAGATGCATCATATCGCATCAAAGTCAAGACAGTTCAAAAGAACTGAGTACAATCAAATATGACACTCATCATAACGGTCAATGTCATCAATCCCCCGCGTGGTCATCGTCTGAAGAATCAGCAATATATATAACACCCCCTGGCGGAGGGCTGCTGGGGGACGCACCACCAGGAAACGTATGATGATACCACTCATCATACCATGTATCCTGTAGTGCGCTGATCTCAGAGACATCAGATGCTAGAGCATCGAGACGGCAATCGAAAGACTGAAACTCTGAGCTGACCTCCTAAGACCAGAGCTCAGAAATATGTAACTCGTGCTGCAGCATCCGCTCTAGCTCCGCAACCTGCCATCGGAGGTCAGGAGCCCACTCATCGTAATCTGCTGTAACAGCGGACCGCTCCTGGGTATGGGCTGCTCCTAGTAACTCCCCCACTCGTCTTCGATCCTTCCACCTTAGCCCCTGCGGCCCGACAACAATGCCGGACTGAGCGAGCATGCGACGATCCAGGCGGCAGTCCTGTCGAACCATGGGCACAGTGCGGCCCTGTGAAACATCGATACCTACGGACTGCAGCCAAGCAGTAATGATATGGCCAAAGGGCATGTAAACCGTCTGACCATACATCTGGCTATGGACGATGATGGAGAAATAAAGAGAAGTCACTGGATCAAAGTCTAACTGCTGATGCATCCCATAGAGCATCAAGCAGTGGAATGGATGAATCTCATCTAGGTGCTTTGTGGTAGTAGGAAGGAGACAGTTAGTGATGAGCTTAAACAAAACATAGTCTATGGGGGAAAGATGGAGAGCAGGAAATGTGGGAAAATCACAGTCACGCTCACTGGAACCCCTTGGCCTGGGATGGCCTAGAAAATGCTCATAGATGGAGTCAGGAGTGGCTCCAGCAAAGGGAACCGGTAAGGGATCCGGAAGATAGGGATAGAGTGAAAAGACATTCTCGGACCGGCGACATCCAAGAAAGGTAGTGAAAGCAGATAGAGTAAAGTCAAGGTCAACACTAGCGACACGGGTCCTCCACCCGTGCCCTCTCCACTAACCATATTATTATAAAATTCAGAGACCAAATCAAAGTTTATTGGCCTCTCTAAGAAAAGGATGGGTTGAAGCTCATAGTATTCAATAATTTGTCGTATCGTGGGACAATGTTCGTAAATGTAGGTTTGATCCACCGATCGACATGGCATAAGTTTGAAGGTATGCCATTGAAAATTTAGAGCATAATGAATGTTTTGAAATCGAGTATGTGGAGGTGGTGGAGGCCTTGAGGGAGGTGTAGATGTTGAAGGGCCTTTGCCCTTTGAGCTTTCCTCCATTGGTTCCTTTCCCTTAGATGATTTTCTAAAGATTAGAATTTAAGAATTGATCATGCACATAGTTTAAGTCAATTGAGCAAGAGCGAATTGATCATATGAACATAGATTAATCAAGGACCCAAGATTTGATCACGGGAAAAAGAATCATGTGAACATAAGGTGAAATTGATCATAAGAACATAGTTTAATCAATGACACAAGAATCAATCACAGGAGAAATAATCAAGCATAAGGTAGATTTGATCAAAGGTAGGACATGGCAACGATGGGTCACGGCCAAAACAGGAGGTCACGGCACAACATAAGAACATTAAAAAAAAGACCATGATTAGGGCAAATACATACACTATGAACTAATCTGTAAGGAAAAACTCACTTTGGTGTCATTGAAAGTGATCTGAGATGATCTTGAAAGTTGGAAGAAGAACTCGTGCAGAGAAAGCTCACGGTGCAAGAGGTGAGCGCACGATCTTGAGCAAGAAGGAACTTGCAGAAGAAAGAGGAGACGCTCGTAAGAAGTCTTCTCAGAACCGCACGTGCGCACACAAAGACTCACTCGCAAAAGGAGGAAGGAGAAGCAGGGACCGTTCTCGCACAAAGTGAAGAGAAGCAAGGTAGTGAGGTTCGGCGCTAGGGCTTGGAAGAGGAAGGGTTTTCGCGAAGTTATTAGGTTGGTGGATCGGTCCACCAACCGAAATTTAATGTGATCGAACGGATCACCGTTCGATCTGGAAACGCTCGGACCGATCAGGCTCTGGCCTGATCGGACTGGACTGGTCCTGATCAGTCGGGTGACCGATCAGGCAGGCTCCTGATCGATCGGCTGATCGATCAGGAAGCGGTCAGTAGAGTCGGATGATATTCGAGAAGCCCCCTGATCGGTCTGTGGACCGATCATCACAGGATGCCAGATCGGTCCGGAGACCGATCCAGGCTAGCACAGAGTGTTTGATCAGGATTTCGTTAAGTCTCTGTCGACCCCTCTGATCGGTCTGTGGACCGATCAACGCAGAATGGAGCCAGATCGGTCCGGGGACCGATCAGCCCTATGCCTGATCGGTCCAGTGACCGATCAGGGTTCCTGAAATTCCCTGATACGATCTGAAACTTTCAGTTTCAGACATTCACGATTTCTGAGGAGATCTGATGAAAGATATCGAACTTGGAAGTGATCCCTTGACTAAAATTGATCCCTAAACAAGGATCAAAGGTCTTATGGTTTGAACAAACACTTTGCTCCATCAAGTGGAGTCAAACTCAATCAACAATCATTCAATCAAATTTTAACCAAGGTTGTGCCAAAATCAAGTTTCCAATCAAGATTCCTTGATTGGAATGTCCAAGTATGATCATGGAGCCAAATACACATATGTTATGCATTGGTTTTCCCCATACTTGGTCACCGAAGTGATTTTTATCTCGTCAACTTAATTTCTCAAGGGATGCATTGACATTTTGAGAAATTAAGTTGATCCTAGCATCTCACCCCATTTCTAGCAAGCAAAAACATTTTGGTAAGCCTTATAGTTTGTGTGAGATGTCCCCAAAGTTACCCAATTGTCTCCCAACAATTAGAACTTATCATGAAGGGTTTTGAATGCATTTTGAAAACTATGAAGCGCGACACATTCCCAACTCCTTCTTAAGAAACTAAACTCATTTTCGGGGAGTGGTTTAGTGAAAATGTCAGTGAGGTTTAACTTGGACTCTACACGTGAGAGTACAATATCTCCCCTAGCTACATGATCCCTAATGAAGTGGTGACGCACTTCAATATGTTTGGTCCTAGAATGATGGACTGGATTCTTGGTTAGATTAATTGTGCTAATGTTGTCACACAACACTTGCACACTTTTGTAACTTAATCCATAGTCCTCTAGAGTGTGGATCATCCACAACAATTGTGATACGCTCTCTCCCATGGCGATATATTCTGCCTCGGTCGTGGAGAGAGCAACACAATGTTGCTTCCGACTTGACCAACTAACTAAAGATGATCCTAGAAATTGGCAACCCCCACTCGTGCTTTTCCGATCCAACTTACATCCAGCGTAGTCGGAATCGATATAGCCAATTAAATCAAATGATTCGGTACGGGGGTACCAAAGACCGACTCCAATTGTGCCTTTAAGATATCTCAAAATTCTCTTAACAGCGATTAAATGAGATTCCTTGGCACAAACTTGATACCTAGCGCACATACCCATAGCGAAAAGAATATCAGGTCGACTAGCTGTGAGGTATAGCAAACTACCTATCATGCTCCGATATTGAGTCAAATTAACGGGTTTACAACTCTCATCATTGTTTAGTCTTGTGTTCGTAGCCATGGGAGTGGTCACATCTTTTGAATCACTAATATTGAATTTACAGAGCATTTCTTGAGTATACTTCGATTGGTGCACATGGATACCATCGCGAGTTTGCTTGATTTCAAGTCCAAGGAAGAAAGTCAACTCTCCCACTAGACTCATTTCAAATTCGCTTTCCATGTGTCCAATGAACTCATTTAAATAGCCCTTGTTATTTGAGCCACAAATTATGTCATCGACATATACTTGATGACATATACTTGGGCCACAAAAATATTATCACCATCTCTACGTAGAAATAGTGTAGGGTCTATTTGGCCTCTAACGAAGCCCTTTTCAATTAGGAATGTCGACAACCGCTCATACCAAGCTCGGGGTGCTTGTTTAAGACTATAAAGTGTCTTTTTGAGCTTGAACACGTGGTTTGGGAATTCAGTACTCTCAAACCCCGGAGGTTGTTCAACGTAGACCTCTTCTCTAATCAAACCATTTAGAAAGGCCGATTTGACATCCATTTGATATAATTTGAAACCTCGATGTGCTGCAAATGCTAGCATCAATCGGATGGACTCTAATCGTGCCACGGGAGCATAGGTCTCATCATAATCAAGGCCTTCAACTTGACTGTAGCCCTTGGCTACTAAGCGTGCCTTGTTTCTAATGATTTCTCCCTTATGGTTCAGTTTATTTTTGAAGACCCATTTGGTTCCAATAATGGTGGTCTTCTTGGGTCTAGGGACTAAGTCCCAAACTTGACTCCTTTCGAATTGACTTAGTTCGTCTTGCATTGCAATGATCCAATCGGGATCATTTAATGCTTCATCAATTTTCCTAGGTTCAATTTCAGAAATTAGGGCAACTTCATTAGCCTCATTCCTAAAGAATGATCTAGTTCTAACACCATGATGGATGTCTCCAATAATTTGGTCTTGGGGATGACTAGAGGCTAATCTAGTTTGCCTAGGTGTCGGTGGTGCTTCTTGAATGGGTTCACTAGAACAAGCTCAGCCTCAGGATCTGGCTGATCAATGGGTTGTCCAGGCTCACCGTCATCAGACTCATCACCATCAACAACATTTGGAGTTTCATTCAAACTTAGTCTCCTAAGTTCGAATTGGACTTCATCTTCTGGTTGACCATTGACTTTTGAATTTCTTCAAAGACAACGTCAGAAGACTCTTCAACCACTCTAGATTTCTTGTTGTAGACTCGATAGGCTTTGCTAACCAGGGAATACCCGACTAGTATCCCTTCATCAGCCTTTGCCGTGAACTTTCCAAGGTGATCCTTGGTGTTTAGGATGAACACCTTACAACCAAACACCCTAAGGTGTTTAACCGTAGGTGGTTTTCCAAACCAAAGTTCATGGGGAGTCTTTCCTAAGAACCTATGGATGAGGACTCGGTTTTGCACATAGCACGCTATATTTACAGCTTCAACCCATAAGTAACTCGGTAGTGAGTACTCATTAAGCATGCTTCGTGCAGCCTCTTGTAAAACATGGTTCTTCCTCTCTACAACACCATTTTGTTGTGGTGTTCTAGGAGTGGAGAACTCATGTCTATACCCTCTATCTTGACAAAATTCTAAAAACCGTTGGTTTTGAAATTCACCTCCATGATCACTTCTAATTGTCTTAATAGTTGATGATTTTTCATTTTCAACTCTTCTACAAAAAGAAATGAAAACATCTAAGGTTTGGTCCTTATATTTAAGAAAATAAGTCCATGTATATCTAGTAAAGTCATCAATGATAACAAAGCAATATCTACTTCCATTCAATGATATGATAGTGCTACAATCAAATAGATCCACGTGAAGTAAATCTAAAGCAGTAGATGTACTTACAGCGCTTTTACCTTTATGTACAGATTTTGTTTGCTTACCCATTTGACATGCATCACAAAGTTTATCCTTTTCATACTTGATGGTCGGTAAGCCACGAACTAATCCCTTGTTGGTCAACTTCCGGATGTTCTTCATGTTATCATGTGCTAGCCTCCGGTGCCAAAGGGTGGACTCCTCTTCTTTTGACATGAAACACTTAGCAGAAACATTAGTAGCACTTTTAAATGAAACTTGATAAATATTGTCTACTCTTGTTCCTATTAGTACCGTGTCCAAGGTGTCATGTTGTCTAACTAGACATTGACTTGGTTGAATCAATTGTGTAACCCGTGTCACATAATTGACTGACACTTAGGAGATTAAATGTCATCCCCTTAACTAGAAGGACATTTGAGATTCTAAGACATTCGGATATTTGAATGTCTCCTATTCCTATGACCTTAAGACTACCATTGTTACCAAATGAAACATTACCTCTACTTTTCTTGTGAAGTGTGGTAAACAGTGATCTATCCCCGGTCATGTGTTTGGAGCACCCACTATCATCGAACCAAGTTGATAGATGCTCCCCCTCAATCATAACCTACACAATTCGAAAAATAGAAGTTTTAGGTACCCAAACCTTGGGACCTAAAGCACCTACTAAACAAGTCTTAGGCACCCATGCCTTGACAACTTTCTTTTGAACCTTGGGTGTCTTAGATTGTCTCATATCAGTCCTAGACATAAGAGACACAAATGTAGGTTCTTTGGGTCGGTAACCAATACCGGCCCTATTGTAGACTGCTCTTTGGGCATTCAATATCATGTCTAGGGTCTTAGAGCTAGTTGAGAACTTCTCAAGAATATTCTTGAGTCTCTCAACTTCACTCTTCAATGATTTGTTTTCTTCTTCTAGCAATTCATCATGCAAATCATCTACACCCTCAACCTTAGAGGATTTCAAATTTTCAACCTCAAGTTTCAATGATTTAATCTCATCCTCTACATCTCAACATGCAAGTCATCTATGTTATCATCCCTAGATGCTTTTAATTATTCAATTTCCAATTGCAATGTTTTAACCTTAATTTTTGACTTCTTTAACATATTGGTTAAACATGCAATTGCTCTATAACATTTCTCAAGTTCGGGAGAAGTTTCCTCTTCATCATCCGAAGATGATGAAGCCGCGTTTGAGGAGTTGGAAGATTCATCACTGCTCTCTTGATCTCCCAATGCCATGAGTGCCACATGCCTTGTGCTCTTCTCCTCCTTCTCTTCATCGGATGAGCTTGAAGAGGATTCATCCCAAGTGGCCTTCAAGACCTTCTTCTTCTTCTTGGATTTTTCGTCTTTCTTTTTGGATTTCTCCTCCTTCTTCTTTAGCTTTGGGCATTCACTCTTGAAGTGTCCTTTCCTACCACACTCAAAACAAGATACATTAGTCTTATCAACTTTAGCTTCACTAGGGTTACCTTTACCCTTGAAGCGTCGATCCCTTCTCATCATCCTTCTTACAAAATTCGCCATCTTGGAGGAGGAAGAGTTGCTGCCATCTTCCTCGGAATCAGACTCGGATTCGGAAGAGGATGAAGATGAAGAGACTTCCTTCTCCTTCTTCTTCTCCTTCTTCTTCTTGTTGGATCGGTCCCCTGCAACTAAGGCAATCCCCTTCTCCTTGGGGCCTTTGTTAGCCATTTCATGCAATTCCATTTCACAAAACAAATCATCTAACTTAACAATTGATAAATCCTTGGAGACTTTGTAGGCATCCACAATGGATGACCATAAAACATTCCTTGGAAATGCTTTCAATACATACCTCACAAGGTCGTGATTCTCGACCTTTTCATCAATAGAATGAAGCCCGTTGAGGACTTCC
The DNA here is from genome assembly GCA_024364735.1 of Boesenbergia rotunda. Classification (NCBI taxonomy): domain Eukaryota; kingdom Viridiplantae; phylum Streptophyta; class Magnoliopsida; order Zingiberales; family Zingiberaceae; genus Boesenbergia; species Boesenbergia rotunda. The sequence goes on along the minus strand of JAGFNQ010002001.1, from coordinate 280,615 downwards.
TTGAACCGGCTATGTAACTCACTTACGGTTTCATTCTCCCTCATGGAGAGATTTTGAAGTTGATTGAAGAACAAGTCCCTCTTGGCGATTCTTGAATCTCGGGTGCCCTCGTGAAGTTCGATGAGCTTGTTCCACAAGTCCTTTGCACTTGTGAATAGACCAACCTTGATGAGTTGGTCTTTGTTCATACCGCATTGTAGAGTGACGACCGCCTTCGCGTCGGCTTCACTCTTCCGAGTTTGTTCAGCCGTCCACCGCCATGATTCAAGTTCCTTGCCTTCATCATCCTTTGGAGGGGTGAAACCCTCCTTCACCGCGAACCAAGTGTTGATGTCCATCTTCAAGTAATACTCCATCTTTGATCTCCAATATTGAAAGTCAGCACCATCAAAGAAAGGAGGTCGGGAGGTGCTAAAGCCTTCTCTCAATGCCATGGATGATAGCTCTCGGTTGTTAATCCGCAAAAACAGAGCCCCAAGCTCTGATACCACTTGTTGGAACCCGGATAGCTAGAGAGGGGGGGTGAATATAGCCAAATACTTGGACTTTAATACTTAGCGAATTTCTGCACTTCGATTTGTTAGTAGCACAGCGGAAGTAGCAAAAACAGAGTATGCAGAAAAACAGAAAACAAAAGCAAACTAACACAACTAGCAAGATCGCTAACAAGGAGGGTTTACAAGGTTCGGGGATAACTTGCCCCTACTCCTTGGCGTGCCCGTAAGGTGGGCGATCCCTTGATCATCGGCAGATCAAGCCCCGGTGAACACCGGATAGAAAGCAACCTCCTTCTCGGTGGAGTAACCTCTCCACAGCGTTTCAAACAAGGATATAGTTTTAAGCACAATAAAACACAAGAAAGATCTTACTTAGCACTTAGCACAGACAAGAACACAGCAAGCTTCTCTCGAGCTCCACCCAGCGACGATCTCATGCAAGAACCCTTTCTCCGTGTCTTCTCACTGTCGGACTCAAAGACTCTTGTTCCTTCCTCCAAGTGCTCAAGCAAGGGAAGGTTGCTTCACTGATTACAGTTGCTTGCTCAAGATGATGGGATCACAGAACACACAAGCAAGGATGTGGAGAACACAATCACGCAGCAAGAACAAGCCAGAAGTTGATTCAGCAAAGTCTACTCAGCTCTTCTCCACTACGCACTTTTGTTTCTCCACTGAGCACCAGATGACACTGCAGCCTCCAGCTGCTCTCCTGCAACCACCAGCCACCACTGAGCTCCTCTGGACTCCCTGAGCTTCCCTCAGACCAGCCCCAGTCAGTAGCTCCAGCCGGCGCCAGTGTCCGTTGCAACCTGAGATGGAAAACGGACAAACCTGCTCCAAGGAAAGGCCTCCATTGACTCTCCTTGAGTGTTTGAATCCTTCCCTGTCACCTGTAGCTTAATCAGAGCATTAGCACAGCATATCACTCAGTAAATCAAGCATCAGAGATCAAACGCAGAGAATCGGATACGGTCAGACGCGATCAGAGCGTTTGACAGTGCAATTTGAATTAAAGTGATCGGTCACCGGACCGATCCAGGGCTCGTGGGTCGGTCACCAGACCGATCCACCGCTTAGCTGGGACTCCCAGCTCTCGCGGTGACACAAGCCTAATCAATCACCAGACCGATCAGAGTGAAGCCTGATCGGTCACCAGACCGATCAGGTAGCTCCCTGTCCGAGCAGGCTCGAGCCTGATCGGTCCACGTCTGAGTGAATAGTAACTGCAGAAATTAAATCCTAAGTCTTTGATCGGTCACCAGACCGTTCAGGAGCTGATCAGAGGGAGAACTCAACTCACTGAGTGCTCCCTGATCGGTCACCAGACCGATCAGGAGCAAGGCAGTGAGGAAGCTGCCTGCTCCCTGATCGGTCACCAGACTGATCAGGAGCCAAGCAACGAGGCAACGGCCTGCTCCCTGATCGGTCACCAGACCGATCAGGAGCCACACAGTAGGTTCCCAACCTCACTGTGCGCTCCCTGATCGGTCACCAGACCGATCAGTCATCGCTGGATCGGTCACTAGATCGATCCACGAAAGAGCAGTGTGCCAATATCCCTGATCGGTCACCAGACCGATCCAGAGACTCAAACCTAGCCCTCCAAGCTAGGATTTCATCCACCTTAGCCCTCCAAGCTAAGGATTTTTCACCTAACCCTCCAAGTTGGGAATTTTCACCTAACCCTCCAAGTTAGGACTTTTCACCTAGCCCTCCAAGCTAGGACTTTTCACCCAACCCTTCTGAATTAGGACTTTTTCAGACCTAGCCCTCCAAGCTAGGGCCTGACCCTCCAAGCCAGGACTTTTTCACCTAACCCTCCAAGTTGGGACTTTTCACCCAACCCTCCAAGTTAGGACTTTTCACCCAACCCTTCCGAATTAGGACTTTTCACCACCTAGCCCTCCAAGCTAGGATTTTCCACACCTAACCCTCCAGGTTAGGATTTTCCAACACCTAGCCCTCCAAGCTAGGATTTTCCATACCATGCCTAATCTCTGATCAGGACTTAATCATAATCATCATAATCATCAACCTAAACTAAAATCGGTGTCAACACCAAAACAACAATCAGGGTCAGACTGCATCAACAATCCCTAGCCTAGAATCTACCAACACTTGGCTAGGAGAGTGTTTCTCAATGAAAGATCTTGGGGATACAACCTATGTCTTAGGTATTAGAATATACCGAGACAGACAAAGAAGGTTACTAGGGTTGAGTCAAGGTACATATATTGACAAAATGTTGAATAGATTTACATGCAAGACTCCAATAGAGGATTTTTGCCATTATCATATGTTGTACATCTCTCCAAGGTTATGTGTTCAAAGACACAAGAGGAGAGAAGTTGAATGGGAATGATACTTTATGCTTTGGCTATAGGGTTCATAATGAATGTTATGATATGCACTCGACCAGATATCTTGTATGCTTTAAGCATGACAAGTAGATATCAGTCAGATCTAGGAGAGGGTTATTGGACTACAATAAAGACTATTCTCAAGTATCTTGGAAGAACAAAGAACATGTTCTTAGTTTTCGGAGGAGATGAAGAATTAGTCGTTAGAGGATATACTGACGCTAATTTTTAGACAGATCGGGATGATCTGAAATCGTAATAATGTTATGTGTTTCGCTTGAATGGTGTAGCTATTTCCTGGAGGAGTTCCAAGAAGGAGACAGTTGCAGAATCAATAACTAAGTCTGAGTACATAGTAGTTTCGGAGGCATCAAAGGAAGTTGTGGATCAAGAACTTTATAGTGAAGCTTGAAATGGTTCCTAGTATTGTTGATCCAGTTGTGTTATATGGTGATAGTAATGCGGCCATAGTGTAGGCAAAGGAGCCAAGGTCTCACCAACGATCAAAGCATGCACTAAGAAAGTATCACCTCCTCATACAGATTGTTGAAAGGGGTCACGTGTTGGTTAGCAGAGTAGATACTTGCGAGAACATCGTAGACCCACTCATAAAGGTCTTACCTCTATAGAAACATGAGATCCATGTGAGGAGCCTAGGAATTAGAGTCCCTAGTGTTTAGCAATAGTGCAAGTAAAAGATTGTTAGTGTGTGCACATATGTGCCCAGATACTTTTATATATTTATAGATAATTATTTTAATAAAGGCAAGTATTTGTCATTAATCATTTACTTTTTTATATATATATGATTAATAATAAAGTCCCACAGATTAATAGTTATATTATTCTGAAAATAATCCTTGATCGGATAGATATCTAGTATATATCTAGATCAACGCTGAGTATGACAAGATCAAGATAGACCGAGGGATGGATATCTAAGTTCTACTTGGGGTGCCTTGAGTTTAGAGATACGCTAGACGCGACCCGCTTAAGAGAACACCACATATTAGTTTCATTGGTCGTTCGTCTTAATGAATGAGTGTAACTGATCTTTTGACTTGAGACGTTTATTTATTCTATGCGTAGAGTTATATAATTTGATGTTGTTAAAAAAAATCTTTAATCGGATTGTGATTAATACGGTAGTTGAGTATATGACAAAGCGTAGAGATAATAATGTTGAGTCAATAGAGGATTTATCTCTCTCTTGGATTAGTGACATGAAATCCATACCCATTGGAGAAATGATTATCATTCAAGATGAGTCTATTATATCATGGAAATCAAGTAAAATAATTATTTTGGTATAATGCATAGTGCACCGAATTAATTGGGATATAGGGTAGAGATGAAGAGATTGAATTATACAGTAATTGGTTCACGGTGATTTTTAGTTTATGACTAATATTCTATCATGTTGGGTCGCTAAAAATTGTTGCCAGATGGTTACCTTAGTCTGTGTATAGATTTATACTGCCTTTGTGTATAGAACCTAGAGGGTTGCACGCATAACACATAGGCATGAATAGTATCTGTAATTGATTATTTTAGTGGATATTAAAATTAATCAATTTATTATTTCTAAATAAGAATTAATTAGATTATTAATTATTTTTGAAATATCGGAAGCTAGAACGGATCAAGATCAAATATAAATTTATTTGATCTAGAGAAGAGAAAGTGGAATTTATCTCTTATTCTTTTTAGAGAATTTGAAGAGTTACAATTATGATCATTAATGGAGAAGATGAAGAGTCTCTATTAATACTTATTAATGGAGAATTTAAAGAGCCATAATTATAATAATTAATGGAGAAGATGAAGAGTCATATCTCTTTATCTGCCTTGGAGGCTACAAATAGTCAGCCTTAGAGAGGATTGCCTCTCACGACTTCTTCTTTATCTTTCTTGCGACAACTCTCTCCACTTCTCCTGGGAAGCCTTTGGCAACCTACTCATTCTCTGATTGGAGACACATCTTCAAATCCATAGTGCTTCCAAAAGATTTTATTGATCCAAGTGGCTAGCACCTAACGGATCATCTAGTTTATGATCTAGTGCGTGTGGATACCGCTAGAGGAGTCACACGTGGGGCTCTCATTTGTTCGTAATATCATTCACAAATAATCAAAGGATTATGAGATATGTTTTCATTGCATGATACATTTCATATTCTTTTTGTTTAGAACTATATATACCACGAAGAGATCCATAATTTAAGAGTAAAATATAATTTTAATATACACATTCCGCTGCGCTCCAAACCCAACAGTAGGACCCCTAAAGTCTTAGTAATGCCAAAATGTCCTATCAAGCCACCACCATGCGCTTCCCTAGTAAACAATTCACACAATGAACACATAGGCACACACAATCTATTTTCACAAAATAAAAACCCATCATTCCTATAGAACTTACCAAATGTAACATTGTTACATACTTTAAACACATCAGAAAAATCAGCATCGTTAGCATATAAATCCTTGATATATTCAAATTCAAGTAATTTTGTATCTAAAGTGGAAAGTAAAGCATACCTTCGAGATAATGCATCAACAACCACATTCTCTTTGCCTTGCTTGTATTTGATCACATAAGGTAATGCCCCAATGAATTCCATCATTTTAGCATGGCGTTGGTTCAACTTATGTTGGCTCTTTAAATGCTTTAGTGATTGATGATCTGTGTGGATCATGAATTCTTTCGGTCATAGGTAATGCTGGCATGCCTCCAATGCCCTCAACAACGCGCACATCTCCTTGTCATATCTGACATAATTGAGAGTGTCCCCACTGAACTTCTCACTGAAGTAAACAATGGGTCTCATCTTTTGCATAAGCACAACACCTATACCAACACTAGAAGCATCACATTCGATTTCAAAGGTTTTAGAAAAATATGGTAGGATTAGTAAAGGAGCAGAACTTAGCTTTTCTTTCAAAGTACTGAATGCCCTCTCTTGCTCCTCTCCACACTTGAACGACCAATTTTTCTTGATGACTTTAGTAGAGGAGTTGCAATATTGCTAAAATCATGAACAAACCATCTATAGAAGCTAGCCAAGCCATGGAAACTCCTCATTTGGCTGATTGTTGTTGGTGTTGGCCATTCTTGGATTGCTTTCACATTTTCCTCATCCATTTCAACGCCTTTAGTACTAACAACAAAACCAAGAAACACAACTCTCTCTATATAAAAAGCATTTGTTGAGGTTAGCAAAAAGTTTCTTTTCTTTCAACACACTCAAAACTAACCTTAAATGTGTGACACACTCTTCTAAGCTTCTGCTATAAATCAAACTATCATCGAAATACACAACTACAAAACTTTCTAAGAAAGCACGCAACACATGGTTCATCAAACGCATAAAGTATTTGGAGCATTAGTTAAACCAAAAGGCATTACTAACCATGCATATAAGTCATGCTTGATCTTAAAATTAGTCTTCCATATCATCACCTTCTTTCATCCTAATATGATGATATCTACTCCTAAGATCAATCTTTGTGAACACACAAGAACTATGTAGCTCATCAAGCCTAGGAATTGGATGGTGATACTTTACTATTAAATTGTTGATGACTTGACAATCCACACACATCCTCGATGTCCTATCCTTCTTAGGAACTAGTAGCACAGGAACTGCACAAGGGCTCAAGCGTTCTTGACCATATCCCTTCTCCAGTAATTCATTAACTTATTTTGAAGTTCTTTTGTTTCCTCCGGATTGCTTCTATAGGCAAGTCGATTTGGGATGGAAGCACGGGGTATGAAGTTAATTTAATGTTCAATTCCTCTACTAGGAGGCAAACCATTAGAATATTTTCTGGAAAACATCCTTGAATTCCTGTAAGAGAAAACAACAACACTTGGCAAAGAATCGTTAAGATCATTAGTGGTTAATAGTTTCTCCTTATACAAAAGTATCAAAGGCAACTAGTTTGAAAACAAAGCTCTTTTGATCTCACTTTTTTTATTTTTTTATTTTTAAAGCTATTTTCCTTTCTTCTATCTTTTTTTTTCTTCTCCATTCAGAGTTTTCTCAATTTTTCTTTCTATCTTTTCAACTCTTTTTGACTTTGTTCTTTCAATTTCATTCTCTCTTTTTTTTCATTCGCTCTTTATAATTCCATCTGATCCTTCCTAACTTGTCTTGGAGTCAAGGGAACAAAAGTAATAGGTTGTCCCTCCCGAGTAAAGGAATACCTATTCGTAAACCCATCATATGTTACCTTTCAATCAAATTGTCAAGGTCTTCCCAACAAAAGATGGCAAGCATGCATGGGAACCACATCACACAACAACTCATCTTCAGATTTGCCAAAGGAAATTACTACCAAGACTAGCTTTGTTAGCTTGACTTCACCGCAATCATTCAAATATTGAAGTCTATAAGAACATGATATTTTTGAGTTGGTAGTGACAATTTCTTCACCAAATCAGTACTTGCCACATTGGTGTAACTCCCTTTGTCAATAATAACATTGCAAACCTTGTTATTCACAAAGCAATGAATATGAAACAAGTTCTCCCTTTGATTATCTCCAACAACAGCATGTTGCTCATCATCACTATCTTCCCTTGGTGGCACTTCTTCATCTACTTCATCCTCATCTTTTGACTCAAGTTCACCTTGGGCGTTTATCACCATCACCCTCTTGTTCACACGGTAGCTGGCTATGTGACCATGCCCTTGACATTTAAAGACTTGATATCATGAGACTTGTAAGAAATGGATTCGTTATTACCTTGGCTAGTGGATGTTGTTGGTTTGGGCTTTTTGAAGGGTTCAAACTTTGGCTTGTTTTGCAGTTGTTCCTCCCTTCTTGGAGCTGACCACCATGTACTATTGATATCCATTGGTTGTCCCCTCCTAGCCAATCCTTTCCCCTTGAATTGTTCTTTGACTTTTTGTGCTTGGTGGACCATGTCTGACAACTCAACATAATGCTTTAATTCAACAATATCAACAATTTTTGGATTTAAACCATGCAAGAACCTAGCCATGGTGGCTTCTTGATCTTCATGGACATTAACTTGCATCATAGACAACTCAATCTCCTTAAAATATTCATCCACGCTTTTGGAGCCTTGAGACAACCTCTGCATCCGCCGATATATATTATTGAGGCAATCTGTGGTCCGGAGTGCCCAAGTGTTTTGATATTTGGGCAAAGAGTTTAAATTAGGTTCACCCTTGTGTTCTTATATGTGTACGTTGAGTGTGCAGGTTGTACAGGTTACACATATGGACTTGACTGGACGGCCTCGGTACGGTGAAGGATGGCATGGAGGCAAGCTGGAGGCTTGCGTGCGCATCCGAGGGACTTTTGGACAGCAAGGACGATGAGCTGATGGGCGCGGATTTCGAGGCATGCGTGAAGGATGGCATGGAGGCAAGCTGGAGGCTTGCGTGCATCCGATGGACGGGAGCCGAAGATGAAGAGGGCGCGAAGGCAACAGTTGAGGCTGCGGAGGAGGAGTCAGTCGAGTCGTGAGGGTACGAGTGCTGTGCGATTGTACTCGGAAAGTCCTAGGGTCTGAGTGCTGAGAGAAGTGTACTCAGGGAGGGAAACCCTAGGTGGGTGAGTTGGGCAGTCAACTGCCCTTGGGGCAGTCGACTGGTAAAACTCACAGAAAGGGTCTGGCCACTGGATCAGTCGACTGCCCTGGGAGCAGTCGACTGGTGTACAGCTGGATTCGAACGTTGGGGCTGTCAACGGTCGAATTCTGAGTGGGGGCAGTTGACTGCCCTGAGAGCAGTCGACTGCTAGCGAGGGTTTCAGCCTGAGTCCTATTTAAAGAGGACTTCGTGGTGGCTAAGATCTTCGACGAGTTTGGTCTTGGTTAAGGGCCAAACAGTAGTTTTTGTGCTCAGAGGTTTGCTTGGTGCTGTGGCGAGGTTTCTCCACCCACAAGGAGCGACGAGAGCTAGCCGGAGGTTATCCGGGGATTGATCCACCTACGGATTCTTGGATTAGTCACTCGTCCGGGGTGGATACCAAATAAATCGGTTTGTTAGCATTGTTTATTTTACTTTGCATATTATTGTTTCCTCTGCGCTAACGACTTTGTAGAGAAACGAACGACAAAGTGCTATTCACCCCCCTCTAGCACACCAAAAATGATCCATCAGTTGGTATCAGAGCAAATGACCGCTCTTGATCAGACTAATCGCCGAGGGAGCACACGCTAGAGGGAAAAGAAAATGGAAGATAAGTTGGGGGATGACATCTACACTCCGCCGACCTACGACCATGAGAATTTCGGATATTGGAAAGCGAGAATGGAGGCATGGTTCGGAATGGAGTGGGACCTTCGGATCGCGCTTGGAGAGCCCTTCGAGATTCCAAAGGATAAGCACGGGAAGAGGCTTAGACCTAGGTATTGGAATCAAGAGCAACAAGAACAAGCAAGGGCAAATGAAAAGGTTATGGGTATATTAATTGATATTGTGCCTAACAAAATTTTGAGTTGTGTAGGGGCATACCAAAATGCATGTGAATTGTGGAGCAATTTGAAAGAATATCATGAGAGTTCTACACAAGTTCAAGACCCCAAGGAGAAAAGTCAAATGAGTCAAGAAGAAGAAGAAGAAAAGGAACTATCTACATCTTCAAGTGAAGTAGAGAGTGAAAGATCATCAACCTCCTCAAGAGAAGAAGAGGAGGTATCGATTTCAAGAATTGAGGGGGAAGAGAGACCCTCAATCATACAAGAATAAGAAGAAGCCTCTACCTCCACCAAAGCAAGAAAAAAGGAACACATCACATGCTTTGGTTGTAACGAAAAGGGGCACTACAAGGACAAGTGCCCGAAAGGTAAAAAGGAGGTACACTCTAAACCTATTTCAATTAAATTAAAATCTAACATAAATTGTAGGAATGGAGAATCCCAAGAAAAGAAGAGGAGGATTCGATGCTTCACGTGTGGAGAGCTAGGGCACTATCACACCAAGTGCCCTAGAAAAAGTGAGCTAAAGAAAATGAAGCACTTGAGAAGATGGGAAAAGGAAGAAAGAAAGAAGCAAAGATCACATCAAGGAGGGGCTTCAAGGGTAAGGGAGGTAATTCCTAACCTTAGATTAAAATGTAATCCAATTTCAAGTTCCTTGATGCATATCAAAAATCATGTTAATTATCCCCCCATGCATGCTAGAATACATGAAAATTACTTACTTGTGCATAATCATGGTTTCAAATATAATGATAGGAATAGAAATAACAAGGTAAGTCAAAACACTAACAAAAGCATGCATCTTGAGAGACCTAGGACCCTTATACCTAAAAATCAATGTACTAATCCTAACAAGGGGAAGATTGTGCCTAAGAAAATGGGTAAATCTAGGAATGTCCAAAATGGACATATGAACACTAAGGTAAAAGGCTTAGAAAGGGAAAATCACGCCTTGAGGGCAAGACTTGATAAATTGGAAAATGCCCTAGAAAGATTCACGGTTGGATCCAAGGGCTTAGACATGGTGTTGGGTAGTATAAAACCCAACTATGATAAATCGGGTTTGGGTTACCGGTCTAGGACCTCCAAGGCCAATAAAAAGAAATATGCTGGGAAGGCATATGATCATGGCAAGAAGGAGAAGTCCAAGGATGGCAAGGGGGTGCCATCCAAAGGTAGAAAGGGTGACTTAACCAAGGACAAGGTGTCCAAGGTTAAGAAGGTCCATTTTGTAGGTCAAGAAACATTGGGGCCACACCGGTGCGGTTTAGTGTGGATTGAGTCACCTAGGGAGGTGGCTAAGGCAAAGAGCTCAAGGGGGAGCTCTAGAAGCCTTTGGGGTCCATGGTAAATGGATCTCAATAGATGGTTTCCCTAGAACGGCCTAGGAAATGTGCTAAAGGGATTGGAAGACTTGGGTAAGTCTTAATCCTAGGTTTTGGCACATTAGATGGAGTTTTAGGGAGAAAAGAATGAAAATACAATTATATTGGGTAAAATTGAGTTTTAATGTGTGAATACCATGTAGTTCAATGATAGAAATGAACTATAGTCAAGGATAAGAAGAAACAGTTGTTGGGGCAATCGACCCTAAGATGATCTAGAGGATCATGATATTTTGATGTATGGGCAATATGGTTAAGTTAGGATTTGAGTTGTTCTCATATGTGTACATGAGTGTGCAGGTGTACAGGTACAAATGGACTTAGTTGATATCTTCAGGTGAAGGATGGCATGGAGGCAAGCTGGAGGTTTGCGTGCGCATTCAAGGGACCGTTGGATAGCAGAGATGATGAGCCGAGGGACGCGGACTTCGAGGCGTACGTGAAGGGTGGCATGGAGGCAAGCTGGAGGCTTGCGTGCGCATCCGAGGGACGAGGGCCAAAGATGAAGAGGGTGTGAAGGCAACAGTCAAGACTGCTGGTGAAGAGTCAACTGAGTTGTAAGGGTCTGAGTATGGGTGTGTGTACTCAGGGGCTAAGCCGGGAGGGTTTTAGTGCGGAGCGACTTGTACTCAGGAGTGAAACCCTAGGCTTAGGTATGTACCAGTCGATTGGCCCATGGGCAGTTGACTGGCATAGGCTGAAACAGGCTGGCAGATTCGAACGTTGTGCTGTAACGGTCGGATCTGAGTGGGACCAGTCGACTGCCTCAGGGGCAGTCGACTGGTAGCGATTGTTTCAGATTCGAGCCCTATTTAAAGGGGCTCGTTTCCTACTAACTCGCTTGACGAAACTTGCTTGGATAAAGTAGGTTAGTAGTCTATTGTGATCAGAGAGTGTCCGAAGTGTTGTGGCGAGGTTTCTCCACCCACAAGGAGCGACAGATCTGATGGATCGTCTTGCCGTACGCTAGATGGGGTGAATAGCGTTTCGCAGAATTCTTGTTCCTACACGGTTAGTTTGCACAGCGGAAACAATAGTAAAACAATAATAACATCACTAACCAATGCTAACACGGCGATTTTAGTTGGTATCCACCCCTGTCGGGTGACTAATCCAACAATCCGTCGGTGGATCAAATCCTGGATAACCTCCGGCTAGAACTCATCACTCCTTGTGGGTGGAGAAACCTCGCCACAACACCAAGGACACTTCCTCAGTATACAAGACTACTAACTTGCCCTATCCAAGCAAGTTTCGTCAAGAAAGATAGTAGGAAATGAGCCCCTTCAAATATGGCTCGAATCTGAGAACAGCCGCTACCAGTCGACTGCCCCTTGGGCAGTCGACTGGTCCCACTCAAATCCGACCGTTACAGCACAACGTTCGAATCTGCCAGCTGTTCCAGTCAACACCAGTCGACTGCCCCTGGGCCAGTCGACTGGGACACACCTAAGCCTAGGGTTTCACTCCTGAGTACAAGTCTCTCTCGCACTCAAACCCTCCCGGCTTAGCCCCTGAGTACAAGCACTCATACTCAACCTCTCTCAACCTAGTTGACTCTTCACCAGCAGTCTTGACTGTTGCCTTTACGCCCTCTTCATCTTTGGCCCTCGTCCCTCGGATGCGCACGCAAGCCTCCAGCTTGCCTCCATGCCACCCTTCACGTACGCCTCGAAGTCCGCGTCCCTCGGCTCATCATCTCTGCTATCAATGGTCCCTCGGATGCGCACGTAAGCCTCCAGCTTACCTCCATGCCATCCTTCACCTGAAGACATCAACCAAGTCCATGCATACCTGTACACCTGCACACTCATGTACACATGTGAGAACAACACAAATCCTAACTTAACCATATTGTCCACTCATCAAAATATCATGATCCTCCAGATCATCTCAAGGCCGATTGCCCCAATAATTTCCCCCTTTTTGATGTGTGGCAATATGTTAAGTTAGGTAAACATATAGCAATAACACTAGCAAAAGCAATTGAAATTCAAGCATAGCCTACAAGAGACAACCTCCCCCTTAACCTATGCTTTCTCCCAAATTTCAACCCTTATTGCTAATCCCAAGTTAAGTTTTCCCAAACTTAACTCTAAAGCACAACCAAGCCTAAGTTTAAGTTTCAACCCAAACCTAACTTAACACTCAAGTTCTCCCTCTTTGACACCATCAAAAGATTGCCCCAGGCAACCCAACCTTTGGTGCCAAATGGAACTTAACCCTCTTTCTGAAAAACCCTTCAGAAATCACCAAAAACCAATTCTGCCCACATTACCAGTCGACTGCCCCCATGGCAGCCGACTGATACGACAGATTTCAGAATTTCAGCCGAAATTCAGAAACTAATAAAAAATTCCAGAAAATCTGGAAAAATGTGAAACTTTGCAAGCACAGTTGTTAAGGTATTCCCTACCTTAGAAAATTTTGGTTCATGAAAAACATCAATCGTGCTTGACTTTTGGTACAAACTCTAAAGTTCCTAAATTATATAAACTTTATATCAAGGGTGACCTCTACTCATGATATCCTATACTTTGCACTTTCTATCAACTCCCATTGACATTTAAAATGGTTCCAAACTCCCCCTTTTTCATATAGACAAGAGCCCCTTTTCTTTTCCTTTTACGTCTAGATGACCATCCCTTTTACACATATCACCCTTATTGACTTCCAATCAGACCATGTTTGATAACAAAATGCCATGCAAATTTCACATCATATTATGAACATATGTAGACTGATCACAAAATCAACATTCATTAATACTTCAACATATCCAAGCAATATTCAAAATGGCATCTAGTCATGATAATACTTCCATAGAAACACAGGAAGACAAGTCATATGTCGTAAAAGCAACAAAATGAAGTAATACACAGAACCTAACGTAGTACCTAGGGCCAAGGCCCTGAAATCATCCATATAAATACAATCATCAGAATATGAAGCGTTTGAGAGGTATAATGAAACATCAAGAAAAACACTGTCAACACTAAAACCCAACAACTACACCATCAGATCAGAAGTACATGTGGTCATCACCGTCTGGAGGAGCAGGAGGAGGAGCAGGAGGACCCTGGTATGCTAAATCCCATCGCTGCATCATCGCATACATGTCCTCCTGCCTGGTCATAAAGCCCTGGCAGAAGTCTGTGAGGCCATGTACCTCCCTCTGAGTCACCGCCTGACCCTGCTGAGGCTCTGAATATCCCCTGGATGGTGTGGACATCCGTACGAGCCCATGAACATCCTCACGGTACTGAGTAAACTCTGCGCGGGTGACCAGCTTTGTAGGCTCCTCATCTGCGCCAGCGGCCTCTGGTCGCTCCCTCCAAACAAATGCTCCCTGTCTACTCTCAATCCCTGCCAAGGACAATTGGCGGGTGTCAATCTGATCATAATCCTTGGACAGGTGCCTGACCTGACCACTAGTAACACGAATGCCAAATCGTAGCTGGAAGAACTCAGTCAGCATATGGCAGAAAGGCATATAAATCTTCCCATTAACACTCTGGGAAAAATGACAGATCGAGGCAAATGCATGCAAGGACACATCTATATCCAATCGTCTCTCAAGGGCATACATCATCACTAGGTGAGGCAAACGAATCCTCGCTCTCCCCTTAGTTACAATGGGTAGGATGCACTCTACAACGATTTTATACAAAACATGGCTAGATGGACGCATGGCTTAGCATCAAAGGTACGCTCAGATTCATGACTATGTCGTCTAAAGTAGTGTAGATGAATCTGATCAATGGTAATGTTTTCAAACTCAAGTGGCTCCATGACATTGGGAAAATAGGTGTTGACATTGTTAGACGCCCGACACTCTAAGAAACTGGCTAAAAACATGGGCGTGAACGGAATAGTAACACCGGCTACTCTTGACTCATAAATATTATTGTCTGAATCAATACATGTCAAATTTGCATAGAACTCCTTGTATAGATCAATGTTAATGTCATGTTGGCAATAAACCAATTGTTCTATGCCGAAGTGAGTCACCATTTCAATAATTTGTGGCGCTTATCCTCAAAATAGGCTTTGTTAAGATACTGACACGGTAACACAACAAACTCATTCTCCTCGAATCTCTTCTTGCACTCCCAGCTCCTAAATAATGACTCCTCTGGAGCTTGGAGACCTGGTCGGGATGAACCCTCACCCCTAGACCTCTTAGACACAACCCTAATATCCCAAACACATGCATGCATACCAAGAAACCCCCCAAAAAGAGAAAATATCAAAGAAAACATACACAAAACATCATATTAGTATCAATGCAAAGTCTAAATGGAGAAATGAACCTTAAATCATCATACCTCTTGACTGCTTTCTTCATGATTTTCGGTTTTGAGAGAATGGCTTGAGAAAGGAGGTTTTCAACAAACCCTAGAGATAGATTGGAATTAGGGGAGGCCTTAGGGACAAATTTTAGAGCTTGAAAGGGGCTAAGATCGAAGAAGGAGCTCAAGAGAAGTGATGATCGCCGGGAAATCGCCAAAACCCTAGAGTTTGGCTTCCTCCTAGCGCGCCCTTTCCTTTTATAAAGCCCGCGCACCAGTCGACTGCCCCTGGGCCAGTCGACTGGGCCATCACGTAATTACATTCTATGGGTTTTGCCAGTCGACTGGCTTCCAGCCAGTCGACTGGTGTCTGATGTTCTGATTTTCAGTTTTTCAGTCCGAATTTCAGAAATGCCTAACTAATTCCACAAATTTCCAAAAATTCTGAAATCTTGTGGGGATATTTGTGGATCCTATATTTACTTGGGAAAAATATAATTTTAGTCAAAGTCATCCCAAATCCCAAGTTTGATATAAACTCCGAGTTTTTCTAAAAAGTATTATAAAACTCTTCCCAAAAGTTCTAGTTTGGACCTCACCTTGATGCTACTTCCCATAATCATCCATAGTCCATTCATAGCATCAAGTTATATGGTATTTAGGCATTAAAATCAATTTGTCTCAATTAAAATCCTAATTTCATCTTTTTCTTTATAATCCTCCCTTAAGTGTGTCAACTCTCTAGGATTAAGACTACCCTTAGCCTTTTAAACCTCTTGGCACACCCTATAGTCCTTTTCAATCCCCTAGAAGGAAACCACCTGAGATCCATTGACCATGGATCCCACTTTGACTTCCAGAGCTCTCCCTTGAGCTCCTAGCCCTAATTACCTCCCTTGGTAACTTTTCTACAAAGGCAAGACCACACCGGTGCTCCTCCGGTGCTTCTTGACTTTCCACCATTACTCTCTTAATCCGATAGACCTTTTCTTTGGTCAATTTCTTTTCTTTCCCTTTAAATGGCTTTTCCTTGCCATTTTTGACTTTTCCTCTACCATAGTTATAGGGCATCCTTGAATACGATACTTTATCAACATTGGCCCTCCTAGAATGGTATCCTAAACCCGGCCTACCATTCTTATACTTTTGGTCCTTTGAGATCATGTTCACATCCTTGGCCCCTTGAATTACTCTACCAAGTTTTCTTTCCAACTCATCAAGTTTTGCTCTTAAAACTTGGTTTTCCTTCTCTAACTTCCTAACCTTAGGATCACTAGACCTAATTTGATCATTTCTAGGTCTACCTATTTTGCTAAGCATATTTCCCCCTTTCTTAAGGTTTATGTCTTGGTCCCTATTCCTAGAGTTCCTTGATTTATCATGAACCATAGAATTCCTGGTGTTTTGGCATACAAAATTGTTTCTATCATGATATTTAAAACCAAAAACACGCATAGGCAAGCAAGTGTTATCAATTCTATCATTCATACACACATTTCGAGCATTCATGAAAGATCTTGAAGCATGAGTGGAGTTAGAGGGTACCTTCCTTACCCTTGGTGCTCCCCCATGATGAGTGCTCCTCTTTCTTTCTCCTTTTTTCCATTTTTTAAGGTGCTCCATCTTCTTGAGCTCTTTACTTCTTGGACATTTTGTGTGATAATGCCCAAGCTCCCCGCATGTGAAGCACCGAATTCTTTTTCTTTTGTTTTGAGCTTCCTCATTCCTACAACCCATATTAGATTTAAATTGAAAAGATTTGGGCTTAGGAATTACCTCCTTTTTACCTTGTGGACACTTATCCTTGTAGTGCCCCTTCTTATTACACCCAAAGCATATGATATGCTCTTTTGACTTAGCTTTGGTAGAGATGGGCATCTTTTCTTGCTCATGGATGATCGAGGGTCTCTCCTCCCCCTCAACATTTGAATTTGTCATTTCTTCTTCTTCTTTATCTTCTTCAATACTTGAGTCGATTTCCTCAATCTCTTCCACTCTTAGAGTTGATGTAGGGTTCTTATGAATTTCTTCCAACTTATTCCACAATTCGCATGCATTTGAATATTTCCCTACATCACTCAAAATGTGGTTAGGCAACATATTAATCAAAATATTTATTACCTTCTCATTGTCCCTAGCTTGTTCTTGTTGTTCACTTGTCCAATATCTAGGCGAAGCTTTTTGCCGTGCTTGTCCTTGGGGATTTCGAATGGGTCTTCGATGGTCATTCTACACTCCCAATCCATCCCGAGCCACATCTTCATTCTATCCCTCCAATAGTCAAAATTTTCATACTCGTATGATGGTGGTGAGTTGATATCGTCACCCAATTTGTCTTCCATGACCCCTTTTCCTCTAGCGAGTGCTCCCTCGACGGTTAGTCCGATCAAGAGCGGTCCTTCGCTCTGATACCAACTGATGGATCATCTTGCCGTACGCTAGAGGGGGCTGAATAGCGTTTCACAGAATTCTTGTTCCTACACGGTTAGTTTGCACAGTGGAAACAATAGTAAAATAATAATAACATCACTAACCAATGCTAACACGACGATTTTAGTTTGTATCCACCCCGGTCGGGTGACTAATCCAACAATCCGTCGGTGGATCAAACCCCGGATAACCTTCGGCTAGAACTCGTCACTCCTTGTGGGTGGAGAAACCTCGCCACAACACCAAGGACACTTCCTCAGTATACAAGACTACTAACTTGCCCTATCCAAGAAAGTTTCGTCAAGAAAGATTGTAGGAAACGAGCCCCTTCAAATAGGGCTCGAATCTGAGAACAGCCGCTACCAGTCGACTGCCCCTTGGGCAGTCGACTGGTCCCACTCAAATCCGACCGTTACAGCACAACGTTCGAATCTGCCAGCTGTTCCAGTCAACACCAGTCGACTGCTCCTGGGCCAGTCGACTGGGACACACCTAAGCCTAGGGTTTCACTCCCGAGTACAAGTCTCTCTCGCACTCAAACCCTCCCGGCTTAGCCCCTGAGTACAAGCACTCATACTCAGCCTCTCTCAACCTAGTTGACTCTTCACCAGCAATCTTGACTGTTGCCTTTACGCCCTCTTCATCTTTGGCCCTCGTCCCTAGGATGCACACGCAAGCCTCCAGCTTGCCTCCATGCCACCCTTCACGTACGCCTCGAAGTCCGCGTCCCTCGGCTCATCATCTCTGCTATCAATGGTCCCTCGGATGCGCACGTAAGCCTCCAGCTTACCTCCATGCCATCCTTCACCTGAAGACATCAACCAAGTCCATGCGTACCTGTACACCTGCACACTCATGTACACATGTGAGAACAAGACAAATCCTAACTTAATCATATTGCCCACTCATCAAAATATCATGATCCTCCAGATCATCTCAGGGTCGATTGCCCCAACAAGATCTAGCCGAAGGTTATCCGGGGGTTGATCCACCGAAGGATTCTTGGATTAGTCACCCGACCAGGGTGGATACCAAGTAAATCAGGTTGTTAGCATTGTTTATTTCTTATTCACTTTGCATATTATTGTTTCCGCTGTGCTACCAACTTTGTATAGATCAAAACAATGAAAAAGTACTATTCACCCCCCCTCTAGCATGCCTAGACGATCCTACAACAGTAAGGAGAAATCACAATTGAAACTTTTTGGATGAGTTTTAATGATACACTTTAGGATAAGTTGAGTTTCATGCCAATCTTGGGATCTGGAGTACATTTTTTTGGAAACGTATTTTTCCCAAGTAGACGGCCCCACAAATCTCCCCACAAAATTTTAGAATTTTTAGAGATTTGTATATTTATTTAGGCATTTCTGAAATTCGGACTGAAAATCTGAAATTCAGGTATCAGTCGACTGCCATTTGGGCAGTCGACTGGTTCGAGTTCGAGAGCCTACTGTGAGTTTTCCCAGTCAACTGCCATTTGGGCAATCGACTGATCTGAAGGCTGAGGAAGAAGAGGCCTACTGGACTGTAAGAAATTATCAAATTAGAAACATAGGAAGGTCATGATGGCTTATGAAACTTTATGGGTTGATATCATATGGTTTAAAATGCTTAAAATTTATTGGATGGTATCGAATGATAAGTTCTTGAAAATTTCCCCCTATGTGTCTAGGATTGGGAGAGATTTGTCATGTTAATGATACATAAGCAAACGAGAAGAGTTAAGGACAAATCTCATGTGGTAAATTATAAGTGTGAGTCTTGAAAAACACATGGAAGTATGGATGATTTTCCATGTTGATACAAAATATCCATATTTAGGGTATATTCTAGCAAGTGTGCTTGCAAACCTTTTAGACTTTCTTAAGTTTTGTTGAGTTCTTATTGGCACTAGGGATAAGGTTGCTTGGGGCAAGTCTTTGATAGTGTCCAAGGGAGAAGAACTTGGTTGTTGGGTTGGGTATAACTCGACATGGTGTGATGGTGTTAAGTTGGATAGAACTTCACCTAGGTAAGTTGGAAATTGGAAGAAGGCATAGGTTAAGGGGGAGGTTGCCTCCTTGTTTGCCTTAATTTTCATAAGGAAATTTTTGGGTTTTGTATCAAACTTGGGAATGGTGATAGATACATTATGGAATGTATTTTTCCCAAGTAGGTATGGGCACCACAAAGTTCTCCACAAAATTTAGAAATTTTTGGAGAATTGTGAAATTTCTGGCGCGTTTCTAAAATTCGGCCAGAAAACTGATAAATTAGAGTATGAGTTGACTGCCCTGTAGGCAGTCGACTGGTCAGGGCTGGTGTGGGTATCCAGCAGCTGACGCATGTCCAAAATGGTGTAAAACAAGTGTATGGGGGTTAGTACACTGTGTTTAGGACCATTAGGGATTAAAAGAACCAATAATTGGGATATTATTGGGGTCTTTTTGATGTATGGCAAAGGGGGAGAAGTGTTGGGTTTAAGTGGGAAACCAAACACACCTTTGCAAGAAACCCTAGGTTTAGGGGGAGATAAGATTAAGGGGGAGCATGGTTGCTCCATTCTTGGCGTAAGGGGAGCCTTGGAGAGGTTCTTAAAAAGCCTTTGTAAGTCCAGTGTAGGGGGAGCTTTGGAGAAGCTTTAAAAAGCCCGTTGTTGGAAAATCCTAACTTGGAGGGTTAGGTGTGAAAAGTCCTAGCTTGGAGGGATAGGTGTGAAAATTCCTAACTTGGAGGGTTAGGTGTAGGATGTCTTGGGATAGGATCCAGTTTTGCATTGCATATGCATTGCTTTTGCTATTGACTACTGTTTTGCTTTCCCTAACTTAAACGAATTGCCAAACATCAAAAAGGGGGAGATTGTTGAGGCAATCTGTGGTCCGAAGTGACCAAGTGTATTGATGTTTGGGCAAAGGGTTTAAGTTATGTTTACCCTTGTGTTCTTATATGTGTACGTTGAGTGTGCAGGTTGTACAGGATACACATATGAACTTGACTGGATGGCCTCGGTACGGTGAAGGATGGCATGGAGGCAAGCTGGAGGCTTGCGTGCGCATTCAAGGGACTTTTGGACAGCAGGGACAATGAGCTTATGGGCGCGGACTTCGAAGAATGCGTGAAGGATGGCATGGAGGCAAGCAGGAGGCTTGCGTGCATCCGAGCGACGGGAGCCGAAGATGAAGAGGGCGCGAAGGCAACAGTCGAGGCTGCGGAGGAGTAGTCAGTCGAGTCGTGAGGGTACGAGTGTTGTGTGATTGTACTCGGGAAAGTCCTAGGGTCTGAGTGCCGAGAGAAATGTACTCAGGGAGAGAATCCCTAGGTGAGTGAGTTGGGCAGTCGACTGCCCTTGGGGCAGTTGACTGGTAAAACTCACAGAAAGGGTATGGCCACTAGACCAGTCGACTGCCCTGGGAGCAGTCGACTGGTGTACAGCTGGATTCGAACGTTGGGGCTATCAACGGTCGAATTCTAAGTGGGGGCAGTTGACTGCTAGCGAGGGTTTCAGCCCGAGTCCTATTTAAAGAGGACTTCGTGGTGGCTAAGATCTTCGACGAGTTTGGTCTTGGTTAAGGGCAAACAGTAGTCTTTGTGCTCAGAGGTTTGCTTGGTGCTGTGGCGAGGTTTCTCCACCTACAAGGAGCGACGATGGCTAGCCGGAGGTTATCGGGGATTGATGCACCGACGGATTCTTGGATTAGTCACTTGTCCGGGGTGGATACCAAGTAAATCGGTTTGTTAGCATTGTTTATTTTACTTTGCATATTATTGTTTCCGCTGCGCTAACGACTTTGTAGAGAAACAAACGACAAAGTGCTATTCACCCCCCTCTAGCACACTGAAAACGATCCATCATATATAAGCTCCTATAATAATGGTTGGGTACAAATCTTCTTCTCATATGCATCTTCATCTCCTCCCAAGTGGACACAAGTTGCTCTATATTTCTTTTCCAATTCATCACCACTTGATCCCACCAAATAATAGCATAATTAGTGAATTCAATGGCATCTAGCTTAACCTTCTTAAGTTTTGAAAAATCATGACAACCAAATACCATTTCCAACTTAGTTTCCCACTCCAAATAAACTTCAAGGTCATTTTTCCCTAGGAAGGATGGAATCTTCAACTTTATACCTCCCATGTCATTAGCCCTTTGATTTCCATCAATCCTATCTTCTCTATGCCCATTCCTATCTCCTCTATATTCCATCTAACCTCGGTTGTAAGTTCGCTCACAAAAATCATCCACCACCTCTTCTTCTTCTATATCAACCCCCTGAGCACGCCTTTGTTGTGGCACGGTAGAATGGTCTTGAGGATGTCTTCTTGGTGTACCCTCTTCCACTCGATCCAGCCTCTCATGGATAGATTCTAATTCTGTTGGATCAAGAGAATACGATAGAGGGGAGGTGAATATCGTAAAACTTTTTCGGATATAATTTTAAGAGAATGAGCAGCGGAAATTAAAAACACAAACACGAACACAAGGATTTACTTGGTTCGGAGTCGCGGTCGGCTCTACTCCAAGGCCCACGGTTGTTGACCGTTTTCTGCGGTCAATTCTATATGTGCACAAATGTTTACAGAAAGATATTACAGTTGTAGTACAGTAAACTAAAAATTAACTCTTCGTTACCGACGCCCGGTGTGGATCGTGCTTCGGAGCAGAGGGTCGTCGTCGGCGCTTGAATCTCGAGATGGAAGGTTTCCGGAGCAGAGCGCTTGAGTCGAAGAGTGTATTGGCGTTGGAAGAATTGTTGCAGAAGCCTTGGGGGTCGAGCCCCTTATATAGTGCACCTGGGGGCGCCCGGGACGTTGGGGGCGCCCTCCACGTGTCTCCCGATCCGCAAACCCTCTCCTAACTCGGTCAGCCCTTATCCCTCCAGGATCGGGCTCGGGGTTTGACGGGGGCGCCCGGGAAGCAGGGGGCGCCCGGGTAGACTCAGTCTGCGGGCTTCTCGCTGGCTTGAACTCTATCTGCTTCGTTGGCTTGGACCCAGGGCGCCCGAGGCATCCGGGGCGCCCGGGAGCATGGGGGCGCCCGGGAGCTTGGGGGCGCCCGGGAGCAGTGAGCTTCCGAAGCGTTTTCTTGCTAACTCTTGTTTGGCTTTGACTTAGGGCGCCCGGGACCTCCCGGGCGCCCAACCCAGCTGCTGCCCCTCTCCTTTGGGGCGTTCTGAGCTGCAGAAACTCGTTCCTTCGGTCCTGCATTCAGGGTTAGTACCAAACAAAATAAAGCAAGCATGTTAGTGCATTTTACAGCCGTAGCTGTCTTGGTTCTGACTTTGGGTCTCCAAAATGGAGCCCTAGGTCGACCCGACGCCTACTGTTCCCTCGACGGGGAACGCGTCCTCACCTACTCCTCTCAGGAGAATTTACCTGTTGCCAACCGGCTTCTCTGGTTGGACTTTTGCCCAGCAGTCCTTCGCCAGGTGCCTAGCAGTCCTTCGCCAGGTCTTCGGTACCAAGCAGTCCTTCGCCTGGTGCCTAGCAATCCTTCGCCAGGTCTTCGGTACCAGGCAGTCCTTTGCCTGGTGCCTAGCAGTCCTTCGCTAGGTCTTCGACTCCTAGTAGCCCTTCGCTAGGCCCCAGCAGTCCTTCGCCAGGTCTTAGGGTTTCAATGCCTAGCAGTCCTTCGCTAGGTGCCTAGCAGCCCTTCACCAGGACTTTGTTTCCTGGCAGTCCTTCGCCAGGTGCCTAGCAGCCCTTCGCTAGGACTTCAACTCCTAGCAGCCCTTCGCTAGGTGCCTAGCAATCCTTCGCTAGGACTTCTTTCTGCACACTCAGTGAACATTGTTAGATCACAAATAGTACTTAACTTTGAATCCTTTGCCAATATCAAAACAAGGTTCGATATGGTGTTTCCTGCACCAACAATCTCCCCCTTTTTGATTTATGGCAACACAATTCAAAGTTAAGTAGAAAGTATAACAGATTAATAAAAGAAGGAAAAAACACAATGAAGTATAGCAGTTAAGAACAGAATAGATTTGATAAAAAAATCTTTAATTCTCATACTCCCCCTAAAACCCTGAATACTTGTCAAATACTTAACTTTGACCTTTCCTCCCCCTTTGACATATATCAAAAATAATACATGGGCGAACAAGGTTTCGGATAGAGAGTTTTGAGTTTTTTTTAAAACTTCTAAGTTTTTGACAAAGTGTTGAAAAAAACATATTCATAAACAACTTTTTACACTTAGACAATTTTCTATTTTGAAAAGCAAGCCTAGGTTTTGTTTAAAAAAACTTTTACTTACAAAGCTTTGCAAAAAAAAAATTACTTAGGCAAGATTTTGAAGCCAAATTTCCCTTAAAATGTTTCCACTTTGAGAATTGGGAGAAATTGTTTTAAAAGAATTTGCACACTTAGAAGAATTTACTTGGAAATACTTTGTGTATTTTGAAAAACAAAATCTTTGAGAAATTTCTAGACAAGTTTTAAAAAAAAACTTTACTTAGAAACATTTGTCAAAATTTTCAAAAAGTTTTTGCTCAGACAAATTTACTAAGAAAAATTTTACTTAGAAAAAAACATGTACTTAAAAACATTTGAAACATTTAGACATACTTAAAAAATTTTGAAGCACTAGAAATACTTGAAAGCACTTGAAGTAGTTTGAAATTTTAACAGCACTTAGCACTTAAAAACAATTTGAAGTACTTAGAAATTTTTGCATTACTTTTTGAAAAAGAGATAAAAGTTTAAATGAAAAAAATTCCTTTCTCTCTTTCTTGCTCTTCCCCTGAAATATATTTTGAAATAAGTTTTAAGGAAAAAGTTTGTGTATCAGAGCCTATGAGTTTTGAAAACATAAAAATACTTAGTATAATTCTTGAAAGCATAGCAAAAGCTTAAATTGCACCAACAACACTCCACTTTGAAAGGTATAAAAAATATTTTGTATTTGTAGGCAAGTCTTTGAGAAAATTCACGCGCTTAGAACATTATTGCTTGAAAAGTATTAGTACTTTTGAAAACATTATATTTTGAAAAATAGAAGTACTTTTAAAAAATAGTATGCCTTTTTGAAAATAGAAGTACTTTTGAACATAATATTTTAAGAAAATTTTAGTGTCATTTTGAAATCATAATACTTTATTTGACTTGGTTTCTTTCCCAGTCTGACACAATCCTAGGAAACCTTGTTAACTACAAGGACATTTCCCTAAGTGTCCTGGAAATCTTTCCAAGCTCAAGAGAAAGATTATTTCAAATTAAATAATAATATTTAAAAAAGATAATATTTGAAAGGAAATTACTTGTGTTTTTAGAAGGATTTGAAAATATATGCATGAAAACATATCGCCTTGAAAATTTCAATAATTCTTTTAATTTGACCTCCCCCTAAACTTGATCCAGTCCTAGGAAGCTTGTTGACCACAAGTGTTCTTCCTCTAAGTCTTTAGGGTCAGGTTCAGATCAAAGAAATTATCTAATAATTTCAAAACATAATTGTCAGAAATTATTTCTTTTGATTTAGACTCCCCCTAAATTTGACACTTCCTAGGAGTCCTTTTAGATCATGATGAAGACTTCCTCTGTGTCCTTAGGGTTTGACAAAATCAAAAGGGACTCAAGCACAATTCATAAAATGAACTTTGAAGTATTAACATTTAAAAAAATGAATAATTGAAAGACATATTTTGAAATGATAGCATAGTTTTCGAGAAACATGAGTGATAGTTTGAAAAACATAGTGTTTTTAAACTTCTTCTTTTAATTTGAACTCCCCCTAAACCTGACACAGTCCTAGGAGGCCTGTTGACCACAAGTTAATCCTCCTCTGAGTCTTAGGGTTTAGTTCAGATTAAAGGAATTATTCAAAACAGATAATTACCAAAAAAAATATTTCAAAAATTCTTCTTTCGACTCAAACTCTCCCTTGTATCTGACTCGTCTGACTTTGTCTAAGTGCTTGAAGGGTCTTCAGTATTGACTAGGTTTGACTATGTTGACTTGGTTTTACCAATAATTGACCCAATCAAGTCCTAGGTCTTAGTATTAATTCGATCAAGACTTAGTTTGATGAGTTAATTTTGAAAACAAATGAAATTCAATTTTTGAAAAATGTTGAGTGGAAAACATATAGAGTTAATTTAGAATTAATTTTAGAAAAAAGTTGAGTTGATTTTGAAAAAGCATTGAACTATATAATTAGGTCCTAGACATCTCACCCAGTTCTACATGACAAAACAGGTTACCTTATATGTTTTGTGAGATGTTTTAACAAAAATAAAAATTTTAAGTTTAAAAAAAACATGGTTAATTTTAAAAGGTTAAATTAATTTTGAAAATGAATATTTGAATCTAAGATTAACTAAAATTTGTATTAGATTCGAATTTGACAAAGAGTAAACTGAATTTGAATTTCAAAAATTGGCTTCCAGGTCTTAGCGAGGCACAAGGCCTTCTTTGGCCGTAGCCTTATTGGATCATCAACCCTTTCCTTGACAAAGCCTTTTAATAAATTTCATTTTCAAAATTACTTTTTGAGAAATTCTGGTCTAACTAGCTTGGGTCTTGGATCGGTAGCTTCGGCTAGTTTCACCAGTCTAAAGAGACCAAGTAGTGCATACTTGACCTTATTAGAAAAGGCTTCCCTAACGTACTATCATCTCACCGTCACCCTATACTATGTTGTTCAAATTTTAGTTAATTGATTTAGTCCTTATACTAACCAATCCTAATTCTAAGCAACAAAAACAAACAAGCAAAGTAGATAAAAAATGATCTAAGTTATATCATAATTGAAATAATACTCTGGGTTTTTAAAATCAGCTTTGTGACTTAAGTTTTCTAACATATTAATCTTAACTAATTTATATGAATTAATCATGTTATTTGAGATAAGTATTGGATTTTCAAATATTGAAAACTTACCTTTCCCGATCATTTGTCCAGTACTCTTGTAATGATCACGAGCTAATCGGACCAGATTGGGTCGATCTCCCTCATTGTCTTCTAATTCCGAGTCTGAGTCGGACTCGGGTACCGGTTGAAGCTTCTTCTTTGGAGTTTTCCCTGCACTTGAAATTATACCTTCCTCGACCATTATAGTATCAGTCTGATTATTTAATTGTAATTCTGCAACAAATTCAAAATTGGTTACCATTTTTGTCTCAGTCACTTTGTCTTCTGACTCTGGCTCAAATTCGCAGTCAAGTATGGATTCTATCTCATCTTCTAATCCGGAGTCACCTTTGAAGTCGGGTGTTGACTCTTCTAAGATCTCAATATCGGAGCTCTCTTCGTGTAGATTGATTAGCTTTTCCCACATCTCCTTGGCACAGTTGAAGGATCCGACCCGCTTCAATTCTTCATTAGTTAGGCCACATTGTAGGATTGCAGTTGCCCTTGCATCCGTCTCGATCTTCCTCAAGGTTGGTTCATCCAGTTGGTCCCACGTAATTGATAGACCATCTTCTGTAGGGAGGGAGAACCCTGTTTGAATGATCATCCATATGTCCATATGGGCCTTCAGATGGAACTCCATTTGACTTCTCCAATAATTGAAGTTCTCACCGGAGAATAGCGGTAGACGGGCACTGTTCCACTCTTGGTTGGCCATTTAGTTTAACCTCGTACAGAATAGAAGTAACAAAAATGTACCAAGACTTGGTCTTGGATTAGTAGTGCGGGAGAAGGAAGAAATAGCCTAACAAAAATATTACACGAATTTCGAGGCAGAATAAAATTTAAAAAAAATATGATAAATTTTTGAAAATGTTACTTTTGTCATTTTTGAAAAGAAATAAGCATTCAAAGTTGAGAATTTTGCTCGAATTAAAGTAACACATATTTCGAGAAAAATATTAAAATAATAATAAAAAAAGTTTATGATAAATTTTCAAAAATTGATCGTTTTATCAATTTCAATGAATGGTAAAAAAATGAAAATTAAAAATTAAAAAAAAAGCATAAGAATATTTTAAATTCACCCACAGATATTATTTATTTGAAAATAAAAAGCGAAAAAGATCGAGTGGTGTTGCACCAAACTCGATTAACGAGAAAGATTAAAAAAAATATAAAATAATTTTGAAAATCCGAAAAACTCTCAAATTGGTGGTTGCACCAAATTTGAGCTTCCCTGCTCTGATACCACTTGTTTGATTGAGAGAATACGATAGAGGGGGGTGAATATCGTAAAACTTTTTCGGATATAATTTTAAGAGAATGAGCAGCGGAAATTAAAAACACAAACACGAACACAAGGATTTACTTGTTTCGGAGTCGCGGTCGGCTCCTACTCCAAGGCCCACGGTCGTTGACCGTTTTTTGCGGACAATTCTATATGTGCGCAAATGTTTACAGAAAGATATTACAGTTGTAGTACAGTAAACTAAAAATTAACTCTTCGTTACCGACGCTCGGTGTGGATCGTTCTTCGGAGCAGAGGGTCGCCGTCAGCGCTTGAATCTCTAGATGGAAGGTTTCCGGAGCAGAGCGCTTGAGTCGAAGAGCGTATTGGCGTTGGAAGAATTGTTGCAGAAGCCTTGGGGGTCGAGCCCCTTATATAGTGCACCTGGGGGCGCCCGGGACGTTGGGGGCACCCTCCACGTGTCTCCCGATCCACAAACCCTCATCCGCAACTCGGTCAGCCCTTATCCCTCCAGGATTGGGCTCGGGGTTTGACGAGGGCGCCCGGGAAGCAGGGGCGCCCGGGTAGACTCAGTCTGCGGGCTTCTCGCTGGCTTGAACTCTATCTGCTTCGTTGGCTTGGACCCAGGGCGCCCGAGGCATCCGGGGCGCCTGAGAGCATGGGGGTGCCCGGGAGCTTGGGGGCGCCCGGGAGCAGTGAGCTTCCGAAGCGTTTTCTTGCTAACTCTTGTTTGGCTTTGACTTAGGGCGCCCGGGACCTCCCGGGCACCCAACCCAGCTGCTGCCCCTCTCCTTTGGGGCGTTCTGAGCTGTAGAAACTCGTTCCTTCGGTCCTGCATTCAGGGTTAGTACCAAACAAAACAAAGCAAGCATGTTAGTGCATTTTACAGCCGTAGCTGTCTTGGTTCTGACTTTGGGTCTCCAAAATAGAGCCCTAGGTCGAACCGACGCCTACTGTTCCCTCAACGGGGAACGCGTCCTCACCTACTCCTCTCAGGAGAATTTACCTATTGCCAACCGGCTTCTCCGGTTGGACTTTTGCCTAGCAGTCCTTCGCCAGGTGCCTAGCAGTCCTTCGCCAGGTCTTTGGTACCAAGCATTCCTTCACCTGGTGCCTAGCAATCCTTCGCCAGGTCTTCGGTACCAGGCAGTCCTTCGCCTGGTGCCTAGTAGTCCTTCGCTAGGTCTTCGACTCCTAGTAGCCCTTCGCTAGGTGCCCAGCAGTCCTTCGCCAAGTCTTAGGGTTTCGATGCCTAGCAGTCCTTCGCTAGGTGCCTAGCAGCCCTTCGCCAGAACTTTGTTTCCTGGCAGTCCTTCGCCAGGTGCCTAGAAGCCCTTCGCTAGGACTTCAACTCCTAGCAGCCCTTCGCTAGGTGCCTAGCAGTCCTTCGCTAAGACTTCTTGCTGCACACTCAGTGAACATTGTTAAATCACAAATAGTACTTAACTTTGAATCCTTTGCCAATATCAAAACAAGGTTCGATATGGTGCTTCCTGCACCAACAAATTCATCCCTCATCATCCATCACATCTCTCCCATTAATACTTGCAATTGAATATTTGGAAGTAGTCTACCATCCTCAACAACACCATCCTCCTAGATACTGGACATTTCTACAAAGATAATAGAATCTCACAAACACTCCCTCACGTCTTTTTTTCTCTCGAGATTAGGGCACTGACACTTGTGTTTGCTCTCTTTAGTTCTTAATCAAACTCTAGAACAAATCGGAATATCACGTAACAAATCAAAAGAAACTAATCGAAACTTATCATGGCAAAAATTTAAGAGAAAATGAAAGAGTAGAAGATTGAGAGTAAGAGGAAAACAAGAAATAAATTGTTGAAGATACTTTATGAAACTTCAACTTGAACAAACGACGTCTCTCTTCTTCTTTTTTTCGCTACACTTTTCTTCTCTTTTATTTTAAAGATTTTTTTTCACTGGGTTTTTCTTTTTTTCTTTTCTTTTTAGAACAACATGTAAAGATAGATTTAAAACAAGCCTTTGAATCAAATCTCTAATACTAGACAAATCTCTAATACTAGATGACACGAACCCCATCCACCATCTTAATGGAACCTGGGAACAAACGATGGATAGAACCCCCAAGAACTAGAAGATAAGAGTTTGAGCCTTGACCAATAACCAAGAGCCAGAATGAACCAAGACTCTGAAGAAAGGAAATGCCAAATCAGGGTGATAAGTTTCGAAGGCTTGAACGCCATAAGACAAACTCGATAAGTTCAGAAGTTCTTTCAAGAAATAATAGATCACACATATGAGAGTTTCACTGAAAAAAGGCCCCCTTTTTATAAACTTGCTCCCTCCCTTATATAATGGGAACAAGCAATTAAGAGTACAAATACATGCGTGCAAGCAATTAAGAGTACATATACATATGCATGCATTCAATTAAACAATTTAGCAACCCAAAAATAAATAAGTCCCCATACTCATTTAGTGTATGAATGAGTCCTTATTTCATCATGCAAGCTGAGTCACCGATGAATAAGCCCGATCACATGGATGAAGCCTTAATCGACACTTGGACTTATCTTGATCTCTCCTTTATCATAATCAGCCAAATGTTCTTTTATTAATCGATTCAATGCTTTCGAAATGCTTTGCCTGGTGTCTTATAACTGGAAGTGACAAATGATCGCTTGTTTGATGTGCATCGTTACAAATAGCTACTTGATGTGCATCACCAAGTGTTGGAGCAATCGGCCCTAAGATGGTCCGGAGTGACCATAGGTTTTGATGTTTGGGCAAAGGGTTTAAGTTTGGTTTACCCTTGTGTACTTATATGTGTATATTGAGTGTGCAGGTTGTACAGGTTACACATATGGACTTGACGGGACGACCTCGGTACGGTGAAGGATGGCATGGAGGCAAGCTGGAGGCTTGCGTGTGCATCCGAGGGACCTTGGTGAGCAGGGACGATGAGCTGATGGGCGCGGACTTCGAGGCATGCGTGAAGGATGGCATGGAGGCAAGCTGGAGGCTTGCGTGCATCCGAGGGACGGGAGCCGAAGATGAAGAGGGCGCGAAGGCAATAGTCGAGGCTGCGGATGAGGAGTCAGTCGAGTCGTGAGGGTACGAGTGCAGTGTTATTGTACTCGGGAAATCCTAGGGTTTGAGTGCGGAGTGAAATGTGCAGGAAGGGTAACCTTAGGTGGGTGAGTAGACCAGTCGACTGGCCTGGTGGCAGTCGACTGATGGAACTCACAGAAAGGTCTCAGCCTTGGGCGACTGCCCTGGGGGCAGTCGACTGGTAGCGGCTGGTGAGTTGACTAAAATTCAAACGTTGGGGGTTGCAATGGTTGGATTTAGCTGGCACCAGTCGACTGCCCTGAGGGCAGTCGACTGGTAGCGAGAAATCAGCCCCGAGTCCTATTTAAAGAGGACGTCGTGGTGGCTGAGTTTCTTGACGAAACCTACTTGGGTAAAGCCGGTTAGTAGTCTACTGTGTTCACAAAGCGTCCAAGGTGTTGTGGTGAGGTTTCTCCACCCACAAGGAGCGACACGTGATAGCCGGAGGTTATCCGGGGAGTGATCCACCGACGGATTGTTGGATTAGTCACCCGGCCGGGGTGGATACCAACTAAATACGGTTTGTTAGCGTTTGTTCTTTGTTGTTGGTTTTATTATCTTGTATTTCCGCTGTGCAAACTAACAACGTAGGTTGAAAGAATCAAAGAAACGCTATTCACCCCCCCCCTCTAGCGTACAGAATCGATCCTAACAATTGGTATCAGAGCAGGGCCTGCTCTTGATCGGACTAACCGCCGAGGGAGCATACGCTAGAGGAAATGGAAGGTGAAGGTCCACTTGGGGACGAGATCTACGCACCACCGGCCTATGACAATGAAGATTTTGCATATTGGAAGGCGAGGATCGAGACGTGGTTCGGAATGGATTGGGCATGCCGAATTACGCTTGAAGAGCCCTTCGAGGTTCCAAAGGACAAGCACGGGAAGAAGCTTCGTCCTAGATATTGGGACAAAGAGCAACAAGAACAATTCCGGGCCAATAAGAAGGTAACAAATATTTTGGTTGATATATTACCTAACGACATCTTGAGTTGTGTAGGGTCATATCAAAGTGCATGTGAATTATGGAGCAAGGTGAAAGAGTATCATGAGTCTCCTACAAAAATTCAAGAGCCTAAGGAGAAAAGCCCCGTGATTCAAGAAGAGGAAGAAGAAAGTGAAGAATCATCAACCTCCTCAAGAGAAGAAGAGGAAGAGGTCTCCACTTCAAGGATTGAGGGAGAGGAGAGACCCTCACCTACACATGATCAAGAGGAAGTCTCCACTTCATCCAAGGGTGAAGAGGAAGTCAACCAAGTCTCAACCTCCACCAAAGCAAGGGCTAAAGACCACATTGTATGCTTTGGGTGCAATGAAAAGGGGCACTACAAGGATAAGTGCCCACTAGGTAAGAAAAAGGAGGTACACCCTAAACCCATTGTAAATTCCTTTAAAGCTAATGTGGGTTGTAGAATTGGTGAAGTTCAAGCTAAAAGGAAGAAGATTCGATGCTTCACATGTGGAGAACTAGGGCATTATCACACTAAATGCCCTAGAAAAGGTGAGCTAAAGAAGATGGAAAATCTAAGAAGATGGGAAAAAGAAGAAAGAAGGAAGAGAAGAAGCTCACAACAAGGAAGGACTACAAGGGTAAGGGAGGTACCCTCTAACCCTAGTTTAAAAAGAAATTCGATTTCAAGTTCTTCTTTACATGTCAAGAATCATGTTAATTACCCACCCATGCATGCTAGAACTCATGAGAATTGTTTATTTGTGCATAATCATGGATTTAAGTACAATGATAGGAATAAGGATAACAAGGTAGATACATATCCTAAGAAAAGCATGCATCATGGTAAATCTAAGACCTGTATATCCAAGGCTAAAGGCATTAATCCCAAGGGAGGGAAACAAATGCCTAAGAAAATGGGTAGTTCTAGGAATATCCAAAATGGGCATGTGAATTCTAGGTTTAGGAACCTAGAATGGGAAAATCAAGCTTTAAGGGAAAAGCTTGAGAGGTTAGAGAAAATCCTAGAGAGATTCACTATTGGATCTAAGGGTTTGGATATGGTGTTGGGTGGTCTAAAACCCAACAATGATAGATCGGGTCTAGGATACCGATCTAGAGTCTCCCATGCCAAGGAAAAGAGATATGCTAGGGTAGCACATGATTATGACAAGAAGGGGGAGTGCAAGAATGGCAAGGGAATGCCATCAAAAGGAAAGGAAAAGGTCTTAACTAAGGACAAGGGGTCCAAGGTTAAGAGGGTTGAGTTCGTAGGCCAAGAGTCACCGGAGGTTCACCGGTGTGGTTTAGCATTTGTTGAGTCACCTAGGGAGGTGGCTAGGGCTAAGAGCTCAAGGGAGAGCTCTAGAAGCCTTTGGGATATATGGTGAATTGACCTTAGGAGGGGTGCTCCTGGTGGTCTAGATGGACCATGGAGTGTGCCAAAAGAATTGGAGACGGGCTTGAGTCTCAATTCTTGGGTTTTGGCACGGTGTTTTTGAGTTTCATGCATGAAAATATGACATTGGGGTCATATTGCATGAAAATTGGTTTTTGGTGTGTAATTGCCATGTAAATCAATGCTAGGAATGCATTGTGGGGTGGCATGGGCAAAGACATCAAGAGGAAACCAAAACTAGAACTTTAGGTCAATGTTTGATTGAAGTTTTTGGCTAGTTTTGGATTTTATGTCAAACTTGGGAATTGTGATAGATACATTTTGGAATGTATTTTTCCCAAGTAGATATGGGTACCACAAACCTCTCCACAAAATTTGGGAATTTTTGGAGATTTATGGAATTTTTGGCGCATTTCTGAATTTCGTTAGAAATGCTGAAATTTCAGACTTTCAGAGTATCAGTCGACTGCCATTTTGGCAGTCGACTGGTCAAGGCCAATTTTTATATAAGTAGCTGGTTTGGTGTTCAAATGATGCAAAACAAGTGTATGGGGGGCTAGTACACATTGTTTATGATCATTGGGAATTAAAAGAACCGATAATTGGGATATTATTGGGGTCTTTTTGATGTATGGCAAAGGGGGAGAGATGTTGGGTTTAAGTTGGGAAACCAAACACTCTTTGCTAGAAACCCTAGGTTTAGGGGGAGCTAAGATTAAGAGGGAGCATGATTGCTCCGTTCTTGGCGTAAGGGGAACCTTGGAGAGGTTCTTAAAAAGCCTTTGTAAGTCCAATGCAGGGGGAGCTTGGGAAAAGCTTTAAAAAGCCCGTTCTTATGAAAATTCCTAACTTGGAGGGTTAAGTGTAGGATGCCTTGGGATAGGATCCAGGTTTGCATTGCATATGCATTATTTTTGCCATTGACTACTGTTTTGCTTTCCCTAACTTAAACGGATTGCCAAACATCAAAAAGGGGGAGATTGTTGGAGCAATCGGCCCTAAGATGGTCCGGAGTGACCATAGGTTTTGATGTTTGGGCAAAGGGTTTAAGTTAGGTTTACCCTTGTGTACTTATATGTGTATATTGAGTGTGCAGGTTGTACAGGTTACACATATGGACTTGACGGGACGACCTCGGTACGGTGAAGGATGGCATGGAGGCAAGCTGGAGACTTGCGTGCGCATCCGAGGGACCTTGGTGAGCAGGGACGATGAGCTGATGGGCGCGGACTTCGAGGCATGCGTGAAGGATGGCATGGAGGCAAGCTGGAGGCTTGCGTGCAACCGAGGGACGGGAGCCGAAGATGAAGAGGGCGCGAAGGCAATAGTCGAGGCTGCGGATGAGGAGTCAGTCGAGTCGTGAGGGTACGAGTGCAGTGTGATTGTACTCGGAAAATCCTAGGGTTTGAGTGCGGAGTGAAATGTGCTCAGGAAGGGTAACCTTAGGTGGGTGAGTAGACCAGTCGACTGGCCTGGTGGCAGTCGACTGATGGAACTCACAGAAAGGTCTCAGCCTTGGGACCAGTCGACTGCCCTGGGGGCAGTTGACTGGTAGCGGCTGGTGAGTTGGCTAAAATTCGAACGTTGGGGGTTGCAACGGTCGGATTTAGCTGGCACCAGTCAACTGCCCTGAGGGCAGTCGACTGGTAGCGAGAAATCAGCCCCGAGTCCTATTTAAAGAGGACGTCGTGGTGGCTGAGTTTCTTGACGAAACCTGCTTGGGTAAAGCTGGTTAGTAGTCTATTGTGTTCACAAAGCGTCCAAGGTGTTGTGGTGAGGTTTCTCCACCCACAAGGAGCGACACGTGATAGCCGGAGGTTATCCGGGGAGTGATCCACCGACGGATTGTTGGATTAGTCACCCGACCGGGGTGGATACCAACTAAATACGGTTTGTTAGCGTTTGTTCTTTGTTGTTGGTTTTATTATCTTGTATTTCCGCTGTGCAAACTAACAACGTAGGTTGAAAGAATCAAAGAAACGCTATTCACCCCCCCTCTAGCGTACAGAATCGATCCTAACACCAAGCTCATGGTGTATCACTGTGAAGAGGAGGAAAATCGGAAGATGAGTGATCGGTGGAGGAGAAGCCTCCGGTTGGAGAAAAGCGGTGATGGCTTGCTGATGGAATCCAAATAAGAAGGGCAATCCCCTTGACCTCAGTCAAGCTCCGGTAGTTGGTGGTGAAGGATGGAGTGGTGATCGAGATTCCTTTGTTTTGGCATGCTGATCAAATGGTGAAGTGGTGTTGAGGTTGAGAAAGAAAGTCGGCAGTGGCTTGCAGTGTGGATGATATGTGGAGGAGGACTATCAGTTGAGGAAGATGATGCTGGAGTTTCGATGGATGCAGAAATGAAGATGGACGAGAAAGGAAAATCCCTTGACCTCGGTGGATGAAGAAGGGTGAAGTTCAGGTGGCTGATGGAGGAGGATGAAGTGGCGAGTTCTCTCCTTTGTTCCTTCGAGCATCCTCTTCCCAAATCATGATTTACCTCTTCCGTATTGACCTTGGGATGGGTTGGCGGGGGTGTTGAGGACGAGCGAATCACCTTTTGCCACCGTGATCCCGGAAATGAGCACTGTAGCTACTCTTTTAAATCCCCAAATCTAGATCAACGACTCCTATCTGTCCAGATATGATCCAAGGAATGAGAGCACCTCTGATCTTATCTATAGACTCAGATCTTCATCAACAATGTTGATCTCAACTCCCTCCATCAGATAGCTCAGATCTTGATGAATGATTCAAATTGCACAAGATCTCAAATGAACGATCCAGATTGTTCTATATTGGGCTTCTTCAATTAACCTTAGCCTTAAGCTCAATTTGGTTCGATCCGACTCGAGTCCATGATCCCTTAACCGCCTACAAAGATCACATTCAAATATAATGAATCCAACTCATAAAATATGCTATAAATGTGAATTTAAACACATGAACAAACCAAAAACATGAATATCATATCATAAATAATGCGATAAAATAATGGTTATCAAACCCCCACACTTATTCTTGCACGTCCCGAGCAAACAAATAAATCTCAAAAACAAAATAAAACTCATCTCTCAAATAATTCCCAAACAATATTTCGAAGATAGTAAAATGTAATTAACTAATCAAACATTTACGAATTCAATCCCTACACTAATCAATAAGCATGGTGATTTCAATCCATTTGAAAAACTAAGAAAGATGCAATCTCACAAGTTAGGTATTTTCACTCTAACTCTCAAAATCATATAAGAACATGAAGATTCACTGAGTACAACTCCTAACAATTTACTAGCATAAGCTTGCTTATTTTATAATTCTCCATTACCATAAAAACATAGCATGCATGAATCAAAAGGATTTATCAAGAATTGAAACGAGGTCGAAAGGAAACTAAGTGAAGCAATTAAGGCGGCTAAGAGAAAAGAAATCAAAGAGCAAGTGAGAGTATTGGAGTAAACCTAATGAATTAGTTTGCAACTAACTTTGGATCTATCTCACCACCAATGGAGCATGTTTAACCTCTATCCCTTAGGGCTTTACTATTCCATTGAAAATTCTTTATCATTCCCTGTTTCAAAGTTCAGAATTTTGAGATCTTACTCACTTCTTGAAGTTACAACATCCCTAATTGAATCCAACTTGTTTCACACTTCTACTCATGACTGATTCTAAGAAAATCCTGTTTCAAGCTTAGAAATTCTAGTTCAGTTCTTAGCAAATAACTCACTGCTTTTTAGAAATCTTTGGTAGCTCAGCTCATTTAGTCACTGCAGAACTTGTTTTTTTTTCTAATTCAAATTCAAATTCAAACTTGAGGAACACTTACAATTCAGTAACTCAGAAATATAATCCTTAAACCTTGCCAAGGAACTTTCAGACATGTTGTACACTTTTGTGCTTCAAATGTCAGTTTCAGAATGAAACGAGATTAGCACGAAAAACGATAACAAGAACAATAGAGAACACACACAAGATTTATGTGGAAAACCCTTGACGGGAAAAACCACGAGCAGATGAGGAAAAATCACTATGAACGGTGGAATACAAAGTCGGCGGCTCTGATAAAGTAAAGAGAAGTAGAGAAAAAAGAGAGGTAGAGAAAAAAAAATAAGAGGTAACCAAATAACTTTCTTGATTAATAAAACTTGTCCATGAGATACACAATTTATAGAGACCTTAGGATACTTAGTCAAATGAAAAATTAATAACGAAACTGTTAATTAATAGATTTATAAAGAATATGTTAATTAACATATTAATAAGAAAAATATCTAATAATAAATTAACGGATTAAACTGAATTCGGGTCACCAAACTCGAACAATCTCCACCTTGACGCGAATTACACAAATTTTCAAAAGAACATTCTCCACCTCTTCCACAAAAGCCTCACAAGCAAATCTCAGCATCTAGCATCAACCAAGTCCAAGCAATGCTTAAACTTGGCTATAGGGAGTGACTTAGTCAACATATCAATAGGATTATCATGAGTAGAGCTGTCAAACGGGCCAACCCATGGCGGGGCGGGTCGGCCCATGGCGGGCCGGCCATTTGGCGGGCGGGGCGGGTCGACCCGTCATCTAGGCGGATTGGAAAATCCTCAACCCAACCCAATCCAAGGCGGGTCGTGGGTTAGGCGGGCCAACCCGCGGACCCATCAAAATATTTTTAAAAAATTAAAAAAAAAATTAAAAAATCATATATTTAGATTTCATCAATCTAATATATTAAGAAATATATTTTTTAAATATAAATGGATACAAACGAGTACTCATGTGATGAAAAATATTATTTTTTATTTCAAAATAATAACAAAGAAAGATAATAAATTGTTATAAAACTTAACTAACGTGTGATTCTCAACCCGCGGGCCAACCCAAGCCCGTCGCGGGCCGACCCGTGCGGGTCGCGGGCCTAGGCGGGTTGGCCCACGGCGGGCTTGGGTTGCTTAAATTCTAACCCAACCCGCTTAAATTAATTGGCGGGGCGGGTCAACCCGACGGGCCCAACCCATATTGACAGCTCTAATCATGAGTACTGACCTTCCTGACAATAATATCACCACGAGCAATAACATCACGTATAAAATGATACCTCAGATCAATGTGTTTTGTCCTCTCATGAAACATCTGATCCTTCGTGAGGAAAATGGCACTCTGACTATCACAAAAGACTGTAGTAATCTACAAGTCTTCGCTAAGCTCACTGTAGAGTCCTTTCAACCAAATAACTTCCTTACAAGCTTCTGTAATAGCCATATATTCAGCCTCTGTAGTGGACAATGCAACTGTATTTTGCAAAGTAGCTTTTCAATTAATGGCACAACCACCAACAGTGAACACGTACCCCGTAAGTGATCTTTTTTTATCAATGTCACCTTGTGACGGCAACATCACCTATTATTGTAGATCCCTGCAGAACATATAAATTGGCGGTTCTCCTTAGTCCCTTCATCACAACAAGAGACCCTTTACTGACCTTCACAGCTCCACCTTCACCGGTGTACTTGTACCCTTTAGAATCAAGAATACTCAAAGAGATCATATTTCTCTTTAAATCAGGGGCGTGCCTCACATTACCAAGTGTCTGAATGTCACCATCAAACATCTTAATTCTGACCGTACCAATACCAGTGATTCTGCAGGATGTATTATTGCCCATCAAAACGTCACCACTCGAAACTGTTTCATATGTTGAAAACCAGTCTCGATTGGGACACATATGAAACGTACAGCCAGAATCAAGAATACATTCCTCACTCTGCTTTAAATCAGCATTAGATGCCACGAGAGTTCACCATCATTGTAATTTTCGACAACATCAGCCTCACCAGACTTCTCTGATTGTTTTCCCGTCGAATTTTCACCTGTCCTTTTATTCTTATTTTGCAACTTGTAACATTCTGATTTGATGAGACCCTTCTTCTTGCAATAATTATAGATTTTATCGCTATTTCTGGATTTCGACCTGCCCTTGATATTACCATCAGAGTCTTTCTCCTGAGTCCTTCCTCGAATAATAAGACCCTCACCCTGAGCCTCAGATCCTTCAACAAGATGTTTCATTTTCTCTTTCGAAAATAATGAATGATAAACTTCATTCAAAGTATGAGTATCACGACTATATAAAATAGTATCTCTAAAAGTCGTATATGACGAGGGTAAAGAACACATTAAGATCAATGCTAAATCTTCATCCTCAAATTTGACCTCCAAAGCCTCTAGGTCAGAGACAATTTCCTTAAACACGATCAAGTGATCTCTTAACGACGTACCTTCTGCCATGCGATGAGAATACAAACGTTGTTTCAGACCCGATTTGCTCGTAAGACTTTTTGTCATGCACAACTGCTCCAATTTTAGCCATAGTGTAGTAGTGGATTTCTCCTTCAAAACATCCTGTAAAATCTCATTCAATAGGTGAAGGTAGATTTGAGATAGGACTTTTCGATCCTTACGTTCCTTTTCCTCCATTGTTCATGTCGAGGGCATGTTGTCTATCCCGAACAGTGCGTCGTCCAAGTCCAGATGTGCTAGCACCGCTCGCATCTTAACCTGCCACAGCGTAAATCTGGTGTTGCGATCCAAAAGCGGAATATCATACTTCATGCTTGTCGTTGTCATTAATCCCGGTTGAAATCCACAAAATCAAAACCAACTTGGCTCTGATACCACTTGAAACGAGATTATCACGAAAAACGACAACAAGAACAATAGAGAACACACACAAGATTTACGTAGAAAACCCTTAACGGGAAAAACCACGGGCAGAGGAGAAAAAATCACTATGAACGGTGGAATACAAAGTCGGCGGCTCTGATAAAGTAAAGAGAAGTAGAGAGAAAAGAGAGGTAGAGAGAAAGAAAGAAGAGGTAACCAAATAACTTTCTTGATTGATAAAACTTGTCCATGAGATATACAATTTATAGAGACCTTAGGATACTTAGTCAAATGAAAAATTAATAACGAAACTGTTAATTAACAGATTTATAAAGAATCTGTTAATTAACATATTAATAAGAAAAATATCTAATAATAAATTAACAGATTAAACTAAATTCGGGTCACCAAAGTCTAACACAGAAATTCAACATAGAGTTCAGGCCTGAATAATGAAGTTTCTTGTATGGAATGTAGTACCATTTAGTACTGTGATGGTAAGAACCTCCCTTTGGGCTGACTATGATCAGAGATCTCCACAAACTTTAGCATGCAATAGTCCAAGTTGATGATCAGTTCAAGGACTGCTTTGCTGTTCATCACCTGCTCTTGTTTTGATATTAACTTAGGGTCTCTCTTACAAATTGTTGCAACTTGAACCTCATTCCTTACGAAAGAATGAAGAGTTAAATGCAGCTATCTCACAGCTCAAAATTTCTCAATCTATCAATTCAGTAAATCCAACTCGGCAACTTCCTGGACTAGGTTTCAGCAGTGAAGAATTGATCATAATTCCAGATTTAGTTATGAAGAACTCAACTCATTAAGGTTTGTCATTTATCCTTGAGATGTTGAGAGGTTGAATTCTAATTTTGGATGTTCAGAATTAAGACATAAACTTTTTTTTTTTTGATGAAAGGCAAATTATATATCATCAAGAAAAGGTACTACAAACATGTGTCCTATGGTAGCCATTTGGATCTGGCTAGATATCAGATCCAAGCTGCTACCCAGGTGTCCCGCCCTGTACATGTATGTGTACTGTCACAATACCAACCTCCAAAATACATCCCTACGTCACTATACCAACCTCCGACATACATCAAACATACATCCTGCTGTCACACTACCAGCCTCCTAAATATACCCATCCTGGGTCAATCCCACCATCCATGGCTGAGGTAATCCAGCCCATAATGTCCTGCGTGGTCTCCGGGAACTGGCCCCTCTCCTGCTGATGCTGGTGTCCAACTGGGCCCATCTCCTGCTGCTGATGTCTCGTATGTATGCTATCTCTGGACGCCATCCATCCTGAAGCAGTGTGCCCACCCTCGCAAGGTAACTAGCCAAAACTAATGCAGTAGTAGCCAGCCAATCGTCGTGTCCACTTTTAGCAAGTGGTCAGCTATAAACGGATTTGGTACGCCTCTACCGCGAGCCGTTTGCTGCGGGCTAGGTAGGCCATTATGGTGGGCCTACTCACCCTCATGGGCTTTTTGGCAAAACCCCAGCCAGTAACGGATTTGGAAAGCCTTTACCGCGAGCCGTTTGCTGCGGGCTAGGTAGGTCATTCTGGTGGACCTACTCACCCTCATGGGCTTTTTGGCAAAGCCTCAGCCGTCAACGGATTTGAAATGCCTTTACCGCAGCCGTTTGCTACGGGCTAGATAGGCCTTTACGGTAGGCCTATACACCTCCACTACACACAACTCCTCCCCTGCACCTTACTGTAACTTTTTTTTTTTACAGGTCCCTCACTCGCTCTATACATAAAGGAAAAATAGAAGTACTAAAGAAAATAAGAAAGTAGACTAAAATAAATAAAATAAAATAACATAAAATAAGATGCGGGGCGGAGTGCTATCGTAGCGCCAAATCGGTCGTGATGTCAAGTGATC
Source organism: Boesenbergia rotunda (assembly GCA_024364735.1). Taxonomy (NCBI): domain Eukaryota; kingdom Viridiplantae; phylum Streptophyta; class Magnoliopsida; order Zingiberales; family Zingiberaceae; genus Boesenbergia; species Boesenbergia rotunda. The sequence goes on along the minus strand of JAGFNQ010002001.1, from coordinate 239,106 downwards.
TGTATACATGAATCTGGACCCTCCTGAATACCGTCTCCATATCAAAACTCTCCCCCTGGAATCGCGCATGATTTCGGCCCTGCCACACATGGTACACCAAAGCAGCCATGGCCACATGTCGTGCCTGCATCAGAGTCCCTGTACCTCGATAATGTCGCGCAAACACTCGCAACATCCTTCGGTATGTCGTCATCTCCTGTGTCATCCGTAGCTATGATCTGAGCCGGTCCCACAACTGCCTGACATGCGGGCATCCAAAAAAGATGTGCTCCTGCGTCTCCTCCGCGCTCCTGCAAATGGCGCATGTCCTGTCTATATGCTCAAGGTAATGCAACCGGTCAGTCGTGGCCAGTCGACGATGTGCTAGCATCCATAATGTAAACCTGTGGCTAGGCTGAATCTGTTTCCTCCATATTGTCTTGGCCCATGGCTTGTGAGGCCCAACATCTCGAAAGAAATCATATGCACGGGCAACCCCTCTACGAAGTATACTGTGCTGGCCAAACCACTCTGCTAATGTAGTCCGCGCCGACTCTATGGATCCTGCCACTCTGAGTATATGATCTCGTATCTATGCCAATCTCTTCAGCAGGGGCGAGTCAATATGCCTTGGTTGCCATCTCCCTATATCTATGCTGTGTAAGTATGTATGATGAACCCATCTCACCCATAGTGCATCCTGCTTATCTTCTATTCGCCATAACACTTTAGTGAGCAGCGCAGAGTTCCATGCTACTAATTCTCTGAAGCCTAGTCCTCCTTCCTCCTTAGGCTTACACATCTCCATCCAAGCAATGGGAGGGTGCTTTGTTGTCCACATGAAGCTCCTGCACAAACTGTATATCCGGTCCACCACTCCCTGGGGCAACGGCAGTATTGACATCCAGTAACACTCTACCCCTTGTAGCACTGATTGTATCAACTGCGCCTTTCCTGCATGAGAAAGCGTGTTTCTTGGCCAGGTGTTTATCTTCTTGCTTAGTGCATCCATCAGTGGGCTATAGTCTGCTATTTTGAGCTTTCTAGATGCTAGTGGTATACCCAGGTATCTGTATGGCATGTGACCCTCCTAGAACCCTGTGATAGCAAGTAGTTCTGGTCTGGTGATCTCCCCTACCCCGGCCATATAAATGTAGGACTTACTGAGGTTAGGCCGTAGTCCCGCCATCATCCCAAATTCCTCTAGACATCTCATGAGTATACTGATGGAGCTCCTATCTCCCCTGGCAAACAGTAAGAGATCATCTGCATAAGCTAAGTGCACAATACGGAGGTCCTGGCATTTTGGGTGAAAATGGAAATCTGGTCTCCTTGTTGCTTTACTTAGCATTCTGGCTAAGTACTCCATGCATATCCCAAACAAATATGGAGAAAGGGGGTCCCCCTGCCTCAGCCCTCTGGCACCTCTGAATCTACCATACACTCCTCCATTAATGGCTATAGAGAAACCGGTGGTCGTAACACACTCTCGGATCCATGCTACAAACATAGGTGGAAACTGCAGCCCCACTAGTGCCTCCATTAAGAAATCCCAGTGTATTGTGTCAAAAGCTTTCTGAAGGTCCACCTTGAGTGTGCATCTGGGAGAAATCCTCTTTCTGGTGTAATTCCTCATCAACTCCTGCGCTAAATGTATGTTATCCGTGATGGTCCTGCCTTTAATGAAAGCTGCCTATGCTGGATAGAAGATCTGCTCTGCAACTACTGCTAATCTGGAGGCCAGGATCTTCGAGATAACCTTGTAGAAAACTGTGCAACAGGATATGGGCCGGTAGTCTGCAACCTTACTTGGATGTGGCACCTTGGGGAATTAAGACATAAACTTGGCACTAAACAGGGTGGTAATAACTGTTGTAAACATTCTCAGCAGCATCCCTTGAAACTTCCAAGAAAGTTGTCGTTGCATCTTCAGTTTTAAAAATTTGATTCCAGAAATTTTCAGGATCTAAATCTTGACAGGGATAGAGAGGTTATAACCTAATTGACAATGGGAGATATGAGCTTTGAAATCTAGTTGTTTCTGATCAAAATTGACATGAAGATTTGGCACTAAACTCAGATTGTAGCTGATACAGTTTCAACATTCTCTGGCCGAATTCAGATTTCTTTTCCAGTTACCTCCTTCCTATCTCTTTAAATTGTATGGGTAAAGAACCAACTAAACTCACCCAATACATCCTTCACTTATAAGTAATGTAAGCCCTCTTCAAACCCATAACAAACTGCTGTGTTTTTTTTTTCCTGCACTGTAATTCAACTAGCCCATTTCAGAAATCACATTCATTGGAGTTGCATACTTTAATCCATGGTAAGCTTGGAAAGGAAGGAACATCAAATGACAGTACAATGGTAGCAGGCTCAATTGAAGATGTTTCAGGTTAAGAACATTCAAAATGGATTGGCGCACAACATGTAATTATTGATGCATTAATTTCAGATTTCATTTATGCAGATGCCAACAGCAATTTAGCACTCTTTTCCTTTCTACTCTTGTTCTAGTTCTTCCTGTGTGCATTACTTCAGCAAGATCAAAACTTGAATGTCTCTAATCAGCTTGGATCAAGAATTTCATCCTTCCATTCCAAAAGCACCAAAACGGAATCAAAAACATAAATGAGGCTAATTCTGAATTCTGATTTCAGTTTCAAACTTTAGAATTCAAGGTAACTACAGCTTAGTTCATTAAGAGTTAAGTTTGGAAGAAGTATCAATTGGCACTGAATTGACAAGAATCTCAATTAGGGTATTTGCTGGTTAGAAACAGGGATCTACTTTGGCACTAAACAGGTTTTGGACAAGTTCTGCCGACCCTGTTTTTTTTTTCTTTTGTTACTTGGAGCAATTCGGTATTCCCTTCATAATTTGAGTAATGCTTTCAACGTTAGCAATGGAGCTTCCAAGATAGAATTAATTTCTGCCATTCATAAATTCAAGTCCAGGTTTAGCAGCCATGCCAAAAAGAAATTCCCGGAATGAAACTGATTTCGTAAATTCTGGTACCGGCCTTCAGTTTCGGAATCTAGAATCAAAAGAAATTCCAGCTTAGGTTAGGAAGAATCCAGCTAAGACAAAGGTATCATTTAAACTAAACTGATAAGAGATCGAATTCAAGTTGTTGATGGTTATAAAATGCAATAAAAATTGGCACACTGGCAGGTTTCTCTCCAGCAGCAACAATTAACAACTTCCTGTTTTTTTTTTTTGATTAAGGAAAGAAAATTATCAAACATCAATGAGAGAACAAGACTTCTCTTGAGGTTGTAGTTGAATACACAGCGTCAATAACTTGGAGATAATTCAGTTAGCAATGTTGCTATTTTCTCTTGACAGATTTCACCTACATGAATTTTGTGTTTGCAGCTCTAAAAATCAGTCTTCCTACTTCCTCCAAAATATATCAATTCTGTATACCTTTTATTCATTCTCCTTTACATCATTTCTCCCTTGGATTATGACCATGTAAGTTCTTTCTCATGACAACTCTGATTTCCTTGCACTGGAGTTGAGTTAAACATTCAAAAATCAATTTCACTGCAGTTGCATGCTTTGTAACATAAGGATCTTGAAAAAGAGAGGAAGCAATTGACAGTGAAGGGCAAGAACTTCACTCGAACTCTTTACTGATCATAAAACTTCAACAAGAATTTGCATGCATCATGTAGTAGTTGATACATCAATTAAAGTCTCCTTTCTGCAAATTTCACTAAGCTGTAGCAATTTAACATGTCCTTCTGTTCTATATATATTTGTTTTCTCAGGTAACACAAGAATTCAAATTCCTGCCTTTCAAGCAACCCCTTCCTCCAAAGCTTGTGGGTCAATAAAGAATGGCTTCATTGAGAAGATGAAATATCTAATGATAGGGCAAGTTAGGCACTTAAATTGGATCAACAAACACAGCTGTAGACATTTCCAGCAGTAACATCTAGAGCTAACAGCTAAACCATCACAAAAAAATGCGAAACAAAGAGATGAAATAAAATCAGAGAATGCACCTCCCGCATGCATGGTGGATACTGGATAATAAAGAGATGAAATAAAATTTGTCTTTACAGAGCATGTATCAAAAAATGTGTCACGTCATATAAAATCTATTATAGGTACCTCCATGAAATTTTCTAAAAGATCATAAGAGAAACTAACCTTATAATGTTGGAAGGCGTTGGTGCAATCGTCCTCGGGTCAAAGTTGACTAGTTTAACTAAGTTCGGGTTGACTCGAGCTTGAGTTTCAATATTTGTACAATTTGTGAGAAAGAGGTAAAGTAGGTCAAAGTTAACTAGAAACTTGATGATGTGAAAAAGTCCTAGTGGGGCTAGGCATTGAAGACCTAGTCAGGAACTAGATAGTGGAAGTCCAAGCGGGGTTATGTAGTGAAGACCTAGTTGGGAACTAGGCAGTGGAAGACCTAGTAGGGTTAGACAGTGAAGATCTAGTTGAGAACTAGGCAGTTGAAGTGGTAGCAAGGCTCGGCAGTGGAAAACCTAGTTGGGAACTAGGCAATGGAAAGTCCTAACGGAGCTAGGCAATGGAAGACCTAGTTGGGAGCTAGGCAATGGAACTAGGTAAGAGAAAAGTCTAAGTGAATCAAAGGTTAACTGAACACTTGGTGATCGAAAGTCCAACGGGAAGTTGGCATGAGATAAAAAGACCAAGTGGGTCAAAGGTTGATCGGACACTTAGTGAAAAAACCTTGGCAGGTCAAGGTTGACCGGATGTTAGGAAACGGAAAGTCCCAACGAGTCATGGATGACTTGAGGGTTGGGCAAAGAAACGCAAAACTCGAGTTTAAAGTTTAGGGTTGGGCAATCGATTAGCTCAAGGCTAATCGATTAGGTTGATTGCCTAATCGATTGATATCTCAATTCATGAAAATTGAAAGAACTGGCATTCCGAATCGATTAGGAAAATCAATTAGATGAGTTTTTCGTGAAGCACGGTAGGCTTCTGAATTGATTAGCCTCATCAATTCAAAGGTATAGTTCGAAAGAAGTGCTAGAGGGGGGTGAATACGTGCATCACTTTTTCAAAGAATACGAGAAACTCAATAGAAATATAGACGAAAATCAGCAAAGGCGACCTTTGTTTTTACTTAGTTCACAGCCTGACGTTGTTACTCCAAGGATTGCACTCGCTGAGTGCTTTCATTGGATAATTCACTAATAGCATGAAGGATTACAAACTATACTAATTGAAAGACAATAAAAACAAGTATACCAACGACTTAGAGTAGAAGCTTAAGCATAGTCGTTGGAGTAGCGTTTCAGCATCATAAAAGCGTTTTGAAGAAGCTCAGAAGTTGTTTGAGCATGGAAAAAGATAATGTTGAGTTGTTGATTGAGGGCTTCTTTTATAGCCTATTCTAGGTGCTTGGACAAACTCCAGGCGTCTCCACAGAGGCTTATCCAATCCACCTTCGTTGCTGAGTTATCCAACTATGGAACATGGATCCCTTTCGGAGCCTAGATCACTAACGTAGTACCACTTGAGCGAAGCTCCATCTGCGTCAGCTCTATCCCTTCCCGGGTGCCTGGACCACTCCTGGCTCTATCTGCGTCGACTCTATCCCTTCCTGAACACACAAGACAAAAGGTTGTGCATAAGTATGCTATGTACTAGGCGTAATGTATCGTACACTCTTAGTGTCACTAGCAGATATCAATCGGATCTAGGCTTGGATCACTAGGTGGCTATCAAGATAATCCTTAAGTACTCAAGAAGAACTAAGCACTTGCTCTTGGTATATGGAGAAAGAGATATGGTTATACCCGGGTGTGTAATTCCAGCTTCTAGACGGATAAGGATAACTCCAAGTCTTAGTCTATATACATATTCACCTTAAATGAAAGCACAATAAGTTGGAAAGTTTCAAATAAGAAATTGTTACGGATTCTACCACTGAGGCGGAATACATTGCCGCTTCAGAAGTGGCAAAGGAAGCTATTTGGATCAAGAAGTTCATCACTGAAATTAGAGTGGTTTCGAGCATTGTTGAAGCATTACCAGTTTATTATGACAACAATGGGGACATTGCACAGCCCAAGGAACCAGGTCTCATCAACAATCTAAACATTTGTTTTGTCGCTATCACTTGATCAGGAACATCATAAGTAGGAAATAAATACAAATTGAAAAAATTACTGTCGAAAGGAATCTAGCATATCCTTTAACCAAACCACTATCACAAAATAAGTTTGAGAGGCATATTGAGGCCTATGGTATTAGATTTCAAGGCGATTTACTTTATGCCAAGTGGGATTGTGCTAGGTGTCCTAAAGGCAATCGCCTATAACATTATCTTATTCATTTGATAAATAAAATTTACTATTTGAGTGTGTATTCTATATGTATATGATTAGATCTTAACTCAATTAATAAAATCAATAATACAATGCAGCATGAGAGAAATTATGATTGGATCACAATTGGTAGGTTTCTCATTATATGTAATTATATACGTATTGAAATCATCCCTAGTCGATGAATTTATGAAATTGGACATCGTTAATTCTGTTAGACTAACACATGTTATACTCTTTGGTTTATCCAATCAACTGATCCTCATTGGCTAGATACATAGGGATGCTGAGAGTTTATATATATATATATATATATATATATATATGAGTAACTAGTTCATTAGTGTAGGTCCAGGTGAGGCCGGCTAGAGGGTGGGATTCGATGAGTGGTGGATCTATAGGGTGGGCAGGGTTGGCGGTCGCTCCCCCCTGCTTATAGTGGCGGTCTCTACGGTAAGCATCTCAATCCTTCAGTCCGATCACTCTGTGATTCTTGCTCATTGCGTTTGCAGTCCGATCGCTCTGTGGTTCTTGCTCATCATGTTTTCTAGTTTTTGATTGGGGGTTTTCTTGCGGTTGACGACTCTCATTCTTTTTCTTTTTTTTTTTTGCTCAGATCTCGCGAAGAACCCTGTCGACGGCTTCTCTGCTAGCCTAGACAACGATAGCAACATCTTCGAGTGGAACGTCACGATCATCGGGCCACCAGACATGCTCAGATCTTGCAGTGATGGTGACTATTTTCATGCAATTATGAGCTTTCCATCCAACTATCCTAATAGTCCTCCTACAGTTTGATTTACATCAAAGATATGGCATCCTAACGGTGAAAATATATTTTTGTTAACTAAATCATATTCCTTTTTCTTATTGTTGGATGATCCATATCAATGAATGCATCCACAATGTGCAGTTTATTTGGATGGTTGTGTTTACATTTCTATTCTTCACCCTCCTGGTGATGACCCAAATGGTTATAAGCTTGCTAGTGAGAGTTGGTCACCAGTGCACACGGTATATCTTTGTTGCAAGTGGCAACTTATAATTTTGTATTTTACAATGTTTTTGATATGTTATTGTTATTGTCTTTTTTTTCCCATTTATTGTTTTTACCCCAAATAGTTGGGATTTTTGTTGATCTTATTTTCATTGTCATAAAGTTAAGCTTCTTGTGCTTAAAAATAAGACATATTATGTGACCCTGAAATTTCTAATTACAAGCAATATGAAAAAAATATTCAGTAAATGCATTGTGGATTGGATCTTTGAACATTCATAAACACTAAAGGGGTAAGCAGAAAAGTGCAATGCTACTATTTATAACTTCTCAGTTATTTGTTTGTAATATGATTTTTTAATATTATGGGGTTCTAACGGCGGAGATGGAGGATACAAGGGCGGAGCTTACCTAGGCCCACTGGCCCAGTTGCCCACACTAGGCCCAGATAAAAACATACTGTATATTTTTAATTGTTTTACTCTAAACGCTTGTCTCCTTCTCCTCTCCGCAGACCACAGCAGTGCTTCCTTCTCCTCTCCCTAGCGGCTAAACCTCGTCTCTCCTTCCCAATTCTCTCTCGTAAGTTCGTAGAATAGCAGGCTCGTAGCAAGCTACGCCCTCATCTCCTTCCTTCTCCTCTCTGCAGCGGCGCTCAACTCAGATCGCGATCGCCCCTCCATGTTTGAATTCCTGGATCCATCACTGGATTCGATCTTTTGCACTTTTTTTGTAACGATAGACAAATTAGTTAAATAGTTAAAATAATTATGAACATAAACAACTATAAAAGGAAGAGGCTTTGATTTACTTGGTTGCAACCGAGGAGGTTGCTAATCTAAGGCAGTTGAAAGCTCTACTAAAATTTCTTTCATTGAAGGCGGAGAAGTCTCTTACAATATTTGAAAAGCTCGTAGAAAGACTAGGAAAATGATTACCAGTTGTTGTTCTTTAATCCTAGTTCTAGGGGCTATTTATAGTCCCAAAATATGTTACTATTGTGTTGATGTGACATTGAGGTGCCTTAGTTGTGATCTGAGGTGCTTCAATTGGATAAGTTTTATCTACGACAACCAACGGTGACTGTTGATAATTTTTGATATAAGGTGCCTCAGTTCCGACTTGAAGCACCTCGAGTTCCAATTGAGGCGCCTCAGTTCTATTTTTGTGCAGAACTCATCCATTCAACTGAGGCGCCTCAAGAGGCAACTGAGGAGCTTCAATTGACCATTTGGTCAAAGTTAACTCCCAAGTTGACTTTCTTTCATCTTTGTCCTCTTGGGTGATTTTCGTCCATTCAGAGTTAAGCTCACCCAAACCTAACTCCGACCTTCTCTTAGAACGAGCTTTCTGCTTTCTCCCCAGCTTCTCATCCCTCATGTTGCGCACACCCTTCTCATCCACCGGTGTACTCTTCCATAGCCTTGTCGTCCCTCAGATGCATTGAGGCCATTGGTTCATTTCCCCGTGCCATCCTTCTTGCTGCTACGCTTCTGCTTGACTTCTCATACTCCTAAGCTTCTACAGACTTAGACACAAGGCATCAAACCAATCAAACCTAACTTGACTCGGTTGATTATATCAAAACTAACCCGGGGTACTTGCAATCTATCCCTTTTTTATGTGCATCAATTCAAGTTAAGTTAGGGTAAATGAAAACACAAAATTACATTGTTTATGCAAAAACAATAAAATAAATTATGCAATTTGGTACAACAAATATTGTAGTTAAGGACAAGAAAACCTCCATCTTAACTTAACCCTCAAAATTCTCCTCCTTAATCACATCAAAAAATCGGGATTTGACATAAGACATTGAGTAAATACATATGAAAATTTTCTAATTCTTTTTTTTTAAAAAAAAGTTATTTTACAAAGTATTTTTTAAAAAAATAATTTTCTTTGTCAAAAATAATTTTTGACTTTTCTAAGTATGTGTAATTCAATGAGCATTCACTGAAATATTTAAGTCAAAAATATCTATCTCTGAAATTTTTTTAAATATTTAAAATATTTTTTAAAAGAAAAATTCATAGAAAATTAATTTTAAACAAAAAATTCAGAATATTTTTGTCCATGTGTTAAAATGATTAATATAAATATGAAAAATTTTCATATCAAAATAAATTTTCTATGTTTAAGAAAAATAATTTTTATAACAAAATTGAGAATTTTTGAAAAATAATTTTTAAAAATAGATGTTGACATCAAAAAATTCTGATAATATTTCTCATCAGTCAAAATACAACATCTACTTTCTGCAAATTTTGGTTTAAAAAAAATAAATTTTGAAGTATTTTTAGAATTAAAAATTTGATTTTTGATAAGAAATTCACAAAAATTCATAAACATCGGAAAAAATCTCAAAAATTTTATGTAGATAGATATAAATATGTCTATCATAAAAAAATCCAAATCCAAATTAAATACAAAAATAAATCATCGAATGAATTTTTCATTACTTAGAGCTTTCTAAAGCAATTTATTCAGTTACTAAGCATGCAAAAAAACCTTTAACACTTTAAAACAGATTTAGGAATCCAATAAAAATTTCTACCTACTGGGTTTATTAAAAATTTGGATGGAATATAGTTCTTAGGAACTTTTATAATTTGGCCCTTGTGATTCCTCAAATACCAAATATCTAACATTTCTTTTTGGAGAAAAACATTTGAATATACAAGATCTTTTTCTAATTTTCTATTTATTCTTTCAATTTTATATTTTCATTTTTTAATTTATCATACAATTCTAGCAGACATACAAAAGCTAATTTTCTCTTTAGATCTTTATTTTTACTTTTTGATTTGCATAACGATCTAGTCATTTGTTTGATGTCATGATATAATTGATCAAGAGGTTAAAGGCATACCCTACTTAACATATTATGTTCAAAGTTGGAATTTCTGAAGTAGCTCCCCCTTCATTGATACTCTCTTCTTGGTGGCTTGCCGTAAGTGTTATTTCAACGTAATGTTCTGCCTCGGATTCGGATGAGGACGTTTCATCCCATGTAGCTTTCAAGTTCTTGTATTTGGACTTATTTGACTCTTTACTCTTCAGTTTTAGGTAGTTGACTTTTATGTGTCCTTCACCATAGTTGTAGCATCTAACTTTCTTTCTTCCCAGAGAATTCTTCTTGCCCTGCATCTTATTAAATTGATTAGATTTAAAATATTTACTTAACTTCCTTACCATGCAGGTCGTGTCCTCTTCATCAGTTGAAGACTCCGGATAAAGTTCAACCTTTCTCGTGTTCATGGCAATATTGTCCATATTTTTGGTCCTTCTTGCGCACCGAGACTCGTTAAGTTCTAATATAGAAAATAATTTCTTTAAAGTACTTACCTCAAGATTTTTAGAGATATAGTATGAGTCTATTATGGATATCCACTCTAGTGTTCTTGGAAAAGCATTATAGTATAGCTGAGTGAATCTTGGTTTGTTACCGTTCTTCAAGATTTATGAGTCCAGTGATTAGCTCTTTGATCCTCGTGTTAAGTTGAGTTACCATCTCTTCTTCTTTCATTCGGAGAACTGTTAGTTGGCTTCAGAGTAGATCTCGATGAGTTAGCTTTGCTTTCGAGGTCTCTTTATGTAGTTCCAAGAACTTCTCCCAGAGCTCTTTTGTAGACTCGTAGAAGTCGACCTGATTGACTTCTTGCGGTAGTAGTACGACCAACAGATGAAATTTTGCTTTTTCATTGGCTACAAAGTCAGCTTGCTCCTTCTTTGACCAGAGGTGTTCCTTTTTATCTTCAAGTGTTACAAAATCATTTTTCATTATTAATAATAATTCAAAGTCATTTTTAAAGAATACCTCCATCTGGTGTTTCCACATCGCGGAATCCCCCTCAAACTTTGGTGGGTGGATTGTCGATCCGACCATCATTTTAGTGCTTTATCTGGCAGTTAGTCCTTCAAAAGCTAACTTGGCTCTGATATCAATTGTATGTCCAAGTGAGGTCGGCTAGGGGGTGGGGGTGAATAGCCCTACAAAGATAAATTTGATCTTTTGTAGTTTCTTTACAATGATAGACAAATTAGTTAAACAGTTAAAATAGTTACGAACATAAACAACTATAAAAGGAAGAGCCTACGATTTACTTGGTTGCAACTAGAGAGGTTGTTAATCCAAGGCAGTTGAACGCTCTTCTAAAATTCTCTTTCGTTGTACGCGGAGAAGCCTCTTACAATTTTTGGAAAGCTCATAGAAATACTAGGAAAATGATTACCAGTTATTGTTTTTTAATCCTAGCTCTAGGGGATTATTTATATCCTAAAAACATAAGTTACCATTGTGCTAAAGTGCCATTGAGGTGCCTTAGTTGTGATCTAAGGCACCTCAGTTGGATAAGTTTTATCCACGGTAGCTAACAATAACTGTTGATAATTTTTGATCTAAGGCATCTTAGTTTTGACCCGAGGCACCGCAGTTCCGACTTGAGGCACCTCGGGTTCCAACTGAGGTGCCTCAATTTTGCTTTTGCTCAGAACTCATTCATTCAACTGAGGCACCTTAGTTGACTATTTGGTCAAAGTCAACTCTCAAGTTGACTTTCTTTCGTCTTCCTCCTCTTGAGTGATGTCTAGTCATCCAGAGTTGAACTCACCCGAACCTAACTCTGACCTTCTCCTCGAATAAGCTTCCTCCTAGGCTTCTCGTCCCTTGGACGTAACGCACGCTTTTCTCGTCCACCAGTGTACTCTTCCGTAACTTTGTCATTCCTCGGATGCACTGAGCCCGTTGGTTCCCTTCCCTGTGTCATCATTTTAGCTCACTACATCTTCCGCCCAACTTCTTATGCTCCTAAGCTCATGCACACTTAGACACAAGACATCAAACCAACCATGACCTAACTTGACTTGGTTAATCATATCAAAATTAAACCGGAGTCCTTACAATTACATGTGATTTGCTATGAGATTTCATGTGCTTATCATGTACTGAGATGCATAGAACAAGTGAGATGTTAGGAAAATTAATTGAAAACTATTTTTAAAAAAAATCAAAATCGATAGGATAAATCAATTAATTATTTAATCTAAACCAAAATTTAACGAACTCATATATTTAATAATTAATTTTTTACTTCGCTTATTCTGATCAATACACATATTTGTATTTAGAATATTAACCCCATAGGACACAAGAGATTGTTGGGTACCAAAATATATGTGTGTGCTATGTACGTAGGGAAAATAGAAAATAGATTAATGGATGTTAAGATATAGCGGATGCTCAAGACATGTGATAGGAGATCGACTAAAGTTTATAAGTCTAAAACTCAAAATTTAGGATCAATTGCATTTGGAAATAATGACAAACTTATGATAATAGAGATAGGTAATATTGAACTTAAATCTAATTTCATTATTTGAAAAGTATTACTTGTTGATAAGTTCAGATTTAATTTACATAGTATTAGTCAATTATGTGATGCTAGTTATGTCATAGAATTTCGATAAAATGAATGTATGATTAAGCTATTGAATTTCCAAATGTAACTCTTAAGGAAATTAGGCAAAATAATATTTACTCAATTAACTTTCCAAGCACCTCACCTAAGTGTATTTTGACACAGCAAGGAAAAAATATGGTTATGGCATAGAAGACTGACACAGATTCATTTTACACATATATCAAAAATAAGTAAGAATAGAGTAGTTAGAAGATTGTCCAACTTAAGGAATCTAGAAAATAAAGTTTGTAATGCATATCAAGAAGGAAACAAAATAAATCTTCACATCAACTAACTAATCAACATCAAGTAAATTTTATTCTTTAATTATTACACATGGATCTTTTTGATACACATGGAACTAAATCACTAAATGACAAACAATATTGTTTAGTAATAAATGATGACTTTTCTAGGTTTACTTAGGTTAAGTTTCTAAAACATAAAAATAAAACATTTGAACAATTTATTTTATAAATTACTGTAAAATGAAAAAATGTATAAAAATTAAAAGAATTAGAAATCACAATGGAGGAAAATTTGAAAATAATAGGGTTAACAAATTTTTTCTAGAAAATATATATCATATGAGTTTTCTTCTTCTAGAATCACTCCACAAAATAAAATTATTGAAAGGAAAAATAAAACATTATAAGAGCCAGTAAGAATAATGTTATAAGTGAATATAATTTATGTAAGCATTTTTGGGCTGAAATCATAAGTATAGTATGCCATATAATTATAATTAATAAAACAAAAATAAAATACCATACAAAATTTACTATAATAAAATTCTTGTATTAAAATATTGAAAGTTTTTAGAGATAAAGTACATATATTAAATACTAAAGATTATTTAAGAAAATTTATAGTAAAATCAATTGAGGTATTTTTCTTAGATATTTAACAACTAGAAGGGCTTATTGGGTATATAATCATAAGACTTAGTTGAAGAAACAACCAATATAATATTTCACAAAGATAATCAAAATAACTCTAGAAAGTCAAACCAAGACCTAAATAAAGAAATACATTTTAATAAATTGAGCAATGATTTAAGGGGAGTTAGAAATAATCTACATGAAGATAGATTTTAACAAAACAAAAATTAATAATAAGAAGTAAATCATAATCAAAATTCAAGAACATCTATGATTAATTCAAATCATCCAACCGATCAAATTTTGAGTGACCCAAATCAAAGAGTTGGAACAAGATCATCTTATCGGAATGTAAGTCAAATTACACTAAAATCAAAACTTGAACCTAAAACTATAGATGAAGCACTACTTGATCCTGATTGGGTGATAGCAATCCAAGAAGAGCTAATCCAATTTGATAGAAATCAAGTATGAGACCTAGTACCTCCACTAAATAATAAAACCATCATAGATACTAAATGGATCTTTCGAAATAAATTAGACGATAAAAGTAATGTTGTAAGAAATAAAGCTCATTTACTAACTAGAGGTTTTAGTCGAATATAAGCTCTAGACTATGATGAAACTGATGCACCAATAGCTAGGCTTGAATCCATTAGAATGTTATTAGCTTATGCAACACATAAAGAATTCAAGTTATATCAAATAGATGTTAAATCTATATATTCTTAAATGGTTTCATTAAGGAAGAAGTATACATAAGTAAACTACCTATATATAAAGAATTCAAATCATATCAAACGGATGTTGAATCTATATATTCTTAAATGGTTTCATTAAGTAAGAAGTATACATAAGTAAACTACCTATATATAAAGAATTCAAATTATATCAAATAGATGTTGAATCTATATATTCTTAAATGATTTCATTAAGGAAGAAGTATATATAAGTTAACTACCTAGATCTAAACACTTACAATATCATGCCATGTGTTTAGATTAAATAACGTATTATATGGATTAAAATAAACACCTAGGACTTGGTATGAAAGATTGTTAAACTACTTAAATATCAAAAAATGTTAAACAAGGACAAATTAACCATATATTATTTGTTAAAATAGTTGAAAATGATATATTCATTGTCCAAATATATGTAGATCATATAATATTTTGATTCACAAATACAAAAATTTTAAAAGAATTTATAAATCTAATGAAAAATGAATTTGAAATAAATTTAGTAGGAGAATTAACATTCCTTTTATACTACAAATAAAACAAACAAAAGAAGAAAATTATGTATCTCAAAATAAAAATCTTAAGGAATTAATTAAAAAAATTTGGCACGGAAAATGCTAAGAAAATAAATGCACCAATGACAACAAATATTAAATTAGATAATGATCCCGATGGAAAACTAGTAGATCTTAAATATTATAAAAGCGTTGTAGGTAGCTTACTATATCTAAATTTGATATTTTATTTGTAGTAGATATATATGTGTCCAAGATATCTTGTGCTAAACAGTCTCATTTAACAATTGTTAAAAGAATATTTAGATACCTTAAAGAAACAATTAATGTAGGATTTGAGTACCTTAAGATTAATAACTTTGAATTAATAGTTTTTTCTAATTCAAATTTTGTTAGCTGTAAA
The DNA here is from genome assembly GCA_024364735.1 of Boesenbergia rotunda. Taxonomy (NCBI): domain Eukaryota; kingdom Viridiplantae; phylum Streptophyta; class Magnoliopsida; order Zingiberales; family Zingiberaceae; genus Boesenbergia; species Boesenbergia rotunda. The sequence continues at coordinate 223,806 of JAGFNQ010002001.1, read as the reverse complement.
TAAGATAGAAAGAGTACAAATAATGATTGCTAACTTTTAGGACCATCTTTAGTCAACTTTGTAGTAGAAAACAATGTATAACATTGTCAGCTATCAAGGCATAATACATATCAATAGATGAATATGTAGCACAACTTTTAAGAATGATATATACATTGAAAGATTATACATTAAATTATCAAAATGTTAAAGTATTAATTGATAATATAAGTTCAATAAATTTAATTAAAAATCATATACATCATTCAAGAACAAAATACATAGAAATAAAACATCAATTTTTAGAGATCATGTAGCAAAAGAATTGGAAAGATGTTTGGTTGGACTAAATGGGAAAGACAAATATGGAAAGATATTTGTCAAAAGGAAGCACAGATGAGCTATGCATATTGTAGGCAATATGGATTCATTATGATTTAATAATAAATCAAAAGGGGTTTGGTTTAGTTATTAACCAATGTGGTTTAATAACAAACCAAAAGAGTTTGGTTTAATTATGAATCAAGATGTTTTAGTTTTGAATCAAATTTAATCTTAATGGTAATGAATTAGATTTGCTTTGCTTATTGAGTTTGAGAGATGACTTGCTCCCCAAGTCATGTAGAGGTGTATAAAAACACCCCTTGTTGTTGTCGTCCTAGCCACCGCCAACCACCACCATGAACTGGCCCTCCCGACCACTCGCCGCTGGTCGTCGACCATCAGACCAAGGGCTACCGCCAATAGCCCCAAAGGAGGTTGGATCTCCTTGCTTAGCTGGACCAAGATTTTGGTCGGATTTCCCTTATCGATTGGGAGTTCTCTTAATTGATTCTTCTCCACGCTTGACTAGTAGTGATCGAAGAAGAACGACTTGGGTTTCGTGAAGTTGTCTCGATCAGGTATGCCTAAAATAAAAATTATTTTAGGAAATTTTATTTTATGATCTTGTCTAATCGTATTGTATCTTTGCATGCGTATGATGTGTGTGATATAATAATTTAGGAAATTATTATGTATTTGTCTTCCACTGTGCATGCTCAGCATGCACTATATTGGGCTACCCAACATATCGAGACATGTAGATAAGTATAAAAGGTTAGGAATCAGACTCCTAATTTCAGATGTAGATTATAGTGTATCAAAATGAACCAAGAGATATAAAATAAAATTGATCATTACGATGACTAACCTCAAACTGGACTTAATGCTGACAAATTTTGGAAATAATTCTTGAAAATTATTTTAAGATTGTTTTAATTAAAAAAATCCTTTGAAAATTATTTTTAAAATCTTAAAAAAATCTAGTAGGTTTTTAATGTGTAAGTCTTGGATCGCATGTCTTACAGTATCAAATTTTGGGATTATGAACAAAATTAACAATTGTGCCGTGTGTCTATGTTCTATTTTTTTTTTGAATTTTTTATTTCGCAGATTTTGCAAATATGAGAACTATTACAACCATCAGTTTGTTTTTTTCCCTCTCTCCTTCTGCTAAATTTATTTTAGGGTTATGATACATATAGTGAAAATGAATATCATAATGAAAAATTTGACTATCGATCGGTAGCACGTCAAACGTTCGATCGTCGATCGGATATCATCGGCGATCTCCGACTGCCGTCCCGAACCAAACTATATCCTGAAGACACGGTGAATCCGTCGTGGATCGCTGCAATTGCGATATCACATTATTCACCGTCGATTTCGACAAGTTCACTATTATCGGTGATCTCGATGGGTTCACCGTCTCCCAAGATATAGTTTGATTCAGGATGGCGATCAAAAGTCATGGTGGTGTCCGATCGACGATCGAACGTCGGATGTATAGCGGATTGATGATTAAATTTTTCACTGAGCATTCGTTTTCACTGTACGAATTATTTTCCTTTATTTTAATCTTTAATTCCTTGTCTCCTGCAATTAGCATTTCCAAGTAAACAAAGCTTTACATAACGCGAAGTACTTTCGAATTACTATGGCCATTTTAAGGATCTCAAAAATCTATAGGTATTTTTAAAAATGTATACAAATTTTAAGAGTTGAAATGTAATTTTCACAAACTTTCTTTATCCGACGAATTTAACTAGAGGATAAAATGTAAATAGTCAAATTCTGAGGATACATGAGAAAATCAGAAAAAAAATTTCAAAAGCACGATGCTGCCCTAAGCGCTAGGGTTTCGGGAGAAGATCAAATCGGAATCTCCAAGGTAGAGGAGGAGAGATCGATGAAGAGGCTACTTTGCTTCTCCCTCTTCTGCAAAACCGTGTCTTCCACTCGTTCTCCTCGCCCCCACGATGCTGCCCTCCTCTTTGCCGTCTTACCTTACTCGGCGTCCGCCACCGCTGCCGGCTCCGCATCCACCACTGGGAAGCACATGTTCATGGCCAAGTACCTCGTCGACTCATGTGGCCTCGACCAGGAGAAGGCTACCAAGGCCTCGAAGCTTCTCGACGGCATCCAATCCCGGCAGCAGCCCGACTCCGTCCTTGCTTTCCTCAAAAGT